>MCGO01000070.1:0-216306 GCA_002104985.1 Rhizoclosmatium globosum | reverse complement strand
TTTAATTACAGGAACTTCATGTGAGGTCAGTCAGTCTGATCGCGGTGTTTACACTATTCATGTTTAAAACCGTAGCCTTTCCCAACATATTGGCTCAGAGAAGCCAAGAAGGAATGGCAGAAATCCAACACAGCAACAGTGCTAAATTATGGGAAAATCCAAGGCCTTCAAAGATGAGTCGCTAAAATATATACTTTAAGTCTTTTTGGGTGCTGATTTCATTATTCTGAAAAAATGTAATTTGCTCCTTACCTAATGAAAAAACCATAAATGAAATATATCTTCATTTTTGTTTATTTGTACCACAAGACTGTGGATATCAAAGATCATACGCAATGTTTGAAAGAGAAAGAGTTCACCTGGTGTATCTTCACTGTCTGATACATTATATAAATTCTATGAAGATGAATATGCTACTCTCCTCAAGAACATTGGCTGCTTTCACACAAGTGTGCATATTGTTGCAGTATTGAATTTTACAATCAACAATGATTAATCAGGAATCATTCATGGCAGAAACGCCAAACGTTTGCCAATGATTATTGATCATTTATTCTATTATTATTTGCTCATGCTCTCAGCAGAGTTGCATAAACGTTGAGGAAGCTAGGCTTTATGGCTAACCCAAAGTTTCTTGAAGCGGATGGTACAGGCTTACAGCTGAGGCCCTGTTTGGCAACAAAGACGGTCAATGAGGTATGTATCCCACTCACATCTGCAGAACTTGATTTAGCTGACAAATTGGCAGCAACAGGAAGCATAACAAAAGGCACTCTTTGGACTCCCGGCAGTACATCAGAACCAAGATATCCGGCTTTTACTCTAATTTGAAACTGGCCCATTATTCGGATTATTAATAAATGGATATTACAAGGTGACTGTTGGGAGTCAAAGGCTCCCCCCCACTCATTGTGACTCATATGGGAGCTTGACGCCATTCTCTGCCGCTGTGGAAAGGTTTCTATTCAAATCCACAGTGACTCCCGGGAGCCTGCGTAGCTGCTGGCAATTCAAAAGTATGTCATTGCCAGTATTCCTCTTCTGTTCCATGGAGAATACGTTTTGTTTGCAGCCTCCAAGCCTGCTGATGCCAGCCATTCTAGGTCCTTAATATCAATTGAAGTTTTGACCACATCCTTCAACTGGTGCAACAGTGAAAATACAGAATTTGTGACAGATGATCCCCAAATAAAACTGATTGATCATTAGTCTGATCTTGTTCCTGATTCCAGCGTAAGAATAATTAATCAATAATCAAGTTAAAGATCATTGAGGGGAACGGCATTGTCAGGTTTGAGACAGAGAGCGTTGACTGCTGTTTTGACTTGGCCAAAGTAGATTGCCTCTATTGTGCTTCAACAGCCATGCATGCAATGCAATGGTTTCTTGGTCGTCTGTGTCGCTTATTGTGATTGTTTTATTGGATGGTGTCCGAAAAGATGCACCCATAAAGATAGCAAGAAGAAAAAAGGAGGAGAGGGAAAATGAAATTGAATTCTCATTGTGAGTAGGGGGGAGCCTTTGACTCCCAGGAAGCCACTGTGGTTTTTCGTTGAATTTATTGGATAAAGAGAAAAAAATGCTTATTCATAATTCATTGGGCCTCTTAGATGAACTACGCCATATTAAGACACTGGAAAAACCAATGGCCAACAATCAAACGCTTTTCCCCTTTCAGCAAGTCTTCTGCAACTACAAAGACACTTTCGCAAGGACAAGGAGATTTGTGTGAGTCTTGAGTTTCCAACTGCTGTTAAACGAGTCCAAAGGTCAAAGAAGATAAAGCAAAATGCGAGCAACCCCTCTCTGTTGAAAGAAACAAAGAAGAGAGCCATTCAATGCGGACAATTTCGTATGTACCGTTTTATTTTTTTGTCCATTAACAAATAAAGTTTGCAACAGAAGGCATTTATTCAAGTTATGGGATGGAGCTATGGACACTTTGATGTTATACAGTGGGGAGCCAACTTGGAAAATCTATTTCAGATACAAAGGCGGCTTCCAGGGAGCCCAAAGTTCTTCAGCTCCACATGAGTCACAATGAGTGGGGGGAGCCACCTTGGAAATTGAATGTAACAGTTGTTCCCAGATAGTTTAAAGGTTGAAAATCAATAAATAATGTATTAACAATACCTGGGGTGCAAAAATATCAATTTCAAAGCTCTTAATTAATCACTTTATGTATTTATTGATTCCTTGTTTAAGCTGTGAAAACTATATATGGCAACACAGATCCATTATCTCATATTACATTTAAGTCACCTCGGTTTCCTTTAATTTCCTCATTTTCCTCCATCATCAATCAATCTTGCTTTGTAATTGTGAAATTCAATAACAGACAGACAAAAGTTGATTAGTAGTGGAGAGGAGCTGAGATATATATCTTCAATACATTAATAAGATAGAGAAGCATTTTTAACAGCTCGCACATACTGGTATTCCAACCGTTGGTTCGAATAGTTTTTTGAATGAAGCAAATAAAGCAAAACATGAAATCTGTATTGTGGTTTTTGGCCAAAATCCAATTTTCTAGCCAATCGTGCTTCCAACATCTCCCGCAAACCACGATCTGCACCATATGATAAAGGCCTCAGTGTTCTATAACAACTGAGCAACAGACAAATTCAAGGCCTATACATTGGCCTGGGAATGCGCTTTTCTTGAGGCGTGCCAGAGTCACAACATGGCTCTATTGAAAAACATCTTAACTTTCTTTCCATGTTGATGAGGATATGCAAGCGAATAAACTCCTCTCTTGTTCAAATATATAGTCTGTTTATAATGTACTTTTACCCAAACAAGTCCTCTATGTTGATTCTGTTTATGATGTAATTAACAACAAAATTCTGAAGCTTTTCTTTAAATTTATCTAGTTAACTAGTAACTATAGCATGTTAAGTGTTTCATGCTATTGTTATGACGCTAAAAATAGAACATCTCTGTTATACATTACTTTAACACGTTTGCGGCATCAATGCAAAGCTCCTGTTCTTCTCTTTCTATTAGTAGTGCTTGAATGACCAGATGGCACCGTACGTGTGGGAGGCAACGGAAAGTGCAATCGGTGGTCAGGGTGCAAAGAATTTGCACTTTTGTTGGATTTTGTGCTAAACTCACAATAATTTCATTCTTCCCTATCCTCACTCTCGATATAAATACATTGATAACCGAAGCGTTTGTAACTGATATGTGCCGCCATCGTCACCTCCTTTGCAACACCAATCAAATCGTCGAACCAATACCAAGCTCCGTCGCGCTCAAACGATGCTCGTTGGGATCTATACCGGTTTCTGTCATTTGAAAGGCACACACTCAACACACTCACCAACAGCGTTGTTTGAAGGGCTTCTTTGATATGCACAATGTAATTTATAGTGTTGTCTTGAATTCCTCGCCAAAGTGAGGTGTTGGAGTTGATGTTTTGGACGTATGGCAGTGATTTGAGTTTTGATTTGGAAACACTTAAAACTTTTGGACTATAGGTCACATAACAAAAATCACCCCATCAATGTCATTGAAATATACGTTGCTTGAATGTAATAGAGCGTTTCGTCCCGTTTTATTTATGTTTCAAGAACTGGAAAATGCTTAAGCTCACATCGTTGAATCAATAGGTTTAAATCTTTTATTTTATGACTAATAACAATTTTGCGCGCTTTATCTTTCCAACAAGCCATTACACGTTGGTCTACTGCAATGGAGGACACTACAGCCACCACCAAGCCAACACACTCACCTAAAATCACTAAAAGCTCGCGCCAGCGGGCTCCAACTCGTACCTCGTCGAAGCCCGCCTCTGCTCGCTACTAATAACACTGTTTCTTTTTTACTTTATTGAGGATGAACGCTAAGGTAATTTGGAAACAAGAACCATATCTCTTCCAAATTGCTTATAGGTGGGATCTGATAGATTCACAATGGAATTTCCATCATTTGCCTTTACTCCGTTGATCCCGACAAACATGGGAGCCACTGTCACAACCAGTAGGTCCACGGCATTACTACCAAGAGTCAAGAAGGATGAAATGACACGCGAACCGCCTTCAATCATTAATGAATTGATATTATAAACAGACTTGAGGGCAGTCAAAATTCGGGGAATGTTATCATGGAGCGAAACTCCTTCAAGATTCAAGATTTGAACGCCAACAGCCTCTAGATCTGACTGACGTTTAAGAATATCTGAGGAATGGGTTGATGATGGATTGAAAGAGCAGACGATAATCGGTCTATTTTTGAGTAAGACAATGTTTGCGGTAGGGGGAGTACGCAAATTAGAGTCTAGAATTATGGGACGAGGATGGGAAGGTGCAGACGAAAGGACGGCAGTTGAGTCTGAGGAAACAAGAAGCTCTGGGCGCACATTCAAACGAGGATTGTCATTGACAAGAGTGCCTGATCCAACGAGAATGCCATCACAGAGATGTCTGAGGGAATGCGTGAGACTCTAGAGCGTTGTCCAGTCAGGAGACGGTTGATATGTACACTACAGTACCATGCTCTCTGTTCCGCTGAGTCTCAAGGGCTGTGAATTGTCCGCAGAGCCAATGCATCCATCGAGACTCTGTGCAAAAGTGAGAACAGTGAAAGGGCGCGTGTGGTCCGTGTGAGCAGCCAAAGCTGCATCAAAGGCTGGCTTTATGAAATCCATTTCGAGGAAAGTTGCTAGGGAAACAATGGCGCAGGATCCCAACGACACGTATTCCGGCTTTGAGTTTCTTGCGGACTTTGACGATGGCGATCTTCTTCAACAGCCAGATGCAGATGCAGATGCAGAAGGGAGTCTGGGCCTGGGCCTGGGCCACGGCCTTGACTTTGACTCAGTTGAACGAGACTTTGGCAGCTACTCCGGCAATCCCGGCTTCGACGCCGCCGCTTCGAACGCGCCGAATCCCTTCTCGTTTGCGTACGACTCGTCGCACTTGTTTACGCAGGAGCCGCTGGACTCGCTGTTGATGGACCAGCTGCTCAGCGAGCTAAACCCACTTCCGCCTCAGCAACAGGTGCTGTCGTGCTTGCGATTAACCGCGCTTACTCTTGTTTGATAGAACTCCTTCAATTTCGACCTTGATACCCTTTTGATGGATATGGCTGCTTCTTCAAACTCTCTCGCTGCTCCTTCCACTTCCACCTTGGACTTGGATTTTCTCGATCTTGATTCCCTCAACCAGACGCTACTAGATCCTTTGTCCTCTTCGACTTCTTATTCAACTAGTGCTCCGAAAGCTTGGGATATGAAGTTGGTATGTGAGGGTGATGAAAACATATGGAGTATTCAATGAAAATGATAAGCTAATTTTCATGTTTAGGGGGAATCTTCTTCTTCGGTCAATAAACCCGCACCTGTTGTTGCGATGATGTCGCCAATGATATCGGCTCCTAGCACCAAAAAAGTTGGCGGTGGAAGGAAAAAACGAACTTCAATTTACAAGGCTACAGAAGAAATTGCTGCTGAAGAAGAGTTGACTGATTCTGAAACTGTTGTGTTTTCAGCTGCAAAAAATCCTACAGAAGTCTTTTCTCAAGCTGCCGCAAAAGCATCAACACGCCGCCGTACTGTTGAAGAGCCAATATCTTGCATTTCATGTTCAGCAATCATTGGTGTCCTTGAGTTACGTGGCACTCCTGCAAGCTTTGAGGCCGCATACGCTGTTAGCATCCGTTGCAAGCTTTGTTGTTCTGATTCTCTAGATGCCAATTCTTCCTCTTCCAGAAGAAGCTCGATAGGAAACGGCGTTGCTAATATTCTCGCGACCACTCCAACCAACACAATGTTCATGTCTTCATCTTCAACAAATCGAAAGCGTCGCGGGGCTCCTGAAGCACACTCCCCAGCAGATGAAGTTCTCTCTTGTCAAGTGTGTAAACGTGCTACAGCTCAAGGCTGTGTAAAAATGCGCGCACCAGCAGCTTCCACTTCATCTCCTCTCCACCGAAGCTCTGATCCCTCTCTATCAGTGGTCCATGCACCCACTGTGCAAGAACCAGTCTGGATATCGCCTGATTTTGCAATCTCTCTCATCTGTGACTCCTGCCACACGAAATATCTGTTCTGTTCTGAATGTGGAGGAGGTGGTAAACAACGTACTGGAAAATACAGACCACGAGCTCTCTTTCCTCTCAACAGGCGGACTTGTTCCCTCCCACATATTCGTATAGGTACAACACAAGTCTCTCACCGCGTTTTGGAAGCGCCCATCACCCAACCTGATGTTCTTGAAGGAGTTCGAGATGTATTCTTTGATTGCCTTGTATCTCTATATGCGGTTCCAGGCGTTTTGGAAGGTGTGGATGAAGATTCAGGCACTGCCGGCCTTTCCAGTCTGGCGCGTATTCACGCTGATGTGGAAGGCCTGTGGAGTAGTACGGTGCGCGACGCGATTGTAAGCATGGTCCCAAAAGGACTAGCTGGTGGCAAAATCTATGTGACTGTTGCATGGATTGAGAAGCGGAACCGGAATAAAGGGAAGGGTATTGTTGGTGCAAGCAAAAAGAAGAAAGAGGAGGAGGAGGAAAGGATTCCCTGGCTTTTGAGACTTGCAATGGAAGGAACTGTTGCCCCATTGAAGGAAAAAGAAGAAGTTGGAGCCAGCTCTGTGTTAGTAGCTTTGCCAATCTTGCCAGAGCCTTCGGCTGACGAAATGAATGGAGACGTTGTTGGAGTGGAAAAAACTTATGTCTCTTTTGCCGTTTCAGAATGGGTACATATGTTTTTTTCTAACTCAACTGCCTTTTTTTCTGATAATATTTTCTTAGGATCGTGCACGAGGAGCATTGTTTGTACTGCAAATGGCACCACGATCAGTATATTTACCTACCATGGTGATAATTCATTAATATTTCCTCTCGCTCAAATTTGCTAAGAAAGTTTCAGGAATCTTACGGCGATCTTCTCCGTCGTAACATTGAACGAGTTCAAGCCGATTCTCGACGGGACAATGCACCTCCATTGGAGCATATCTGGTGCTGGACGCGAAATCTATCGCATTCACGACTCAGAAGTATACCTGAACGGCTGGGCTTTGTTCCCCTTGAGCAATATATTCGTGAACATCCTGGTGTCGATCGATCAACTTTTGTCAGGGAGGGTTACAAGCCGTTACAGGAGGAGGGGGTCAGTTTGCATGTAACAAATGTCCGAAAGTTTATGCAAATGATGATGAAAAAGAGCAAGAAATGATTATTTTGACTTTCTGAAACCAAAGAATAATTTGAAAATTCCAACGCTGCAAACTTTCCACTTTCCTTATTTCCAATCAATTTCAACCAAGCTGTCTTCCATAGTCGGAAAGACTAACGGCAAAGGATGTTTTTTGTGTTTTGTGACGGTCGTGACAATACTTTGCACGTTTCAACAAGCGCTGCAGTTCCTCCTTTGACGGCATTGGACGAGTTGACACAGTCTAGAGATGTTAAATGTTATTATTTTTCTGATTGAAAGAAATGCTTACAATGAGAGTTTGGGCTGATGTTTCGAGGTCCCAGACTTGGGGCGCATCATCGAAAACAAGAGCATCCAGTGGACGAAACTTGAAGAAACTTGTCATTGATTTGCTGCGAGTCATTTTGGGAAGTCTTGCAGTCATAGCATAACCACCGTGTATTACTTCACATCCTGCGGCTGCATTGATTGCTTGCTTAATGGCTTGCATTCGTCCCCAAATCGAGTTGGTGACGAGTTTGTTCACAGCGAATTTTTGTGTCGCACGCAGATGATCCAATAACCCATCGACAAGGACGAACTTCCCATGAATACCAAGGTCAATCACACGCTCAGACGGATAATCTGACACATCAACATGTTTGGCATCTGACCCCAAAGTCTCGTCAATATCATAGAAGATAACCGACTTTGTTTTGCAGCGCTCAGCCTCAAGCTTCAAATGAGAAGCCATCACCGCATCATAAGAGACGTAGAAAAGGTCAGCGCTGTTACAGTAAACAATTTCATCAGCTCATTCATGGCAAACACTTAAAGCTTACGTATGGTAATCAACAGCAATAATTACGTATCCAACTCCTTTTGTTTCCGGAATCCAGATGCACCAACTGCCATCTAACAAATGCCCAATCAACTTGCCAGACGGAGCTTTGATGGTGGTTGACATTCGCGCAAGAAACTTGGCGCCTTTGTGTTTTTAAGTTATGAGATGAACTGAAATTGAATACTCACAAGAGTTATCCTTGGTAATGGTCTCATAAAACCACGCGTCCATGTAGTTTTTGATGGCTGGATTGGATGTCATAAAAGTAGTATGTTTCGGTTCCAGATTTGGGCGAATACTTGTTACAGAAAAGACAACAGCTTCGGAATCTGTGTGTACCTTGAACGTAAATGCATTCTTGCAGGGGATCAGTTCAGCGATTGGTGCAGAGCTCAATGGCCGTGGAGGGGTTGCGACTTTGGCCCAACTGGATGGGGCAGCTGCGGAGCCAGACAAACTTCCTGCATTTGGAGCTTTGACAGAACTGGATGGCGCGGGTGTGGAGCCAGACGCGCTTCCTGCTTTTGGCGGAGTAGTCTTTTGGTCTTGTTTCTTGACAGGAGCATTCAAAGTGGGTGGACTCTCCAGATTGCGTTTTGATGTTGTGGCAGCTGACTTGGGAGTTGCTGGCACAGTGGCAGTGGTCTGAGTTGCTTTGTCGGTTTGGGGAATTTCTTCCACAGAATCATCATCCTTCTATTTGAACGAATTATTAAGCTGGAAAGGAGGAGATTGAAAAAATAGTGAAATTACCATTTCCAATGCGCGCATCGACATTTCCAGTGTATCAACTTGGCGTCTCAACTTGTAGTTTTCTTGTGCCAATTCAATTGTTTTGGCAAGCCCAACTTCGATTACTTTCACTCCAAGCTTCTCGAGAATAGTAGCCATCAAAGTCGAATCAGTTGTGATGAGATCGGGGATTTTCTGTCCAGCACGGATTTCGGCTGTTTTGCGCGGAACTGGACGCGAAGTGAACCATTTTTTTGAAGAGAAATCTCCAATTCGATGATGACGATCTCCTGGTGGCAAGCGACTGTTCACGTCCGCAATCAATCGATTAATATTCATTCCCAATCCATCAGATACGTCCAAAGCCGAAGTTGGAATTATCTCCGAAAGGGGATTGATGAAAGTATCAGAGGAAAGCCCAGGTGGAACAATGATAGGAACTTCGGTAGAAGCTGATTCAGCCATTCTATTTAATGAAAGAGGATGTATTGGTGAGATGATTGGATGGGAACGTGTTTGGAAAGGGTGAGAAAGGGTTTGGAAAGGGGATTCCATGAGACTCGAGATTGATACCGTCGTGCTGACTGTCAAGTACATTATCGCTACAATCTAATCCAATTCATTTGTCGCCGCAATGACGAAGAAGTAGTGAGGGATAATGGAACGAGAAGTGGTGCAAACCTTTTGTTTGAATCAAGATTTTTCTTCAATTGTATTGAAAAGGAAAGGGGAAAATAATGTCCAAAAGTCAGGGTGCACTATCCACCTGTGCTTCACCAACATCACCATCATTATCGTCCTTGACTAAATCTGCAGCTTGAGCAGCCGCAACCGCGGCAGCCACAGGAGCCAAGAAGGCCTGATCATTTGTAAACAGGAATCTTAAATCCTGCAACGACAATTTCCCAACTCTCAATTCCCCTTCACCCAAAGCACCAGCCGCAATGGCGCGCTTATTTTCTTGTAGCGTGAGAATACGCTCTTCGAATGAATTTTTGATAATAAGACGGAAAACTTTAACGTCGCGAGTTTGACCAATACGGTGCACACGATCGATTGCTTGATCTATGATGAGAGAAACCCTAGTAAGTGACGCGATCAAATAAGTCATTTCAAACCTTCAACAGCAGGATTCCACCACACGTCAAGCATAATAACCCGGCAAGCGCACGTCAAGTTCCTGGAGGTGATAGTGAGCACTGGAAAGACATCGAGAAATAAAATCAACTCACAGTCCAACCGACCCTGCCTTCAAAGAAACCAACATCAAAGGTATGTCATCTTGCGAGAAAAATGCTTCAATAGCATCTGCTCGATCAGATGTCGACATTTTCCCGTCATAACGTTTGAAACTCGACATTCCATTTGCTTTGAGACCCTTTTCAACAAGGTCAAGCATGGAGGTAAATTGGGAGAAAATGATGACTTTAAGGCTTGGATCTTCATCATCAATCTCGCGAAGAATGGAAATCATCTTGTCAACTGTTCGTAAACAAAATAAGCTTAGAGCAATTGGGCTGAGGTACTTACTCTTGGAAGAACTAATATATTCTAAATAATCGCCTGTGGGATGTAACATATTTACGCTCTTGATCATCAGTTGCTTCCCTTCCTCAGGAGTCATCGTTTTCTTCAAAACAGGCTCCACTTCGTTTGGTATAGATCGGGCTCCCTTTGCTTCATGACACGCCACAAGAATATCTCCAAGACCAACCTCTTGGATTTCCGGTTCATCTTCCTCCTTGTCACTAACTTCCTTCTCTTCGTTGTCTGAATCCTCGTCGTCCGATTTCTCGTCATTCATAAAGCAGTGTGCGCCAACTAGAGACTTTGATGAAATATTTCCTCGACAGACGGGACAAGGTCTCACGATATTTTCTTCATCGTCATCGTGTTGCTCATTAGCTGGCTTGTGGGACAAGTAGCTTGAAAATCCGTCAGAATACAAACATTTTAAAGACATAACTAAAATGCACAAACCCAGTGATGCACTCTCTGCAAAAAGCATGTCCACATGATGTAATCATCGCGTCCGTCAAAACATCCAAACAATGAGGGCACTCTGTTTCCAAAATTCCACCATCCTTCAAATTCACTTCCTTCATGACTCTTTCAAATACAGCACTCGTCATCAAGGTTTTCGCCAATCGAAGTTTCTTTGCATGCGGAGATTCTTTCATTCCCGAAGGTGCCTTGCGCTTGGAGCCAGCCATAGAAATACTACTCCCTCCACACTTGTGGTAATCAGACCTGTTTTCTTCTTCATCTGAGCTCTCAAATAGAGCTGCATCGGTATCCTTTACAATTCCCAAACTAGAGCTTTTTACATCTTCATTTCCCCGACTATCTACCGCATTGCTCTGTCTTCTCTTTCTTGACTTGGTTCCATTGGTTCCGTTTCTGCCACCTCCACCACCCATAATACGGTGAAGCCCTCCATCCAATCCTTCTCCTTTCGCAAAGTCTTTAAAAACTTCAGAAAAAAGATGAGGATGGCAACATGCTTGACGAAGTCTCAAAATCATGAGAAGAACGTGATGAAACTTATTCATGACTGTTGAAAGGGATAGAGGTAATTAATTAACAATAATTCCTTCGTCTTAGAATCCAGCCTTACCTTTTCCTTGCTCTAAATATTTGTTGAATTTGCTTTCTGCATAGGAACTTAATGCATCATAAAAGCCACGTTCCGCTTCCGAAAATTCAACTTCAACAATCTCAACACCTCGTTTCGGAAGTACGAGAATCGAGGTACCGTCCTTCTTTTTAGATTTTTTCGTGCGACGTAACAGATACGGTTTCAGAGCGCATTGGAGACGTGTCATACCCATAAGAGTTTGTTTTGAATCGTTTTTACCCATTTTGATGTGACGGCCGATTTTTTCATTAAAGTATGCATATTCACAAAAGTGTGGTACTCTAAGGAATCGAAAGAGGGAATACATTTCATCCGCAGAGTTCTAAATTTGGTGAATGTGTAGTCGCATTGTGAGTTTGTGAGGATATAATGCTATGGGATGAGGAAAAATGAGAAAAATAAACAAGAGAAAGTACCTGAATAGGTGTGCCAGTAAGACAGAACCGCTTGTTGGCTTTTAAATCAGCACAGGCTAGAGAAGATGCAGCATTCTTGTTTTTGATGTAATGGGCTTCGTCGAGAATGACTCGATGCCATCGAGCGCGGAAAATGGGACCTGCCTTCACTTCAGGCTCGTACAATTCATTTGTGACGGGATCCCAAGTAGCAGGTTTTCCACGCTCATTCGTAACAATCTATAAGCATGAGTGTAAAGAATTTAAAAGCTTCCAACAAAATTCCCAACTCACTGCATATGACGTCAACACAATGTCGTATTCCAACAATTCATATTTGGACTTAGTTCGCTTCGGCCCATGGTGAATGTACACGGTAAGGCCCTTTGTTTTGGTTTCAATCTCTTTTTGCCATTGTCGGAGCAAAGAAACTGGGCAAACAATTAGAGTTCCATGACCGTACTCTCGTTTGGACCTTGGTTTATTTCCAAGAATCAGAGCAAGGGTCTGGATTGTCTATTGAAGGGCAGTTTCATAAATTAGAGAGCCAAAACTTTAAGACCTGGATTTCTTCCTCGTATCAAGCTGCACTCATGCCATCCTGCACGATTTGCTTCAGAAAGTTGCTCCTCTTCTTTCAATTTGATTGAAACGAGCTCCACTCATACCGTTGCTGCGCGATTTGCTTTACAAGCAAGGTTCATTCGTTGCACTCACAGTTCCTCCTCTTTTAATTTGACGAAAACGAGCTCCGCTCGTGAACTTGCTGCGCGATTTGCTGAACAAGAATCGTTCGCTGCGCTCACAGTTTCTCAACCCAACTGCCATACCTTTCCAAGACCCATATCATCGGCAAGAAGCCCACCATTCTTTTCAGAGTTTTCAATTTTTGCCATCCAGGCATATCCTTCTACTTGATGTTCATGGAGTTTCACGTCAATAAATCCTTTTGGAGTTCCATTGCCTCCATGTTTTCTGTCAAAACGTGTTGGAGTGCATATTCTAGAAAAGTTATTTTACTTACTTGATCACGATGCTGACATCGATTTCCTCCGCTTCTTTATCCTTGTCATTCGCAATATCAAGGAATTCCATGAGGGATTCAGTTGGATGTTGAGGGGGCAGGTTGGGTTGAACGAGAGGAGGGCCGTTTCGAGGAAACAGAATTTCTGCGAGGTCATCACCGCCGTCATCAAATGGATTGGTTGAGGGTGGGGCGTGGGCAGTGACACGCAGGATTTCGGCAAGTGAATTCATGTTCTTTTGTGGTGATTGAGTCTGAGGTAATTTCCCTTTGAGCATATTCTGGGACTGGGTCTGCTTAAGTGGTGTTACGGGTGCAGGTGGTGGTTGTGGTGGCAGTAATTGTGACAGTAATTGAAGTGGTTGTGGTTGTGGTTGGACGAGACCGAGTGGCAAACGCGGGGACGTCTGAGTCGCGAGAGCAAGAGTCCCTTGAAAAGCGGGTTTCAAGTTGCCTGAGCGAGTTGGAGTCTTTGCAACATCGTCCAATTCGATAAGGCGATTCGGCTCAGGCTCGGCCTTGACACGCACGAGCAAGTTCGAGTTGCTGGTGGCGATTGGTCTGGGTGCGCTTGAGCCAGAGCCAGAGCCCGCATTAGAATGAGCATTAAAGGAAAGCCCCGCGGGTCTCGGCGGCCCGCGATGCACAGACGACGTCAGCGGGTTCTGCACGCCAGTGAGGTCTATCACCTGCTCTTTATCTATTGAGTCACGGTGCACGCGTTGCTAAAACATTCGTACCTCGCAGTCGGAGTCGGAGTCACTGTCAATGTAGATTGGCGGCATCTCACTGCTGTTTGTCCGAGAAAATGATGGAAAGACAAGAAGTTCTTTAATCCTCATGCCTTCTAAATCTTGACATCAATGCCCATGATGCTGCTCTGACTGGCAGAATCATTCGAATGCTCAGTGAGAGTGAGAGCTGCAAGTTCCATCACAAAACAAAAGACGAACGCCAAATAAATAACAGCTTCTGCCATAGGAAATTGGTCTACGAAGACATCCCTTTTCGCTGACGCGTGTTTGAAGAGAAACTGGCAGATAGGATGCCTACTACTTTAGTGTTAGAATAGACAAATTGTATTGAATGAGTTACCAAAAAGTTGAAGGAGGAGGAGTTTCATTCGAGTGAGCAATAGGTACTTCAACCATCCTTTGAGAGCAAGGTTTCCACTCTTTGTTTTGACAACTGACAATTCCGATTCTCTTCCATATTTCGTCTTCATAATAATGAAGAAAGGAAGAGAGAAGAGATGTTCTGATTTTCTTGCAAATCCTTGGACCATCATCAATATTGACGTTGGATGGACACCACGGATCGAGACGAGAAGCTGCGACTAGCGCGCAAAAAGGTAACCTGGAGCACTAGACCATAGTTTCAACTAACACTTGATGGCCTAAAACACAGCTCGGCAAGTTCCAAAAGAAAAAGAAGGACGGGGAAGCTCCTGAAAAGCAGAGCGGAACAGCGACTCCGGCCGAGTCGTTTACACCTGTTTCATTGGTTCCTGTGGCTAATCCGCTTGCTCCACTTCCTGTTGCGGGTGGGTGGTGTCGTAGTTGGTTGACACTGTTTCCCCACTTAACACTCCCTTTCAGTTGAGAACCGACCTCCCTCTCGAACATCAATCAACAGCACACAGCAACAGCAACAACAACAACAACAGCAAAGTGTGTATGCTCCACCGCCGCCCCAGGCCGTCGATGCCTCGTCTGTCTCCCAAGTAATGGCATGCCTTGTACATCACCAGTCACTAACTAACCAACAACCAAACCAAACCAGCCAAACCGTCGTTCAATGTTCAACAACTTCAATTCGTTCGTCTTGGCCGTCACAAACACGGCCGCCGCAATCATAAAACCAGACTCGGACCTCGATGACGCCCGGCGACAACTCAGCGAGGCCCGTGAAGAGCGCCGGTCTCGCTCGCTCTCTCGCTCGCCTTCCCGCGCGAAACAACTGCCGCCGCGGAGTCCGTCTGCCGCTTCTCCCGCGCGAAACACGGACACTGTTGGTGTGTTTGGTATGGCATCAAAACTGTTTTCGGGTGCTGTTGCTGCTGCGAATTCGGTCACATCTCTGCCTGCGGTGCCAGATGCCCAATATTCACACTCGCAAGAGTATCAGTATGGTGTGCAGGAAGGGAGAGACTTCAGTCAGGATGGTTACTATACACAACAACCTCCTCATGCAGAATATTCATATGGCGAACAACAACAACAGCAGCAACATCAGCCATATGATCCAAATGCGTATCAATATGGTGCCCAAGGTGGCTACGTCGATCCAGCAACTGGACTTGCATACCCGCCGCAAGCAAATTATTCTCAACAACAGCACTACCAACAGCAAGCCTATCCTCAAGGCGAGCAATATGATCAAAATGCTGGATATTACGGAGATCAATACTATTACGATCAGGTTGGATGCATAAGTTTCGTTTCATAAACCAAAAGTTCACACGATTTTAGAATGGTCAATACTTGCAACCGGGACAGGCTCAAGACGTATCAAACTATAATCCTTACGATCAAAGTAACTATTCTATGCAATCTGTTCCGTCGGTAGACTCTACTTTGAGCTATGGCGACTATCCACTGCAACCTTCGGTTCAAGAGTCTATTCCTTTCGGGTAAAAATATTTACAAAGCGTTACTCAAATTCTAAGTATTGTCATTGTTATTCAGAAATGCTTCGCAGGATACATACAACAATAACATGTCATGGGACCCATCTCTTGCTCCCACAGTCTCTCACGACGCTATTCCAGGATTCGGCGGACCGATACAAACAACAGCTTCTCCTTTCGATGGACTTAGCCGAGGCCGAAGTAACTCGAGACAAGAGTCAAACCCATTCGGCACTGGAATTATTTCACATACAGAGAGCAATGTATTCCGTCAGGAGACAGTACCATCGCCATCACCTCGCTCCCGTAAATCATCTCTCAAACCAAAATCTCCAAGTCGCTCACGCCTCTCTTCTCCAACGACTCTGTCTCGTGCGCCTGCTCCACAAGCTGGATCTCCGATTCCATTCTCAAATAGTGGTAGCATTCCTTTCTCGACCGGTGGAACAGCTGGGGAGTTTCCATTTAGTGGAGGTCTTCAGACATGGCCAACATCACCCACTCAAATTCACAACGCATCGCTCTCACGACGACCATCTTCAAATATGATGAACTACAGTAATCAACAAAGTGCATCTAAGCACAATTCAATGTCTTTCCAGGCAACCACTTCCCCAATTCCTGAACGTGCTGGGTTTTCACCTCAACTCCGAACACCCAAGAGATCGCCCCGTGGATCAAGGCCCGCCAGCGCCCTTGTGCCTCCAATTGATACCAGTCTTTATCAACAACAACAAGAAGCTGAGGAGTTGTACTACCAACAACAAGGGCAACAGTACCAACAACCAGAAGATCTGTATGCCCAAGATCCTGCAACTGCCACTGATGAAGGGACACTTCAAATTGGCGCCGACACATATACAACTCTTGTGACAGAAAACGACGCCTTAACCCGTCAAGCCGCCGCCACCGAACAGCACCTCACCAACTCAATCCAGTCCCGTCTCCTAATTGAACAACGCTGCGCCCAACTCGAAGCCGAGCGGGAGTCCGTGATGCAAGATATGGCCGACTTGAAACAAATTGTAGAAGGGTTTGGGAACTTGGAGCAACGCATGCGAGAAATCGAAGAACGAGAACGGTTCCTTGTTGAGCGTGAATCAGCCGTTCATGCACATGAAGCAGAGTTGCAGTCCTGGGCCACTGGTATTGAGGCTCGAGACCGTGAAGTACAAGATCGTGAAAGTGTTCTTGTCACAACTGGATCGGAGGAACTTGATTCCCGCATGCGAGTCCGTATTGCAGAGATTGAAAAGAGTCGTGAGGGGGTTGAAGCGTTGTGGGCAGAAGTTCGTCAAAAGGAGGCAGAAGCTGCAGAGCGATTACGTGAGGCGGAAGCGCTGAAGGAAGAAAGTGCTCAGGCTCTGAATCGTGTTGAAGCAAGTGTGTCAAGGGTTCGTGAACGAGAAGAGGATAGCAAACGAGTTTCGGAGGAATTGACCAAGGAGCGAGAGGACGGGTTAGCATACGTTCAAAACCAGCAAAGCTTATTGGACGTGAAAGAACGCGAATTGAGAGCTCTTGAATTGGAAATTGAGAGTAGGAGACGAGAGTTTGAAGAAGGAATCTTGGCATTTGAAAACGACAAGGCAGCTCTTGAGAATCAGTTCAGAAACTCAGAATTGGAACAAGCTCGCCTTGCAGAGGCAAGAAATGCTTTGGATGTGTTGGCCGAACGGCTGAGAGAAGATCAGGAATCTTTGCGTGTCCGTGAAGCTGAAATCCGATCGCGAGAAGACGACTTTTTGGCTCAAGCATCGAATATGGCCAACCAAGAAGCAATGCAGTTGGCGGAACTCCGAAGAAATTACGACGAGGATGTGCAACGCCTTCAGTTCGAGGCTGCGGATCTTCAACAACGTGAAGCACAGTTGGCAGTCCAATCTGATGACCTTTACCGTCTTTCCCAAGAAGTCAATGACGAAAAGACTCGTGTGGAGCAAATGAAGCGGGAAGTTGAGCATGAAAAAGCTGAATTGACCAATCAGGCGAAGGAAATCCAGGACGCTCAAGCGAGCCTTGCATCTCAACAATCTGCTTTGGATGATGCTGTGGCTTCTTTCACTGAAATGAAAGCGTACATTGACAACTCTATGAAGGAAAACGAATCCCGAATTCGTTCTGAATTTGAATCACTTCAACAGGCCCACACCGCATTGAAAGAACGTGAAGAAATCTCGATGTGTGAAATCCAGAACGAGCGCATGATGGTTGAAGAACTTCAAAAATCTATTGAGAACGAAAGACAAGAGTCTCTTCGCTACGGTGCCGAATCTGTCCTGAATGAGGAGCTTGTATCCAAAATCGCTATGCTGGAGAAGGATAATGCGGATTTGAGGCAATACATTGACGATATTTCCGCGCTTCGCAGTCAGGATGTGAATCAGATTGCTGAATTAGAGGAGTCTAACCGTCAACTACAAAACAATGTCCTCAGACTCACCCAAATGATTGAATCTGGCACCATTAAAAAGTCTGGTTCAATGAGATCGTTGACACCAAGTGGACCGACTGACCAAAATACAAAACTTGCTGTTGATGAACGCGTTGAGCTACTTGAAAGAAAATACCAGGAAATCGCAAAGGAAGAGAGTTCGTTGAAGGAAGCTGCTGCTGCCTTGGTCTCCACCGCTAACGATCTGAAAAAAATGTGGAATGATGTTGTTCCTGCGGTTGAGGAGCTAAAAGCTTCTGGTGGTGCCATTGATCGTAGTCATTTGTGGTCTCGACGTGCTGACGTTGATGTAGCTTCCAGTGTACGCAGCACAAGCGAAACAGACTTGCTTGGAAACAAAGATTTGGTCAATGTAATTGTGTCTCTAACAAGGTTTGTGTTTTATGTATGTCGCTTTCAACTCACGTTCTCTTTGCAGCACCAACCAAAATTTAAGCAAAAAACTAGACGAGACACTGACTCAAGTTCAATCGCTCCAACAGCAACAGAAATCTTCAAAGAGATCTACTCAGACAGCAAGCAAGCTATCTGCCCATAGTGGCGATTCTCTGCGAGTCCATGATGCTTCACGAAGAGCCTCTTCAGATGGTCCTGAAACCATTTCATCTGGCGGAGTCACTGGATTCAACTCCGCTCACGCCAGTACTTTGGCCGATTATGATAATGTGTCCGTTAGTGCCGACACTATTGTCTCTCAGCTTGAAGGAACTGGGTATTACGCTTCGAACGAAACTCTATCTGGTTATGGCACAACCTCCACATCTCGCTTCCCATCCCAAAAGCCTGCCGCAGTCTACCCAACAGCCCGTACGATGACGAAACTTGCGGCAAACAATCCTATCCAATCCATACGTCGCAAGTTTGGTTCCCATGATTATACTGACAGTATTTCAGAGTTTTCAGAGGCAGTTGGAGAGGCTGAATCTTCCATCAAGCCTTCTCAATCTCGAATCCCGTTTACAAGTAACCTTGGAAGTTCTGCGACTCCAACATCTCTTCCAATGGCTCGAATCGCCAGCACTAAACGTGAAGATTCTGATTCCTCTGATTCAGCACCTACTCCTCGCAACGCTGCTCAATTGAAGCGTGCCACTGCACCTGCAAGTTACTACTCAACTGTTCGCAAAGCTCCTGTAGACCGTGGATATAGTTCAAGGGCTCCTGCGTTAGAAGCCAGTGAAACTCGTCATTACACGGAACCTGAATCAACCGGAAATGGACTTTCTCGTCACGTTTCGTTGGAAGGACTTCGAACTTATTTCACAGAAAAGGATTTGGAAGCATTCAGTGAGCCAGCTCAGAAAGTGATGTTTGGTAGTGGGGTTGGCGCCGCTACTAGAGCTGCCACTGCTGGTGCTCATGGAAGATCCGTCGCAGACTCTAAGTACGGGGCCAAAAAGGACGTCAAGTTTTCTGCGGGAACGTTGAAGGCAAAGTCTGACACAGAAGGATTGAATGGTTGGGGATCGGCCAGATCAACAACAGGTTTACGTGCAGTTAGCACCACTGGAAGTCGAACTGAATCAATCAGAGATGCAATTAGAGCTCGTATTAAGGAGCGTGATTTGGGACAAATGTGATTTTTTGATGAGTTCATTTTGGAAATAAAGAGGGATTTTATTTGCGCCTCATATATTGAACGGATTTACTTCTTTCCGACTTTGCCTTTCTTTGGCACAGCTTTGTCTTCCTTCTTGTTTACTTTCTTTGGAGTTGGAGATTCCTTCACCTTCTTAACAGGTTTCTCCTCTTCATCTTTGTTGGCCTTCTTTGGAGTAGAAGAGTTTTTGGCCTTCTTTGGAGGTTTTTCCTCTTCAACTACTTTAGCTTCCTCCGCTTCGGCTTCATCGGCCTTTCTCTTCTTTGGAGAAGATTTCGAAACTGGCTCTTTAGCTTTTTCAGCCGCGGCCTGTCTCTTGGCTTCTCTTGCCTCAATTTGAGCAGTTCTCTTGCTCCCTTTCTTTGCTTCCTCAATCTGCTTCAAATGTTTCGCTTTGATTTCCTCACGCTTCTTGTCGGCTTCTGCTTTCTGAGCAAGCTGTTCTGCCAACGCATCCGATTTGGCATGAGCACGGGCTGACTTGTCGAATTTGAAGTAATCATTGAATGAGAACAACTGGTTGAAGTCTTTTGCGACTGGGATTTTGGTTGCGTCTTTGTTGGGAAGAGTGTATTTAGACTTGACAGGAGCAGGGACGAGCTCGGCATTTCCAGGACGGAAAAGAATGCAAGTAATGTAACCTGCCTCGTTAGCAGCTTCGATTTCTGTTGTTATAATTTAGAAAGGCGCGCATTGATGATGCATAATAAAAAAAACTGCTCACCCTTCACATTGTCACTCAAGAACAAAATCTTTGATGGCTCAATTCCAATTTCGTTTGCGATAGTGATGTATGACTTTTTCTCCAATTTGCTGCCACTGGTAGTGTCAAAGTGACCCTTGAAGTAAGGCAAGAGATCTCCCGCTTCTGAGAACCCAAAAATCAGCTTCTGTGCAGAGATGCTGCCCGAAGAGTAAATATACACTGGGATTCCGTTCTCGGTAAACTTCTTCAAGCTTGGCAGAACATCGGGATACACGCTAGTAGGAGATACATTAACATTCACTTTTTCTGGATAGAATGGTACTCAACTGTCCCTTGACACTTCCGTCCTCGTAGGCAAACTTCCAAATGTAGCCCTGGAAGTTCTTGAGAGCCCCAATTTTGCGGTCCTCCTTGATCATTGAGTGAATGTACGCCACATAGTTTTTGATGAGGGCATCCTTCTTTTTCGCGTTGAGGTCTGGGACATCTTTTCTGCCGGCCTTTTTGTCCTCATCGGCCTGGCTTTTGAGGGCATCGAGCAGCGGCTTCAAGTTCTTGTCTGAGTCCCAGTGCTTTGTGAGGAAATCGAGGGCATTGTCGCGGGCGTAGGGAAAGAGGACTTCGTGCACAAACGAGATTGAGGTGGTGGTGCCCTGAACGGGAAGAGCTGCTAGTTAGGTGCATGCTCCAGTGCCCTGGTTGGGGCTGGTTAAGCTTACTTCAATGTCGGTGAGGACACAGCTGAACTCAGGGACTGGAGCCTGTTGGTTGTTTGTTTGAGTAATTGGGACCAAGTTGCACAAGCTCTGGTCTCACCTTCTCAACCTTCTCGGCAGTCTTCTTCTCAGCTTTCTCAGCTTTTACTCCTTTCTTGGCGTCCTTCGCTGGTGGAGAAACAGGTGATGGTTTGGCAGCCTTCTTTTCAACCTTTGGCATTTGGGGAAGTTTTCTTTTATGTTCGATTATCACTATTCTATGAAATTAAGCTAGAGCATTCAAATCCTGCTGCTTAACTAACGCAGCATACACCCCCTCTTTGATTCCCAGCAACTCGTTGTGTGTTCCCAGTTCTGCAACAACACCATCTTTTACAACAGCAATAATATCAGCATTCTGAATAGTACTCAATCTGTGTGCGATAGTCACTGTTGTTCTACCTCCTTGGTTGATGGCATTATCAATGGCTTGTTGGACGTGCTTTTCAGATTCTGAATCCAATGCCGACGTAGCTTCATCCAGCAATAAGAACCTGGGATTACGAATCAGTGCGCGTGCTATAGCTACACGTTGCTTCTGTCCTCCTGATAACTGGGATCCCTTGTCTCCAACACGAGTTTCTTGAAAACAATTTGAGTTAAAACCTATAATCTGCAAATTCCAGTGCTTACCATATTTATCCGGCATATCTGAAATTATCTGATAAATGTTTGCCATTTTCGCTGCATTGTCCAACTCGGCCTCAGTTACATCAGTTCGTTCAGTACCAGCCAAGATATTTTCACGGATACTCATGTCAAACAAAGTAGGCTCTTGTCCAACAAGCGCCATGTGGGTTCGCAACTTTTTGATCTGGTAACTCTTGACGTTTTTTCCATCAATTAGCATTTCTCCTCCACTAACATCGTACCATCTTTGAATCATGCCAATGGTTGAAGACTTTCCACATCCCGACGGGCCTACTAATGCAATCGTCTTGTTTTCCGGACCAATCAAATTAAATCCACCCGAAAATATTGGTTGCGTTGGACGAGCTGGGTAGGTGAACGAAACGTTTTTCAGCTCAAACTTCCCAACGCATGTAGCAGCCTGATCCAGTCCTTCTGATGAATCTTCGGGATCAATGGATGTGTTTCGGTCAATCAAATCAAAGGTATTAATGGCAGATAACTTGGCTTTGGTATAAGTCTCTACAAAGGTACTGCTGCGTCCAAGACCTTGTGCCGTAAACATAACCGCCATCAAGACTTTGAACACAGGCGAAAATTCAATGACGCCTGCTTGAACGAGTCTCAATCCTGCATAAAATCCAAGAGCATTGGCAAACTGTGAAAAAGCCTGTGTGACACCGTTTCCAAGCGAAGCATATTTAGCTTTTTCAAGCGCCAGTTGATGCGGATGTTCCAAGTTTGCCCGATATCGATCCTCAAAGTATTTTTCACGTGTGAGAGCAGCCACCGTCCTAATTTCTTTGAAAGCCTCCGCCGCAATAGTTCCGGACTCTTCATATGCTTTTTTTGTAGTATCTTCAAACCCTTTACGAACTCGAGACTCATAGTAAGTTGAAACAATCACAAACGGAACAGCAAGCAAAAGGATGAACGTGAGTTGCCATGAATACACCAGTCCAATAGTCAATCCACATACGCCAGTCACAATAATTTGTGTTAAATCGGCCCATACTTTAGTAACCAAGTCTCCTACTTTAGAGGCGTCAATAGCAAGTCTTGACGTCAAAGCTCCCAGGCTGTGGGCTTCATCATCAAAAAAGCCAACCTCCTGCCTCATCAATGACTTAAACGTCATGACTCGAAGTCTTCTTGTAAGAGCCGATCCTGCCATTTCAAATCCGATAAACTGTAATGTATACACTGAGGATTAGGAAATAATTAGAATACGATGCGGCTATCAGACTACATACTGATAAAAGCTCCGACTCCAATACAAACAAATGCAAAAGCATAGACATTAGCTCCTTGGAATGGACCAGGATCGATTTGGGTGGGATCCAACAACACCACTGTCACTGATGAGAAGAGCAAAGCAAAGACAGGAAAAATTACTCCCGCGCCACTTGCCCCAATAATACCGAGAAAAACGTAACCCCATTCAGGCTTCAAGAGCATAACTACTCTCCAAATTGGTGCCTTTTGCTGCAACAACCTCTTTTGTTCTGCCAGTTTCAATTGTTGAGCTTTCGTAAAAGCACTATTCATCGCACTTGCGTCCTCAATTTTTAAACGCGTTTCGACTGCTTGCCCAGTTGTGTCTTTGACTACTTCAGTTGCTGCTCCTGAAGGTACTTCTTCCACAGGCGCAGCAGTCGAAAGTGTGCTTTCAACCTGCTGTCGAATCTTTTGTTTTTCGACAAGCTCAAAGTAGGTCCCTCCAAGGGCGAGGAGCTCATTGTGAGTTCCAGATTCGATAATCTTTCCCTTAGCGAGAACAACGATTTTATCAGCGGTCTTGATGGTTGAGAGACGGTGTGCAATCACGATTGTGGTTCGATTTTTGGATGCTGTGTCAAGTGCAGATTGGACAAGACGTTCAGATTGTGTGTCCTAGAAGAGTTGAGTGCTTGGAGTACAAAAATTGGTCGACTTACCAAAGCAGATGTCGCTTCGTCCAACAACAAGATTTTCGGATTTTTGATCAAAGCTCTGGCGATTGCGATACGTTGTTTCTGGATAACTAGTTAGATATTTATCCATGTTTGACCTCCTCACCTGTCCTCCTGAAAGCATACCACCGTGCTCTCCCACCATCGTATCATATCCTTGTGGGAGTTTGATAATAAAGTTATGACAATTTGCCATTTTGCAAGCTTCATGAAGTTGAGCCTCAGTGACATTATCATCGACAGCACCCAACAAAATATTTTGCTTAATAGTTGTGTTGAAGAGACAAGGCTCCTGAGAAACAATACCGATTTGCTGTCGGAGCCAGCGAACATTCAATGTTGTTAAGTCACGACCATCCAACGAGACACTCCCCGCCAACGGATCGTAAAATCTCTGAATCAGTTGCACAGTACTACTTTTACCGCTTCCACTAGGTCCAACAAATGCGACAGTCTTTCCAGGCTCAATAGTAAAACTAAAATCCTCAAAGATTTTGGATTCGGGTCGAGTTGGGTACTGAAACGCGACATTCTTGAACTCAATTTTACCAATCAACTCCGTCGGCTTCTCGCCCTTATCGGAGCTGCTGTCAATGACAGGATACCTATCAATCGTTGCAAAAATCTTGAACGCAGCTCCTCGAGCTGATCCAACTGCTGCAAGGTTTGACGGAATCATCATCAAAGCCATGCTTCCCATCATTAAAGAAAAGAATGTGACGAGGACGTCTTGGCCTGGCATACGGCCTTGGAGGACCAATCTACTTCCATACCAGAACGCAAGTCCATAGGTACAGAACATAACGAGCATAAAGCTTCCGAAACCAATTCCTCGCGTATATCCTCCACGCAAGTCTGCTTTCTCTGCTTTCTCAAGTTTAGCATCGTATTTATCGGCGAAGCGTGACTGAAGGGAAAAAGAATAGACAGTTCGGATTCCGGAGATAACTTGTTCTGCGACTGCTCCAGCTTCTGCATACGCATTTTGGCCCTGTGCTGTTCTATGAAGAAGTGTCACAAAGAAACTGATTTTATGATTTAAATTCTACTCACAGCTTCGTGAGTAGACCAAACATAACGATACCAACACCGGCCATGAGAGGAACAGCAGCGAGAAGTACTAGAGCGAGAGTAGGTCCTGAAAAATGTATGGCGTGTGAGTAAGAATGGAATCTCAGAACAAAATAAATTCACCCTTCACAAAAGAAATCACGAATCCCGCAACAAACTGTGCAACACATTGAATGCAAAGCCCAAACTTTTCCGAAATTCCATCTTGAATTAAAGATGTATCTTGCGCCAATCGAGTCGTCAGAGAACCTTCCTCGGCCATATCAAACCTTTTACAGCGTTTAGAAACCCATTAAAATAAATAAAACGAACAGACCAACTTAAATCCTGCCTCAAAATTGCCTGCAAGTACAGCTCACGAATCCGTCGCGACTGATTTTCACCCGCCAAAACCCACAAACACTGCGATGAGTACCCCGCAAACAGCATCGCGATTCCAAAATACACGAATTTCAATATGGTTGGGTATAAGGAAGATATATCCATTTGCGGTGGGCCTGATGCGGTTGGCGGAGGCCCTGATGTCGTGACTGACTGAGCACCACCCAAGATATCTCCAGTGATCAGAATGGCGCATGGAATGAGTGCTCCGATACCAATGCTGCAGACAGCGCCGAGACTATGGAAAGCAAAAGGAATATGCGTTGGAGCGCGTCAGTTAAGTGTCAGTCATCGTTTAGGGGAAATTCTTTAATACCCAATCATGATTCTATCGGATGCGGTTGCGAAACGAAACAACTTAAATAGAGGGACTGAAGGCTCTTTTTTACGCGCAGGTCGTCCTCCGGCTTTCTTTGGAGCTTCCGCTTCCGCGTACTGTGGGAGGGCTGGTTCCTTTTTGTCTTTCTCAGTTTCTTCTGGCATGTCGTATACTTGTGCAGCTTTTGGCTGTTCGATGAAACGCGTTCAGAGGATGAGGATTGAGGAAGTGACAGAGTCGGAATTTACCATGGACCTTTGAGGCCAAGAAAGATAAAAGAATTGTCACGATACACACAAAGTATTTGTCAACCCATTTCAAATGGAATTCCTATTTGTAAAAGCAGAATTCATGTATGTTGGAGGATTGTTGTTATTTCTGTCCGCAGCAATCATAGTAAATAATTCCATCCAACTCAACACAGCAACTAAATTATAAATATGCATGGCTGTATGCAGCAAATCAAGTGGAGAGTTACGCTAGAGTGTTTTCCCTTTACCTCTGGAGGAACGAAAGAAAAAGGCAAAGCAGCCAGAGCATCCATATGAGAATTCTTCCTCTTGATACAGAAGAGTAGAAGAGGATTGAGCAGCGGCCGGAATCTGCGTCAATGCAGATGCTGTAGTGGAACGACCTAAGGTGCCAGAGTGTGAAGCATTGTTTCTTGAAAATGTAGTTTTCAAGACAGACAATTTTGAAGCCATAGAGAAGTTTGAAGCGAGTGAAGAGACGCGAGAACGGACAGATTCATCGCGATTCGAGTGAAAAGAAGGTGGGTCGATTATTATGATTGGAGGAGTGGGAGAGAGAATAGCTTCTGAGGAAGTAGGGTTACTAAGGGAACGGACACCAATGACTACACCCGGCCTTGGAGTGGAGACTGAAACAGTAGGAGACGGAGCACCGGATGGACGCCTTCGGAAAGACCATGAGAAACGAGTGGGGGACGTGCTTGAGTTAATTGAAGAATCACTTGATTTAGTCCTAATTCGAATACGGTTTCGAGATCTTGGAGACGGCGTAGCAGTAAAACTTGTATGCACATCACGGCCTCGTCCATTAAGAGAAGCCACGGAATTGTCACGTGAGCGCAGTACCGGAATAAGAGGATCGATGACAGCATCGTCTGGCAATTCAACGAGAGAGATTGTTTGTGGGACAGTTTGATGGATAGTTTTCGGAAGCGGACTGGAAGTTGTCCCATCATAGACAATGCTTGAAACACCAGCACTGGCAGCAGACGACAGGGCCACTACCACATGCACCTCCGACACCTCAAATTCCGGCATCCAAAGCAAGTTTTTGAGTAGTTGTTTGTCCAATAACCTCAACAACGGAACCAGGCCAAGCAACTCGCCCGCTTCAAAGGCCCCAGAAAGAACAGAAACTTGTTCAAGTTCAGCCACGCCAACCAACGCACCAAAAAACAACATCAACTGCGCCGCACTTGCTCCTCGTCTCGAAAGCGACGACGAAAGCCGCCGCCCAATTCGAAGCCGAAGCTTGGCGACAGAGTCTCCTTCACTGGCTTTCACTTGGAATACTGCCGAGGCCCGGGGCTGTCCTACTACGATGCAGCGCAGAAGACGTGGCTCCGATTTGACAGGTGCTGACATCCTTTTCTGCGATGTTTTCAGACACAAATCAAATCTGACTATCATTGAAAATGGAAATCACAACAACACACATCCTTTATTATGGATATTTGCACTACTTCTCTTTTTGTTATTGCTAAACATGCTGTCTTTCGATGCGTACTTGGAATCCTTTTTGCTTCCCTTGTTGCTGCGCACTGCGGGCCCTATCCGCCGTATCTCTCGAATCAACTCTGTGAACGCTTCAACTACTCCAACGTCTTCCTACTCTCTCAAACTTATCAGTACGGAGGTTCACTTTGAAGATACGTTACTCACTTTCGCACTTGTTTGAATACATTGCACTCCCAATTCACGTATAAGTGCTTCGACTTCGCTCCATTGTACTTCCCACCCATCTTGACTCCCCTCACACTTGTTTCCACATACAACAATAGCTCCCAAATGATTCAACCCTGATCCTGAACTCTCCTGCACTCGTTCAATTCGTTGAATGATCCCCCTTACTTCTCCAAAGCTTGTTCGATCCATTACGCTAAAAACAACCAAGAATCCATCGCCGTTTCTCAATGCACTGTCTCTTAGGGCTATATACTCTTCTTGGCCAGCCGTATCAGTTATAGTCAGCAAACACACTTTCTGATCGATTGCTACCCTCTTTTGGAATGTTTCCAATAAAGTTGGATTGTACTCATTGTTGATATTGAATGTGTTGAATAAGTATCGATGCGTCAATGCTGACTTTCCCACAGATGGCGGTCCACAGACAATCTATCGCAATTATTTTAGATGTTGGTGTTTTGGGTTGGATGTGGATCATGGATAAGGAGAGTCACTACAACAGAGTGAGGAATATTGAAAGTGACTCCCGGCCAGACCAAGGATTGACGAAACAAGAATACTCAACAATATCATGCGTTTCTTCCATCGGAGCATGGGGTGTGACAGGCATTCCTCTGTGTTGTTTGGTTTTGTTGACGATCTCGTTTTGACAATAACACCTGCCAACGAAAAGAAAAACAAAAGAGACGCCGAACTGCGCCTCCGATGCACATTCACAATACAAGCATGTTAAAAGCCAATTTCGGCGCCGAAACCCAGTCTAATTATCATTTTCAGTCTTGACTTCTCCTTACTCTGTCTAATCAAAATATTCAGCTGCCTCCACCAGGTTCAAAATACAGGCTTGACGATCGTGGCTATTAGTCCTTTCAATGAGGTTCTTAACAAAATCCAAGGCAAACCGCCCGCCAAACCCAACAAATTCAACTCTTTCAACAATATCGAAACGAAAACCATGCAACCAAAAATACAGCTGTCGTTTGCAAATGACAACATCTTACTTCTCAAACAACAAACAATAGTACTATAGGTCGATTTCTGAAATAGGAGGAAAGAAATCTATAGCAGCTCTGCAGCAAATTTCATCAGACAATCCATAATAGTCTCGTGGCCTTCGTCACTGGCTTCATCAATCACATCGAAAGTGAGCCATTTTCCGATCCCAAGAACCCCAAGCCTTTCAACAACATCAACACGCCCCACTTTACATGCTGCCAAAAACAACTCTGGATTCTTCACTTGTCCAATCACTTCATTTCGACTGAGCAACACATCCACAGCCTTCCAATATCCTTTTTCCAAACAAACTCGGATACAACGATTGTTATTCACAGATGCATCCAATCCTGGTACTTGGAGCAACAACATCAATATTTCTTCTTGCTGCGCTTTTGCGTCAAGCGCCAAACAAAGCCATTTTGATTTCACAAGGTGTGGGTATGTTGGAAGATACAACTCAACCACGCTGCGAAACCCGGCTGTTACAGCGCGCAGGAACGGATTTGTCTTACACGACAAAGGATTTATATTGTGATTGTTCAATAAGAGAGAAACTACTTTGGCGATCCTGTTTCATCAAGATTAGATTCTGTCAGTACACACAGGACAAATTACCCATGTTCGGAAGCAAGTAACAAATGTTCTGGAACAGGTTGCACTGGTGCATATTTGTTACTCAGTAAGTACACGGCAACATCCTCATGCTTGAATCGAAGGGCCTCCGTTAAATGAAACACCGTTGGAAGGACATTCAAAATGCTTACAAGCAAGTGTAAAGAATTCGCCTTTACAGCAAGAAACATCTGTTCGAGGGTCCTCCAATAATACTTTGATAACTTCATGCCGTTCGTTTTGCAATGCCGTCAACAAGCTGGTCGAATCATTTGCGTTCGGATTCACAGATTGATCTCGTAAAATTATTTGTAAGGATTCTGTATGACCGTTTTGTGACGCAATTTGAAGGCATTTGTCGTCTGGTACGAGAGCAAAAGGGTGATCCATAAAAATCCGTAACATCTGTGAACACCCCAACATTGCAGCAATATACACCATTGAGTTATCCCAACATTTGATGAGACCAGTACGCGTACAAATCAGAAGAACTATTTGAAGCATTCTTTCGTCTTTTTTCACCGCAGTAATCAAATCTTTGCGAAACGAGGACTCGTATGGAATAGAAACCCCTTCAATTCTCTTCAAAAAGTCTTGTATCTCCTCGAGTTTGTTGTTCCAATATCATAAAGGTGCACAGCTGATAATTTGCCACGGGATTCACGCGATTATCTGACAACAAAATAGGACCTATTGTTGTAAATGACTCGGAGGCTAAGCACTTGACACACTCATTTTCATTTGCACTTGGATCGACCCGTGAGTCAGAGAACAAACGTTTGAATGAATCTACACGATTATACCTTGCAGCTTGAGCAAGTGCAAGATTGAGGTGACAGTTCTCAACAATTGGCAACGTCAGCAGCAGAGAAGTCAGTGCCATGGTTATCGAAGCATCTCGACAGAGCTTCATTAACTTCTCAATGAATATTTCCATACCATAGGTTGATGTACTGAAGAGACTCCTCCAAATCGAGACAATATTTTCATTAAGTATCGACCGCTTTATTCGCGTAGATGGCTCCTCTAGCTTGGCCGCATCTATGAAAGTGAGCAAAAGTTCTGCCACCAGATGCGGGGTTTCGGTGAATGCCTTGGAAAGTCGTGGTTGCAGAGTCAATCCTTTATCCCAATAATAAGAGCCAAGAATGAAGTCAATCGAAAATTGTTGAGTACGACGGTCAGATTGTTCAATTTCCCTTATTAGTTTGATGTTTTCGAGGGCCATGAGAAAGAGTTCTTGAAGAGGGATCCAGTCTACTTCAACCAATTGTTTGAAGAGAATAGGAACTGCCATGGCTTGAACCAATGAGTATTTATGCAATCGAAAATCCGCACTGTATTTTAGAATCATAATGAAGCTATTGTAATGCTGTCCGTCCAAAGCAGACATCAACAATGACTCAAATCTGCTTTGGAAACGACCATCATCTAGGAATACTTTCAGAACCTGAGTATTACTTAAACTTTGAACCAAACACTGAGACGAGATAACATTGATACGATGATCAGACAATAGAAGTCGTGCCAAATCAGCTTTACCAGCCAAAACAACTCTCTCCAAACACTCAAGGCCGACAACTGAGAGATCTAGAGTATGCATAACATCCAACAATACATGTACAGCATCCCAGTTTAATTCCTTAATGGCCAAAAGAAGCGCATCACTTCCGAGTCCGGTGAGGTTCAAGAAAAACTCCATTAATGGAGGATAATTATTACTCGCAGCCCAAACGATTGTCGTAATCAGAAACAGAAAGTTGTTGTTAAGTCTTTCATCCTCTATTATGAGAAGGACAAGAATGAGTGGCTGATGGGTCAATCTGAGGTTACAGCAAAGGTCGAGACGCCTCTCGCTTGACGTCATTGAATCTTCAAGCTTGATTATCACGACTTGGTACTGGTAGATTGGCGGAAGACCAGTTGATTGACGATGGTCAGGGAGAGGATACATCGCAATGTGATTCTTGATGAACCCAATCGTGAGGGCATAGGGGTGTAAGCCAAAATGCTGGTTCATTTCAACTAATGCCGACGAGAGGTGAATATTGACTGGTAGATACTCAATGATAGAAAGGAGGAGCTCCTGTGGTAGGTTTGCCATCGTTTGTGGTTTTGTGCTTGGTTTTTTTGATTCCACATTAATAAATTCTCCGTTATTATTAAAACATAAAAAATCGAGAAAAAGATTAAATCAATTCCGCGGCAAGTTTCATAAGACAATCCATAATAGTCTCGTGGCCTTCGTCGCTGGCTTCATCAATAACATCGAACGTGAGCCATTTTCCAATCCCAAGAGCCCCAAGCTTTTCAACAACATCAACACGCCCCGCTTTACATGCTGCCAAAAACAACTCTGGATTGTTCACCTGTCCAATCACTTCATTTCGACTGAGCAACACATCCACAGCCTTCCAATACCCTTTTTCCAAACAAACTCGGATACAACGATTGTTATTTACAGATGCATCCAATCCTGGTACTTGGAGTAACTGAAACAAAATTTGTTCCTGTTCTGAGCGTGCATCAAGAGCCAAACAGAGCCAGTTTGACTTCACCAAGTTTGAGTGCAGTCGAAGATACACCTCAACAATATCACCGAATCCGTTTGTAACTGCACGTAAGAAGGTATTTTTGATTGACTGCGATGGATCGATTTGAAGCGTGTTCAATAACTCGGAGACAACTTTTGGAAGCCTTAACAAATAATTAAGCAGACAGATAAAGCATAAATTGTAATTTACCGAGTAGCAGATGCTATCCACAAGTGCTCTTCAGAAGGCTGGAGTTGTTGGCCATAGTTTTGTAGCAAGTACAGAGCAACAGACTCTTGTCCAAACTGAAGAGCCTCCTCCAAATGAAATACTGTAGGAGCCATTTTTTGCGCTTCGATTTGATTCACAACAATATCGAGATGGCCGTACTGACAGGCAAGCGTGAAGTACTCTTCCACACAGAGCGACACATCTGTTCGCGAATCCTGCAACAAGATGTTGGTAATATCAGGACGCTTATCCTTCAACGAGTTCAACAAGCTGTAGGAGTTGTTTGCATTCGGATTCACACGGTCATCTTGCAAGAGGAGCTGCACACAATCGGCCTGCCCGTGTTTTGACGCGACTTGAATGCACTTACAATCAGGAATTGACGGGTCAACAAATGTTAAAAGGAACCGGAGCAAGGCCGTACAGCCATTCTTCGCTGTAAGCAACAGCAGTTGATTATTTCCGACCGTAGCGAGGTTCGTATGATTACAGACAGGAATCACAAGCGTGTTCATATAATCACTGTCCTCGGATAGCTGAATGATTCTTTTGCAAAGCGGTTCTTGAAAGTTCCGTGGAACAGATATCCAGTTTGTATCATTCAAAAATTCGAGCACATCATTCACGGTATGGTCCGAAAGATCAAGTAGTTGCAGCAATCGATGACTGCGTTCAATCTCCCGCTCATGAAATATTTCAGCAGCAAACGCGAGTTCAGCTGCATTTGGTTGTAGTCTGGGGTCAGCATAGAGAAGTGTGAAACAACGAGAACAGCGATTTCTTTCAGCCTCAGACAGTGCTAGACCAAGAGCTTTCGTAGTTATGCGAGGCAATTGGAGCAGCATTTCAGTCAGTTTCACCTTCATCGTCTGATTCTTGCATTCACGAATATACTTGATGATGAAAATATCAGTATTCAAGTTGGCGGAGTCCAGCACGGTTCGGCACACAGCGAGCGCATTTCTACAAACTGTTGGCAGGTTATCAGATGGTGGAAACTCGACTAAAATTGAAACAATTTGGTGTGGTAGGACATTAAGTGCAGTAGAGAGTCTCGGTTCCAGTTTCGCTTTGGGATCCCAACGGTTAGAACTCAGAATGAGCAACGCTGCAGGTCTTGTATGAGGACTCAGACTATTTTCCAAGCAAAGAAGAAAAAGCTCGTCGAGGGGAACACGACCGTCTTGAATTAAGGCTTTCAGGAACGTCTGGTAAGGACACAGGATGGCTGGCAAGAATAAATCACTGCTTGGATGAAATTTGCGGCTTTTGAGGAGAACAGAAAATGCTGGATGGTTGTTATGACGCAGCGCTACCTCTAGCAGGTTATCCATATTCTGAAAGTATGTTGGCATTCGGTGATCATTTAGCAGTGTCTTCAAAATACGCGGATGCTTCATTGCATGTGTCAAGACCGCGTATCTATTAAGGCAAGGATTGACACGGTCATCACTGAGAATGAAATTAGCCAAGTCCAACTTTCCCGCCTGAATCACAAGCTCCAAGCATTTGTTATCATTGAACGATGGATCAACAGCGCCATAAAACAGCAAGCGCTCAGCGACTACCCAATTTTTGTCGTTGGCTGCAACAAGGAAAGTTTCATTTCCGAGGTTCTCAATGGTCAAAAGCAATTCCATCAATGGAATGTACGCGTTGAATGAAGCCCAGGCCAGCATGGTAACCAAAAACGTCTTGTTGTTTCTAATATGTGGCTCCGCCAACATGACTGTCCCAAATGAGAGTGGAGAACAAATGAGTTGATGTTCGCGGCAGAACCTCAAACGGTCCTCAGGCAGCGACATCAAATCCATAATCTCAAGCATAGTAAACACGTACTGATAGAAAACGGGGAAAGTGTCCCAGTGGTCAAAAGTTTGTGGTGGATTCAGTTTCCAGTGGTTCGTGACGAATCCAAGGGAGACGACCTCTTCATTGAAGCCAAAGACAGCTTTCATACCAAGGAATGCATCCGCAAGCAATTCATCAATTGGTAGGTGCTTAACAATAAGAAGAAGGACTTCCTGAGGGAGTGTTGTCATTTGAAGATAGTTTTGAATTGCATTTTGAAACATTGAACCTAGCTTTTTATATCTCTTTTATTCACATTTTAATTTGTTGAGCTGCCTGCACCAGCAATGCCTTCATCTCTCAAAATTCCCTCATTTCCATTACTTGTTTCATTTCTCGCGGGCGAGACGCTTCGTGAAGTCGACCGACTTGAAACAACGCGGTCAGCAGAACCACTAGACCCAGACACAGTTTCTGGAGCAGCTGCAACAACCGGAACAACTGGCACCGGTCGAACAACAGGAACCGGCATAATGCGTCTCCACAAAAATAGAGCACCAATAATAACAGACAACACTGTCACTACCACCGCATCTCCCGCCACCTCTCCGAATAAATCATGCTCACTCCCACCCGTCATTTTCGAGCCTCCAACAGCCCCCTTTCCACCCACACTCACCAAGTGCTCATCAACCGACTTTGGCAGTGCACCTTTAATATGCTCATCACCCACTTTTTCAAACTGCTCAAACTCGTCAATCAGATTGTACTTTTTGAGCAGCTTTTTGTAGTATTCCCGAGAAAGATATTGTGCCGCAAAAGCAGAGGTCTTGGCAAAAAATGTTTTGATGGAGAGTTGGGTGAGGGCGAGATGGACAGCGAGGTAGGCTTCTGGGTTTGTTGCAAGGGACATGTCATACATTCGCTTCGCAAGTGGATAGTCCTGTAAAAGAAGGAACGTAAGATAATTGCTTCAACTTGATAGATATGTACCTTTGCCACACCCAAGCCATTTTCGTGCATATATCCGATATTCCATTGTGCTAGAGCTGAAGCTTCATCTGCTGCTACTTGGTAATACAGAGCAGCTTTATCAAAACGTGGCTCGCTCAAAACAGCGTTTTGTTTGCTCAAGTATGGCATAGCCAACTTTTTGAGCGATCCAGCAAATCCCGTCAAATCGTAAGCTGCTTTTCCTCCGTTTTCTTCCTCTTTTTTCACTTCCTCTTCCCCAGCCACCTTGATCGCTTCCGCTTCCATAGCTTCAAACGCCTTCAATCCGATTCCATAGTAATGATAATCCCCCATCTTGACTCTCGCGTCGACATTTCCTTGATTTGCCGCACGGTTCCACAAGACAAGTGCAACTTCGTACAAGTCGTTCGCATGTACTTCCAAAGCCCCTCCAACAATCGGATCACTTGGGTCTTTCTCCTTTACTTCTCCCGCAGCTGGGCTATCTCCAACAGTCTCAGTGTTGAGTGTAACTCCTCCAACGTATCCTGAGTCAATCATCCACGCTGCATTTGTTTGCGCAACTTCAATACCGCGTTCCGCTGCAAAGAGGTACAAAATGAAGGCACTCTCCCAGTCAGCAGGTGTATCGCGTTCTGTGTGTTCAAACGCTCGGAGAAGGCTCTTATCGTGCCAATCCGCCTTTTCAACCAGCGATTTATAGAATCCAAGAGCTGTTGCACAGTTTTTCGGTGTTCCGCCAAGTCCCTTTTCGTGGAACTCAGCGAGTCGGTATAGTGTCAAAGGAGATGCCGGGGGCTTCTGGGCAGCTTGTGAAAAGAATTTGAGGGAGGAAGTAAGGGCGTCTGGGCTACCGATTTGGAGTGTGAGCTCTGCGAGAGAGACGTACGCTTCTGGGTAGTCTTTTTGAATTGCGTTTGTAAAGTATTGGAGGGCTTTGGATTTGTCCTTGTTGGGATATGTAAGGACTACCATCAAATCGAACGCGAAAATGTAAAAATACCTTTTCAAATCCAGCAACTCCTTCGAGGACCATCATACCAAGACCATTAAGACTCATACCGTTCCCTAACTCTTCTCCTCTTTCAAACCATTGTCTTGCTGTCTCTGGGTCTGGTAAAACACCCTCCCCTCGCCAATACATTGTACCCAAGTAACCTGCCGCCATACTAGCGATTGCAACCTTATGTTTCAAGGTAGGGCTCATTTCACCCACTGGCTTCTTTCCCGGATATGCCTTGGCGGCTGACAAAAAGTATTTAAGTGCCTTTTTGTGGTTAGGCTTTGTGTGCCGCGTTCCCGTATAGTAAATATTTCCAAGTTCGAGTTGGACCGAGTGGTCGCCTTCTTGTGCACTGATTTCGAAAATGTCGCGCACAGACTTTTGATGTTCGTGTGATTGAGGGAGAGCTTTTGAAGGTGCGCCTGGACCGGATGCACCAGGTCCGTAGATTCCACCCAGGGATTCTGGGAGACGGATTTTGGTGGGTGGGAGGGTAAGACCGCCAGGTGGACCCGTCTTCCACATTTCAATGGCTGCAGATTGGGTTAGATCTCTTGCTACATTTGCAATCCCACTCTATTTCGCTATGACGGTAACAAGCTCTGCTCCTGGACTTGCTACGCAGTTTGCTTCGCAAAAAGCCGTTCGCTGCGCTCACAATCTCACTACATTTCGCTATAATGGTAACGAGCTCGGCTCGTGACCTCGCTATGCAGTTTGCTTCGCAAAAAGTCGTTCGCTGCACTCACACTCTCCTTGATTTGCTCGCTCCGCCCGCTATCCCTCTCTATTCGCAGTAATGGAAACGAGCTCCGCTCGTGACCTCGCTACGCATTTTGCTCCGCAAAAGTTCGTTCGCTACGCTCACACTCTTCTTGATTTGCTCGCTCCGCCCGCTATCCCTCTCTATTCGCAGTAATGGAAACGAGCTCCGCTCGTGACCTCGCTACGCATTTTGCTCCGCAAAAGTTCGTTCGCTACGCTCACACTCTTCTTGATTTGCTCGCTCCGCTCGCTATCCCTCTCTATTCGCAGTAATGGAAACGAGCTCCGCTCGTGACCTCGCTACGCAGTTTGCTCCGCAAAAGTTCGTTCGCTACGCTAACACTCTTCTTGTCTTGCTCGCTACGCTAGCTATTCCTCTCTATTCGCAGTAATGGAAACGAGCTCCGCTCGTGACCTCGCTACGCAGTTTGCTCCGCAAAAGTTCGTTCGCTCCGCTCACACTTCTTGATTTGCTCGCTTCGCTCGCTAAGTTTCCACACTCCCTTCAAATCTCCTTCTGTCTCGTACCTCGCCATCAGTCAATTTTTCGGTCGTTCGCGTACTACCGCTCGCTCTTTCTTCGCTGCGCTCAGAAACAGCTCACTTCAAGGTGGCGCCCAGAAACAGCTCACTTCAAGCACGCTTCGGGGTAGCACTACTCCAAAACAGCTCGCTTGAAAAGTGAACGTACCTTTATTCGCAACAGCCTTGTAATGGTAAACGGCATCGTCACAAGATTTGGGCGTGGCAATACCAATAGAATGCCAGTAGGCCAGAGTTTGATGAGCAATGACATCATTTTGGAGAGCAGCAAAAGAGAGGTAGAGCAGAGCTTTAGCATAGTCGCGTTTGAAGCCGAGACCCGTGGCGTACATGAGCCCGAGAGTACGTTGAGCCAAAGGATTTGCATGATTTGTTGAGAGAAGAGAGTAATATTCGATGGCACGAGACACGTTTCGCGGGTGCAAGAAACGAGAGTGCTATAATAATACATACGTGTTAGTGAGAGCTGAGTTATGAATACGAAACAATACGCACCATGAACATGTCTGCCAACAACAACTGAGCATCCTGGTTATCAAATTCTTTCGCAGCCGCATCCAGAGCCTGGACCGCCTTTTCTCTGACAATGTCCTTGTTTGAATTCGGCGGTGGTTTAAAGCGGGCCACGACAAGATTCTTTTCGAGTTGATCGAGGGCGTCCGCCTGGCTCAACTTCTCCTGCTTCGCCGAGTCCTTTTCAGCGTCTGAGTCTGCATCGACATCGAAACCAGCGACGCGGAACACGAGCGAGAGAAGGTTCGCAGCGGCGTCGTTTGCGGAGTTCTGTTCCTGAGGCGGTCGTTGAAGGTGGTTTGGGTGGTTTGGGTGGTTTGGGTGGGTGATTTGGCGGAGGAGAAGGTGGCCAAAGCGGAAGAGAACTTTGGTGTGGATGCGATTCGATTAACGTTGCATTGGATTCAAAGGATTAGGAGAGACGCACCTTGACCGTCACTCTCTCTCTCGAGTTCAACGGCCTCCTGCGAATGCACTACCGACACACTCAGCACTAGCACGAGCACCAGAACAATGATCCGTATCCTCAGCAGTGCCATCAGGGAGAGTTTTTGGGTGGTGGTCGCAACTGATTGGCTGGAGGAAAAAGTGGATGGAACAACTTTCCAAAAGAAGACATTTCAATGACATCGCGACCTCTTTTGATTGGAGGGCTGTACTACTACGGCTGGGAACTGCTTGATGTGCAGGGTCCGATGTCAGTGCTTTTAAAGATGGCAAGTCACTCTCAACAACAAGTCGAGTTTGTGACGGTGGGACCAGTTGAGGGCGGCAGTGTGGAGAGCACCGCGCACCAGCCCGTTGTTGCGCACCACTCGTACGCCACGTGTCCGCCACTTGACGTGCTCGTGGTTCCAGGCGGAATCGGCTCGTTTGTCGCGGCGAAAGACACGGCGCTTCTCGACTTTGTGGAAGAAGTCGCTCACACAGCGACTCTCGTGGCCTCGGTCTGCTCAGGCTCAAGCATCCTCGCTGCCGCCGGTCTGCTCGACGGCCGCCGCGCCACTTCAAACAAGGCCTGGTTCGGCCCGATGGCTGCGTACGGCTCAAATGTTGACTACATCCACGACGCGCGCTTTGTCGAAGACGGAAAGTTTGTTACCGCCTCAGGTGTCTCGGCTGGGCTTGATATGGCTTTTGTGCTTGGCGAAAAGTTGTTTGGGAAGGCGATTGCGGACAAGGTTGCGAAACAAACATTCTACACTCCACTTGGAAATGCTCACGATCCATTCGCGAAAATACACCCTCGTCCTTCGTCTTGGTTTGGGTACTTGCACTGCCTGGGTCTCTCCCTCTTGGCCCCATACCTAGTCCCTCTCGAAACAGAGAAACCCGCATCAGCATCCTCAAAAGATGCAGACCTGTCCATCCTTCTCTTCCCCCACTTTGACACCCTTGATCTTGCAGGCGTCCTCGAATCCCTCCTCCCCCTCAGCAAATCCCACAAATTCGAACTGATTGCAGTCAACCCTGCACCCGTATCCACAGAACAATCCAACCTCATCATTCAAATCGGTGGCGACTCTACATCTTCCAACTCTTCTTACTCGTCTGCACTCCGTGTCGTCTGTGACCGTGAAATCACCGACTCAACTGCCCCCGAATCCTTCTTTCCAAACACCGAAGGCCGTCCTCGCATCATTTACATTCCAAATTCAACTCACATTGACTCTATCGCTGCAAAAAATGTCTTTGAGGAACTGCAGCTCTTTGATTTTGCTTCCCGCCCTGACAGTGACTCGCGCATTCTTGTTTCAGGTCGGTCCGTCATTGCTGCACTCGAAAAGGCTCTCAAAAAGCCTTTGATTCGGGCTTTGGATCAAAGTATCAGGACTCATAGTAGGTCGCATCCGGGTTGGGGTCGCGTGGATCGGGTCCTTGTGGCTGAATCAGGATTATGTGGTGTCACAGCAGCTCTAGAAATTGTGCAAGAAGTGGCTGGAGAAGCTGCTGCAAAGCATTCAGTCATTATGATGGAAATTGCACCTCAACTTATGCCAGAGGGCATGACACTTGAATAAACACATTCATGGATTAGTATTTTTGTGAATGTATCCTTGTTTACTCGTGAGAGAGAAGCTGCAGCAAAGCATTCTGTTATTATGATGGAGATTGCACCTCAACTCATGCCAGAGGACATGACACTTGAATAAACACATTCACAGATTAGTAATTTTGTGCATGTGGTTACTCGTGACAGAGAAGCTGCTGCAAAGCATTCTGTTATTATGATGGAGATTGCCCCGCAGCTCATGCCAGAGGGCATGACACTTGAATAAACACATTCATGGATTAGTAATTTTGTGCATGTGGTTACTCGTGACAGAGAAGCTGCTGCAAAGCATTCTGTTATTATGATGGAGATTGCCCCGCAGCTCATGCCAGAGGGCATGACACTTGAATAAACACATTCATGGATTAGTAATTTTGTGCATGTGGTTACTCGTGACAGAGAAGCTGCTGCAAAGCATTCTGTTATTATGATGGAGATTGCCCCGCAGCTCATGCCAGAGGGCATGACACTTGAATAAACACATTCATGGATTAGTAATTTTGTGCATGTGGTTACTCGTGACAGAGAAGCTGCTGCAAAGCATTCTGTTATTATGATGGAGATTGCCCCGCAGCTCATGCCAGAGGGCATGACACTTGAATAAACACATTCATGGATTAGTAATTTTGTGCATGTGGTTACTCGTGACAGAGAAGCTGCTGCAAAGTATTTAGTCATCATGATGGATATTGCCCCTCATCTCATGCCACAGGACATGACACTTGAATAAATACATTCACAGATTAGTAATTTTGTGCATGTCGTTACTCGTGACAGAGAAGCTGCTGCAAAGCATTCTGTCATTATGATGGAGACAGCACCTCAACTCATGCCAGAGGGTATGACACTTGAATAAACACATTCACAGATTAGTAATTTTGTGCATTTCGTTACTCGTGACAGAGAAGCTGCTGCAAAGTATTTAGTCATCATGATGGAAATCGCCCCTCAACTCATGCCAGAGGGCATGACACTTGAATAAACACACTCATCGATGAGTAATTTTGTGCATGTCGTTACTCGTGACAGAGAAGCTGCTGCGAAGCATTCAGTCATTATGATGGAGATTGCACCTCAACTCATGCCAGAGGGCATGACACTTGAATAAACACATTCATGGATTAGTAATTTTGTGCATGTGGTTACTCGTGACAGAGAAGCTGCTGCAAAGCATTCTGTTATTATGATGGAGATTGCCCCGCAGCTCATGCCAGAGGGCATGACACTTGAATAAACACATTCATGGATTAGTAATTTTGTGCATGTGGTTACTCGTGACAGAGAAGCTGCTGCAAAGCATTCTGTTATTATGATGGAGATTGCCCCGCAGCTCATGCCAGAGGGCATGACACTTGAATAAACACATTCATGGATTAGTAATTTTGTGCATGTGGTTACTCGTGACAGAGAAGCTGCTGCAAAGCATTCTGTTATTATGATGGAGATTGCCCCGCAGCTCATGCCAGAGGGCATGACACTTGAATAAACACATTCATGGATTAGTAATTTTGTGCATGTGGTTACTCGTGACAGAGAAGCTGCTGCAAAGTATTTAGTCATCATGATGGATATTGCCCCTCATCTCATGCCACAGGACATGACACTTGAATAAATACATTCACAGATTAGTAATTTTGTGCATGTCGTTACTCGTGACAGAGAAGCTGCTGCAAAGCATTCTGTCATTATGATGGAGACAGCACCTCAACTCATGCCAGAGGGTATGACACTTGAATAAACACATTCACAGATTAGTAATTTTGTGCATTTCGTTACTCGTGACAGAGAAGCTGCTGCAAAGTATTTAGTCATCATGATGGAAATCGCCCCTCAACTCATGCCAGAGGGCATGACACTTGAATAAACACACTCATCGATGAGTAATTTTGTGCATGTCGTTACTCGTGACAGAGAAGCTGCTGCGAAGCATTCAGTCATTATGATGGAGATTGCACCTCAACTCATGCCAGAGGGCATGACACTTGAATAAACACACTCATGGATTAGTAATTTTGTGCATGTGGTTACTCGTGACAGAGAAGCTACTACAAAAGCATTCAGTCATTATGATGGAGATTGCACCTCAACTCATGCCAGAGGGCATGACACTTGAATAAACACATTCATGGATTAGTAATTTTGTGCATGTGGTTACTCGTGACAGAGAAGCTGCTGCAAAGCATTCTGTTATTATGATGGAGATTGCCCCGCAGCTCATGCCAGAGGGCATGACACTTGAATAAACACATTCATGGATTAGTAATTTTGTGCATGTCGTTACTCGTGACAGAGAAGCTGCTGCGAAGCATTCTGTCATTATGATGGAGATTGCACCACAGCTCATGCCAGAGGGTATGACATGTTGGAGATATAAACTCGCAGTCAGGTCTTGAGGTTGGTTTGAAAGGTTCTTTTTCAAGATAGTTTTTGTTTTGGTATTTTTCTTCACCTATTTATTGGTTTCGCGATCGGAGAATAAAGAGTCTTTGTTTCAAAAAGTCCCCGAGCCCATGAGCTTTGGTTCCTTTCAGTCAACCTCGTATCACATGTGAAATCCATCTGTTCCCGTTTCGAGTAGCAGCCAAGCTCCTCTCGATCCGATCAAGTCCACTCAATCTTCACGATTGTATTATAAATATTCTATTTACAACATGACACTTGAATAAACATGCTCATGGATTAGTAATTTTGTGTATGTCGTTACTCGTGACAGAGAAGCTGCTGCAAAGTATTTAGTCATTATGATGGAAATTGCCTCAACTCATCCCAGAGGGTAGTATTCGTTAGTTTGGGAGACAGGGAGTTATGACCAGCACTTCTTCAATAATTGGCTGCACAAATCAAAATCAACGTTTGTTTCAACCTTTCAATATGATATAATTTAGTAGTAATCGGAATCATCAATGGCCTTCGAGGTTGAATGACAGAATGACACGGTTTTATGAGGGTTCTCACACTTGTCTTACATCAAACACAATGTAAGACAATCATGAGAGCTCTGAGAAAATTGCTCAAGCTTTGCGTGTCATTGAAAGATTAGGATGCAAGCTGTGTCAGTAGCTTATTGAACACCTACGCCACATAAAACCTATTTGACAGCCACGGTAAGAACTATTACCATGGCAATGGAAAGCTTGACCTAATAGACTGATGATTTTTTCATTTTGGAAAAATCTGTCCTCGCGCAAACTCCATGTCATTCAATATCTTGGAATCGCCTTTTCAGATCTCCAAACTCTTGAAGCAAGACAAAACCAGCCCCAAGTACATTCAAAAACTCCCCTCCATACTTGATCGAACTCGATACAGCGGCGTCCGTCAGCCCTCTTGATGACGAATGCGCAAATGCATTTCGTACCAAAACGATCTTATTTAGAGTCTGGCTCAGTCCTCGCGTTTCAACGAAACGGAATTTGGTGCCGTCGAAATCAAGTCTGCGCAAGCATAGGTTAATAAAAATCAGATCGAAAATGAGGTACTCAAAAACTTACTGTAGAAGGTGAATCTGTTTGGAGAAGTCCAAGTATCAGATACGAAATAAGGTGGGGAAATTGTATTAAAGGTGAGGGGTTTGGATAAGCAGATATTTTTGGTTTGAGCATGGATTAATAAGTGACTTTTAATTTTGATATAAGAAAGCTAGTTTGGCATCAGTACTGGGCTTATGGGTTGTTGAATAATGAGGGGTTTCAAACGAAAAACCAAAACAAAATTAAGTGGCAGAAAGCCATGGCAAGAACCCAATTTATTTCGAACAATCTAACGCTAAGGCGTCGCCTCGTAATTTCCTTTTCGTAATTACTCATTTTCATTGGTCTACGTATCACGAGTAATGGATTACACACACCAACGATGCTAGATGAACAGCGTCATTTATTGGGTTCATAGAGAAATCACGAATATTCGAAAAGTAACTAGGTAAGCAAAAACAAAATAGCTCAGGAGATTTGTTTAGATGCCCCATCCGGCCTTGGTAGCAGTGATCAACTCAAGGTTGTAGTCCTGAGACAACTCCCAGATCATAACTCCTCCGAGACCAGCATTCTTGGACCACTGAGCCTTAGCCTTGATGGAAACTGGGTCGTCGTAAGAGACAATAGTTGGTCTGTTCAAGTAGCTTGGGGAATAGACGGTAGGGTTTTGAGCAAAGTCAAAGTACTGACGAGTCCATCCGTTCGAGCCAGTAGTAGCACCAGAAGCAAGAGGAGCAGCAGCTTGCTGACCGTTGGTGTTGGTAGCTCCACGCAAGTTGTTGTACATCCAGACACCAGAGTTGTATTCTCCACCGCATGGATCCTTCCACTTGGCAGCATCAAGGTAGTCTCCAATAACTCCACATCCAGTGTTTCCATCAGCAGCCTTGCAAGGCTGGTAGAGGCCATTGTTGACGTTGGAGGTGACTGACCAGGAACGACCGTAGAAGGCGAGACCACTGGTAAGCTGAGATGGCTTGGCACCGGCAGCAATCCAAGCGTTGACAGCGGCAGAGATAGAGAGTGGCTGACTGTATCCGGCGCTGTTGGCAGGTGGCTCGACTGGGTCGCTAGTACCGTTTCTTGGAGAAAACAATGGCGAGTTCTATGTGATGTTAATACTAATCTTGACGCGTTTTTATAGTACTTACAAAGTCAGAGTAAGAGTTCCAGGATCCGTAGAAGTCGTAAGACATGATCTGGATGTACGAAACATACTTGAGAATGTCTGGAATACGGTTGACCTTGGTGTTGCCGTCAACGTAACGATTGACTTCGGCAGAGACAGCCAAAGAAATGGTACGAGTGGGGCCGAGCTCGGCACGGAGTGCAGCAAGGAGGTTTACAAAGTTGGAAACATCCGCTGGGTCGACCGCGTTACAGTCGAGACCTCCACCTCCAGGGTACTAATTAAGTAGCCAGTTAATGAATCACTTTTTTGTTTTGACGGTTTACACACCTCCCAGTCAATGTCAACACCATCGAAACCTTCAGTGTCCAAGAAGGTGTGAACGTTCTTGACGAAAGTCTGGATGGTTGCGGCAGACTTGGCGATGGTAGAGAAGTAACGAGAACCAGACCAGCCGCCAATAGAGATGATTGGCTTCAAGTTGGGGTACTTGTAACGAAGGGCAGTGAACTTTCTCATGTAGTTGAGATCAGCGTTGGAGTCAAAAGTCTGCAAGGAACCATCGGCGAGCGCGTTGACTGTCAAGAATAAGTTAAGAATTCTCAATTATCCAAAAAAAAAGGAAACTCACCGAACGCGTAGTTGATTCCAGTGAATCCACTCAAGTCCAACTTATCGATGGCATTCTGACGACGAGAGTACATGGACCATTGAGTCCAGTAACCGATAACACCTGGAGTAGTGTATGGCTTGTGCTGGAAGGAACCGTTACATGGTCCCTGGAGAGTCCAACCTGCACCTGGAGCAGCGTTCGGTGGTCCAGCAGCACCTTGGTACCCGACAACCCAGTTCTGGCCATTGTAAGAAACAAGGTCTCCCGTGTTGTATGGAATCTGACCCGCACCAAATGGAGTGGCAGTCCAGTTGGGGTAACACGCGACGTTGCTGGACGCTTGAGTAGTAGTCACAACGTTGGCAGTGGTAGTAACAGGGGCAGCGGTGGTTGTGGTCTTGACCTGGGCGGCGGTGGTAGTTTGAACAACGGCCGCAGTGGTAGTTTTAACAGGAGCAATAGTGGTAGTAGTGGTTTTGACGGCAGCAGCGGTGGTTGTGGCTGGTCCGGATCCACAAGGGCCTTGGTTGGTCCACTGCCCCCAAGAACCGGAGTTGGCAGTTGGATCATTGTTTTGAGACCACCAGTTGGCGACGTAGTTGACTCCGTTAACGCTGGCAACGTCTCCCTTAAGATAAGTCTTAGTAGAGTCATATGGTGGGGCACAAGCAGTCTGGGCTTGAGAAACAGCAACAAGAGTTGCGGCGATGAGAGTGAGCTTCATAGGAGAGTTGTTGATTAATGCTGTAAAGGAGACGGCGAGAACGTGGTATTTATATCGATTCAAGCTGGCTTAGAACCTGAGATCAGGTGATGAGACGTGATCAACTGCAAAAATTTGAGTGAGAGGCACCACTTCACATGTGACATAGAGACCTGCCACCTTTAACAACTCCTCGGTGCACGCGAAGCTTGCCAGGTATAAATAAGATTTGGATTGTTCCGGATTTTTGTTGCTAAATGAGATCGAGACGGGCAAGGCGGCACACCACGGGTGCCCAAAGCGCAGCATTTCCGTTTCTCGATCCGACACTCAATAATAGTACAGGCCCGCTACCGCTTCTACACTGATCATGTTCGTTAATGTACCCTTAAGAAATAAAGACAAGATTGAAAAGAACAAATCATGACACGAATGGATCTTCATCATCAGACACTATCCGTTCTACCCTTATCTATGCACAAGTAAAGGCGTGTAGTTCTCTGCTGTTCGTGTCACTGCTTGCTTCGCTCGCATCTCTAAAACACAATGCTCTACGGCACCGCTCGCTTTTGAGTTCATTTCTATTTAATTGATTTTCTCTTCCTGACTTCGTTTGTTTCTACGTTTGCTGCCCCTCCTTTGTGCTTGTTTCACCAAGTAACTCCAGATTCCTTCGCGCCTTTCAGGCGCTCAGTCGTCCGTTTCACTGCTCGCCTTCCCTTTTTCCTCTTTCGAGTTTATTTCTATTTAGTTGAGTTCTCTATTGACTTTGTTGGTTTTCCTGCCCTTCATCCCTCTTGATTCACACATTAATTCCAGACTCCATAGCCCTAATTCACAAGTTAAGGCACAGTAACGTCTGTTTCACTGCTCACTCTGTTCGCCATTCCCAAAAAGCATAGTTCAAAAAGGTCCCTATGGCAAGTCAACTCGTTTTTGAGTTTATTTCAATTTCATTGTTGATGTTCTCCCCTGACTTCGTTTGTTTCATTGCTCGCTGCGCTCGCCCCCCTCCTTTTTTGCCTGTTCCAGAATTAACTCCAGACTCCTTCGCGCCTTTCAGGCGCTCAGCCGTCTTCCGTCCCTTTCATTGCTTGTGGCGCTCGAACCTTTTCTATTTCCTCTGGTTCACGAGTACCTCGACCTATTTAATTAATTTCTATTTTGTTGATTTCTCTCGGAAAGTCATCGGTTTCACTGCTCGCTACACTAAATGTTTCCCTGTTTGTCTATTTTATTCAATGATTTGTTTGAATCATGAGTGGAAGTACATGATACAAAATGTATCACTCTGACTGTTCAATCCCAAAATCATTTTCACAGAATCTCAAAAACTACCTTAATAGTGAAAGTTTCATATCACACTGACAGTATAAGGCTCACTTTTTGCACAATTGCGACAATGCCTGACTCACGGAGTTCAAGATGTCTGTCGCGACAGACGAAATTTGAACCCTGATGTGCAGAAACAAAATTGCTTGTCAATATGTAAAAATCAACAAGAACAAATACATCAAAGGAAAAATGCAAAAGTGCAAAAGCAATCCGAATTTTCGTTTTTATTTTACTCAGTTTTACGTTAAATGAAAACGACAAAACGTGCACATTTGACCTTACATAAGTAGGTTGGAGATGAGATAAGACTTGACTAATAATCCACGTGGTCTCAGATTAAACAACACGAAACTACACCGCTAACCCTGTTCTGCAGGAATTCTGTTGGAACTCTGTCGGAATTCTGTCGAAAAATCCGGCTGGAATTCCGACGGGTTACACCACAGAGTTCCCACAGAAGGTTATCTGCCGGAATTTCAACAGAGCTGCTCTGTCGGAATTCCGCAGGAAACTCTGTTGGATTTCTGCCAGACTCTTCCACAGAATCCCTACAGAGCAGGGTTTGTTTCAGTTCCTCATCTCTTATTTTGGGATGCAGCCACATGACAAAGAGATGGAAATGATTTGTATTGGTTATATTATTTATTTCAAGAACCGAATGAAATCAAAGATGAAATGTTTTAACTTAACTTACCACACCAAAGTCAACTGGAATTTGGCCCCTCGGAAAATAAACCAGAGGCATCAACCAAGAACTTGAAATCGACAGTCATCCATACACGGAAGACAAAGGTACACCCCTCCCCTCCTCTTACACTCACCTTTTAGTCTCCAACCTCGTCCAATTCGACAACTTCTCCATGTGAAGCATTTGCCCGGTTTCAGCGCATGGAACATGGCAGCACCTGGTTCGTCGAGTGTGTTGTTGTACGAATCCGACGATGTCCAACTTTGGCGACGCCATGTGATTAAAAGTGTTGTTCAAACGAGTTAAACTGGCACCAAGTCTCCAGTTTCAGGGCAACGGCCTTCAAAGGAATCTGTTCGGCTGTCAGCGAGAATGTCCGTGCAGGCGTCAACTTCTGCTCGATGTACACTGACAAAGGCCCTTCTCCTACTTCGCAACCTCAAAGAAAGTGAACGGAACGGTAAAGATAGAACTTCGATGTTATATCTAAAAGCTCGATAAGACACATAACTGCACAACTTTTACTAGCTTACTTAATAAACAAGTACCGATCCAATAATCGAGCGCAACTTTACTTGTCAACTGCGAAAGAGTGGACTAAGATGTTGAGCAACGAGAAAGTGAAAGGGAGGGAGTACCTGACTTGTAATAGAACGTAATTGCAGCGTAGAACGCAATTGCAGCGTCGCTTCGAGACATTTCATACTTTTCAGTTGTAACTGGTCCTAACTTAGTTTTAGCATTGAATCCAACCAACAGCGTGGTATGGACTGAAGTACTCACCCGTCGCAGAGCGACCATTGTTTGGAACAAGCGGCTTTCGAGACAATACACAAGGAGCGGACGTGAATTCTGGAGGGAAAACGAGCTGAGTTGAGTTTACAGTGTGGACTTAAGTCACCCCCGTAACTCTTGAAACCCAAAGGGAAGTCCTAGAGTGTGTCAATAGCAGCTTGTTTGAGGGGTTAGCGCATTATTGGACACAGGAAATAGGTTTCTGTTGTCGACTTGCAATTGAATGTGCCAGCATTACTCATCAATCCTTGACTCTGTTGGTATGGATTGGGAGAGATATGCTTAATCAAGACGCAAATCGATGAGAGAGAGAGAGTGTGTGTGTGTGTGGGTGTGGGTGTGAGAGACGAGGGAAAGAACTTGAGCTTGTTGTTGTCTTGATTTCGAAGTTATTTCAAAGGAGGTCTATCATTATCCTGAGCTTTTATTGTACTATTCTTTACTTTTTTGGCAATGAACAGTTGCGGAAGGTCGCGAAGTCGGAAGTTAGATCGCCAGCAGGGACAGCTCGCATACAATCGATCACACAAGGTCACCAGTTGTAAATGATGTCTCCGGTTTGGATGAGTTTTAATATATATACATAATCAAATATCAGTATAAATTGTAATATTGAACAGAGCGCGTGGCTGGAGTTCTAATGTCTCTTTCCTTACTTTTCTCAATCTTAATTTAGACATGTCCTGTGTGATGAGGAATGCTTCCTCTGGTAACACTTGGGGCACTGTGCAAGAAGCTCTGTGTTCAAACTCCCGTCTCGAATTGTTTTAACGTAGGATGGATTTAACCCTAATCTGTCAATACTCTGTCGGAACTTCTAACAGAATATCCCACGGAACGTTCCGTCGAAAACGATGTCACAAATTCCCACGGCAATTCCCACCTAACAGATGTTCCGTGGGAACTATGTGATAATTTCCGACAGTGTTCCAACAGAACACGTGCTCTGTGGGAATTCCGTCGCAAATATGGTCTAGGGGTGTAGGTTGGGAGAGCGTTCTGGCCAAATAGTAACACCAAAGGAAAGGTTCAAGATTTTCAACCTAATCATTGTGACTCATTTCAGAACGAACCTACCTTTGGCATTCCAAGTTCTAATCCACAGAGCAAATGAGCTATCGATTTGGTGTTGGTGCATTCTAACAGTTTGTTTTTGCGTGGACGACTTAGTGCAACTGATTCTCGCTAGTCTAACGTATTATTGAGGAGCCACCCTCTTTCACGACCAAGCAAATGTCAAAGCAGTGACAGGCAGGCAAGCATTCAGTGCGCTTCTATGCTAACACATTTACTTTAAAAATATTTAGCAATTTTATGCAACAAATGGCTATGATTTCACCTTCTTCTATTTCTGCTTCCGAATTACTGGAGCATGTATTCGTGTTTGTGACGTGACGTCTGCGTCCAGAAAGTCATGAGCTGTGTCCTCGTTCAATCTTCCTTTCGCAATGTCAACAAACAGCATATTGCATTTTAGGAGTTCCTTGTGGTTTCCTTCTAAAACTGTATCTGTATAAAGATAGTGTGGAAACAAGCCAATAACACCAAATCAGAGTTCGAACGCATACAATTTCAACTTGATCCCAATCAAATCCGGAGACCGCAATGAAAACATTCATCGGTTTCGTCTGCACTACAAATCAGCTCAGCCTCATGGCAGGTCATGTATGGCTTTCCCACTCAAACACAACTTGTTTCAACAGCTTGAGTGGATTTTGACAACATTGATTCTTAGGTGGCAATTTGATGTTGTTCTGATGGGTCATGGAAATCTTAACCACAACATTGTCGAACATTTGAGAATAGGATGGATCTGATCGAACTTAGAGCCACAATGAGCAACCGACCATCTTTACGGAGACACAGATTGAAGATGTTGGATAGAGTGGGACCGTGGGTGTAATCAATAATCGAGGACGATTTTTCGCCTGAGCCTAAGAACAAGAAGCATAAAAAGTCCCTGGAATATTATTATACATGAGTAGTGATGCTTTGGAAAATAATGATGGGGGTGAGGATGTAGGAAATGGGTCGCAGTCGCATAATTATGATATGGAATATTCGTCACATTACTTTGAGCAATATTCACGAAGAATCTAAATCTGTGCAGATTACAATCGAAGGTGCTCAGTAGGGAGGGAGGAGGGCGTGGAAGTGAAAGATTTCGATTGAGGGGTGTTATGGCGGGATATGAAGAGAAATGAAAGACATTAGATTAATAATAATGAATTTGTCGGATGATTTAAAATCAAGGGAAAGGTTATCAACGTGGCGTTAATTAGTTCATCGCCCTTCGAATTCATCATCAACATCTCCTCAAAGAAAGTCTGCATTGAAACATGACAGCAACAGCGGCCAAAGCGGCCGAACCAACACCAGCACCAGTTCTAGTTGAGGTAGAAGAGTCCGATGAAGTGTTCAAAGGACCGGCCAAGAAGGGGCTCTTTGGACAGGGAAAGAGACGGGCTAAGAAGGAGGCCAAGCCAAAAGAGCCTTCCGTTCCAATTCTGGCTCTCTTTCGATTTGCGGATTCAAGAGACAGAATTATGATTGGGTGAGTTCAGAGCTGGTTTGGTTAAATAGGGATGGTTTCATTGGTTTGGTCTGTTTGTTTACCAAGGAGATTGATCAAAGTGGGCATCAGATAACTTGAATATCACACTCACAATCCCACCTCCAAATCCACTCTAGATTCGCTTTCTTGTGCTCAGTTGGAATCGGTGCTCTTGTTCCATCGGCAATTCTCATTCTCGGAAATGTACTTGGTTCAGCTGGTTCGGCGATGCAGCCTGGAGGTGCCCTGGCTGCCTCCGGAGCTGCTATGCCTGCATTCGATCCATCGCCAATGTATCCAACCATCCTCAACTTTGTCTACTTTGGACTGGCAATGATGGTGGCGGGTTATGCGTCTCAAGCCCTCTGGGTGCTTACTGGAGAGAACCAGGGGCGTCGAATTCGTGAACTTTACTTGCGTTCTATTCTGCGCCAGGATTTGGGATGGTGAGTATTCAATAATGGGTGCTTCTTCGAGTCACGTGATTGTCACTTGTTGCTTTCCCAAATCTCATTTTATACTCAACTGTTAAAAAAATAGGTTTGATTTGGCTGAAGAAGGATCTCTCACAACTCGTCTTGCTCAAGATACCAACCTCATCCAAGACGGAATCTCGGAAAAGTTTGGTCTCGTTATCCAAAGTCTCGCCCAATTCTTGGCCGGTTTCGCCATCGCGTTTTACAAAGGTACGACGCTTTTGACTTCATGATTCAAAGCGCTCATTCATTTACCTCATCAGGACCAACGCTTGCACTTGTTCTTCTTGCCGCCGTTCCTGTAATGGCTGGTGTTGGTTTGGTTATGTTTGGCTTGTTGTCAAAGCTGTGAGTTTGACGAGAATTCTTCTTGAGCCCTGCTTACTAAAAGTAACACCACAGGACCGCTCAAGGCCAAGACGCGTACGCTGAAGCTGGTGCCGTTGCCGAACAAGTCATCTCTGGAATTCGCACAGTATACTCCTTCTCTCTCCAATCCCGCTTTGCCACAAAATACGACGTCAAACTCGATCGTGCCCAAAAAGCTGATGAACGTCGCGGTATAACACTCGGTGTCGGTTTTGGATGCTTCATTATGATCATGTTTATGACATATGGTCTCGCTTTCTGGTACGGATCTCGTCTTGTCGTTCAAGGAAGAATGGGTGGTCAAGATGTTCTCGTCACTTTCTTGGCTTTGATGATGGGTAGTTTTGCTTTGATGATGGTTCCTCCCAATTTGTCGGCCGTTGGTTCTGCCAGAGGTGCAGCGTACAAGATTTTCGCTACAATTGACAGAGTTCCCGTGATTGATAGTTTTAGTGAGGAGGGTGAAAAGCCAGAGGGGTTGGAGGGACGCATCGAGTTCAAGGGTGTTTCGTTCGCGTACCCAACCAGACCTGATACGAGCATTTTCCAAGACTTTTCTGTCACGATCGAGCCTGGAAAGACTGTTGCGTTCGTTGGACCCAGTGGAAGTGGAAAGAGCACAACTGTCCAGTTGATTCAGCGTTTCTACGACCCTCTTGGTGAGTTCGTTTAGATTGAACGTCAATTTCGATTCTAACATCAGACACTAGCTGGAACCGTTTCATTGGATGGCCGCGACTTGACTTCATTGAATGTGACTTGGTTGCGTCACCAGATTGGTATTGTTTCCCAAGAACCTTGTCTCTTCAATACTACAATCAAGCAAAATATCTTGATGGGAGCCGTCGATGAACACGTTTCTGAGTCTCAGCTTATTGAAGTCTGTAAGATGGCCAACTGCCACAACTTTATCATGAAGCTTCCAAACGGATACGATACGATGGTTGGAGAACACGGTGGTATGCTTTCTGGTGGACAGGTGGGGTTTTTTATTCTATTGTCGAATATTCCTGACCACTCTTACTCAGAAACAACGTATTGCTATTGCGCGAGCATTGATCAAGAACCCCAAGATTTTGCTGTTGGATGAAGCAACCTCCGCTCTTGTGAGTTTTTATATCCTCTCCACCAAAAAAACTAATGAAATACGTCTTTAGGATACTCAATCTGAACGCCTCGTTCAAAACGCCTTGGACGCTGTCTCAAAGGACCGTACCACTATCGTCATTGCCCACCGTCTCTCGACTATCAAGACCGCTGACAAGATTGTCGTCCTCGACAAGGGTCGTATCATCGAGAGTGGAAACCACAACGAATTGATTGCACTTGGAGGAACCTATTTCCAATTGGTTGAAAAGCAGAAGATCAAGCAACGTGTCGAAAGCGTTTTGCAATCCAAGGATGCTCAAGTCGAAGAAGACGAAGATTCCTTTGTTCAGCCATTGAAAATGCCAAAGGAAGCTGAGGTTGTCAAGGATTCGGTTACTGGGCAAGTTGTTGAGACTCGCTTGGTTTTGGATGATGTCAAGGCAATGTCGAATGCGCTTTCCAAGGCCCAACTCAAAGAAAAGGAAGAAGAGAAGAGAGTTTTGTCGCAGAAGGCACCTATTTGGAGAGTTTTGCAATTGATGAAGCCAGAATGGAAGTATATCGCGACTGGAGTGTTTGGAGCCACAGGTTCCGGAGTTGTATTCCCAATGTTTTCGCTCATCTTTTCGTCTGTGATTGTAATTTTGATTGGTCCAGTGACTGCCATTGATCCTGGACCGTTCCAAGGTTTGTAACCTGTTTGAGTCGAGTTTTTGGATATTAACGATGAGGATTTCAGGTGCCAACCTTTACGCATTCTACTTTGCATTGATTGGTCTTGCGACATTTGTCGTCTTCTCGTTGCAGTTTATTGGATTTGAGTTGGCTGGTGCGAGCTTGACGCGTCGTTTGAGATTGATGACCTTCAAGAGTCTCATGCGTCAAGAAGTTGGTTTCTACGATGAGCCAGGACATGGTTTGGGAGCTTTGACTGCTCGTTTGGCTGTGGATGCGTCCAAAGTTGGAGATCTTGTAACCAAAGTCTGGGCTGATTTGACTCAAATGATTGTAACTGGTATCGCTGGTCTTACTATCGCTTTCTATTACTCTTGGCAATTGACTCTGATCATCCTGTTGGCTGCCCCTCTCATGATTGTTGCTTCATACTACGAGTCACGTTTGCGTCGAGGATTTGAGGATTCTACCAAGAAGGCATACGAAGAGTCTGGAGACATTGCGGCTGAAGCCTTCAAGGAAATCCGGACTGTGTCCGCGCTCGCTCGTCAAAAGTACTTCGAAGCTAAATACTCCGCGAACCTTGAACGTCCTCACAAGCTCGCCATTGAAAAGGCCAAATATGCCTCCCTCGGAAACGGTGTCACTCAAGCCTTCGCACAATTCGCTAACGCTCTCGGTTTCTACGCTGGTTTGCGTTTGGTTGCTGCTGGAGTAATTGACTTCAATCCCGTCTTTAAAGTTTTGATGGCTGTCATGTTAACTGCCCAAGGTCTTGGGCGTAGTTCTTCCTTCTTAGAGACCTTCACCAAAGCCAAGATTGCAGCCATCAACACGTTTGAGGTTATTGATCGCATTTCCTCCATTGACCCAGAAGATGACAACGACAACTTGGACAAGGCTGAGAAAATCCAAGGAAACTTTGAATTCAAGGATGTTGCGTTCGCGTATCCTACCCGTGTTGAGCAGCCAGTGTTCAACGGAGGTTTCCAGTTGCAAGGTCTTCGTAACAAGACTATCGCGTTGGTGGGGCCCTCAGGATGTGGAAAGTCTTCTGCTGTTGGAATGTTGCAGCGTTGGTATGATGTCAGTGGAGGAAGTGTTTTGGTGGATGGAAAGAACGTCAAGGACTACCAGCTCAAGAAGTTACGTACTCATATGGCGCTTGTTGGACAAGAGCCAACTTTGTTTGATATGAGTATTCGTGAAAATATCTTGGCTGGTACGGAGCGAACTGATGTGACGGACGAGGAATTGGAGGAAGTCGCCAAGATGGCCAATATTTCCACCTTCATTTCCGAGTTCCCTGAGAAGTTTGGTGAGTATTTTGATGTTCGTACTCTCATTTTCTAACTCTTTCTTTGCACAGATACACGTGTTGGAGACAAAGGATCTCAGCTTTCAGGAGGTCAGAAGCAAAGAGTGGCCATCGCACGTGCTTTGATTAGAAAGCCCAAGTTCTTGCTTTTGGATGAAGCGACTTCAGCATTGGATTCCGAGTCTGAGAAGCACGTCCAGCAAGCAATTGACAATGCAATTAAGCAAGGTGGTCGCACCACTATTACCATTGCACACAGGTTGAGTACTATTCAGAATGCCGACGTTATTGCTGTTGTGAAAGATGGTGCTATTGTCGAACTTGGAACTCACAACGATTTGCTTGGAATCTCCAACGGGGTGTATGCTGCTTTGGTGAAGCAGCAGGACCTGAATGTTCTTGCGTAGTTTTTTTTCCTGATAGATATTATCTCATTTACGATTGGAAGTCGCGAGTATACAATAAACACAGTTTAAAATTTATTTCGTCAGAATCTGATCGACTGAAGTCTGTCCCACATTGCTTGGATTCATGCCGTGGTTTTGAGTTGATTTACGTGTGTTTCGTTTATTGTGACGGAACAATCATGTACTCTCGCAACATTTGACTGCGAATATTGCAGTAATTCTTCAAGCTCCATACTTTAAACTTCCAGACTTAAACGTATATTATGTTGCCAAGGTTTTGAAAGGGCGCTTGATTTTGCTTGTGTTGATGAGAATTGGTGAAATACGGAGACTCCGTATTGAAATGTAATAGTTGGTGAATATTGAGCAGCTTATAGTGCAAAGAATTGCTGTGAATTAAATATAGGTTGGTAGTAGATGAGAGTATTTCTTTATAAGCCAGTAACGTGCGAATCAAGGAAAAGGACAGCCGTTTTGAAATTAAAAACGTTACTCATATTGCTGTGATTTTGTGGCAATATCTTAATCCTAAAGTTCTACCAGTGATTTGAGTTTTTCCCTTGAGGTTCAGCAACTCAAGCTTTTCCTTAAACGCAATCAAGTCCCTTTCTCAAACTGCATTTCATTACACTATTCAAGCCAGTCAAAGTATGAAGCATCTTGGCATGACCGTGATTGGTTTCCTCGCAACTGTCATCCTTTCTCCTATCTTTGGTGGAATTCCGATCTGTTTTTTGTCCAGTAAAGACTTCAAACGACGCGGGTACTACCTATGTGGAATGGCTGTCGCAACTATCCTATTTTCAGCATTTTTCTTCACATGGGGACTTATTCAACGATCCCAATGCAACAGCATAAGCCTGAGTAACTCCATAACCAACTCAGTTGCTTGCAATGTTTACCTTGGGATTGGAATTTCGTTTGGTTCCCTTTTCTTGATCATATCCATCCTTGTTTTCCTTCGTTCCAGATACCTTCTGTCCTGTGCCGAAGAGGATAAGTACAAAAATGTGTTGTGAGAGCGCTAAGATAGAGTTTTGGTTAACAGTCCCACTTTTGACGTAAATGAATTATAGTTTCTCGTTCTCTTGTAAAGATGGGTAATGATATGTGATTCTAAAATGTAATTTGCTCATTTACGATTGGAAGTCATGAGTATACAATAAACACAGTTTAAAATTTATTTTTCAGTCAGTGGCGATAGTGACGAAGATGGCGCTTCAATGAATCTGAGCGACTAAAATTGGTTCCACATTGCTTGCATTCATACTGTGGTTTTGAACTGATGTGTGAGTGTTGTGTTTTTTTGTGACGCAGCAAGTCGTATACTCTTGTAAACGTTTTAGAGCACCTATCACAGTTGTGTTCTGTAGCTTGGGTTATTGGGGTAATAGGCAGGACCTTCTCCAAACGTTTCGGAGGAGGGTAAGGCCTTTTTTTTGATGACGGGATAATTGGGGGAATGGGAAGACTATTGGGCTGTCTTTGTTCGAAATACTCTGGATTGTGGAGCTTGAGTGGCTGAAAATATCCTGCATTGATGTGGTTCGGGATGCCGCTGACTCGAGCAAAATGTGCTTGGGGTAACCGCATCACTTGTACGACTGTAGCCGAGCCAATTTCAGCAACATAGATTGGTACTGTGTCAGGCGAATTGGATAAAGATAATATGGTGGGTATTGGAGATGATGTGCTTTGGTGTAGATAAGCCTTTGATTCCAACCTCCGATATCGCTCGTTATGACTTGTCAGCTGTTCTTGTAGAGACGGCATTGTAGGGCCATTGTTTTGAATGGATGCGCGTATCAAAGACCATGCTGGAGGGAGGGTGGACATTTTGAGAAAATGGATGTGCTCTGTTGCAATTTTTGATGGCAATACCCTTTTCCCCATCTCTTCATCAATTAAGCAATGTGGCTGTGCGGTCAGAATGCCACCCACTGAAAATTCACATTCTCGCAAATCCGATATTCTTGTGGTCGCTCAGGGCCACAAAGCAGGGATTCTGGGGCAGATAATAATTGATGTGTACTCTACAAATTAGTGTCTTTCAAAAAAGTGGCGTTTTTCCGTGGAAGTTGGCCGTTTTCGTGTTACACAATTGAGATGTCCCACTTGAAAGCCTTTCAATTGGCAGTGAATTGGTCTATTTGACATAGATCTGGTATCAAGAGCTTTGTTATATTACTGAATACGATGTAAGGCTCACATTATTGACTTGATTGTTTTTGCTAACATCTCTTGAATGGCAGGAAAGCTGCGTTGAACAGGAAACACACGGACAACATCTTCAATGCTAAAAAATGCGTTCAAGTATGCCAAAAGTAACAGTGAAATGGAACGTGGCGCCTCCAAACGTGGCGTTGCATCAAAAATTAAGTGAGCCGCAACCCTAAACAACCAACCCAATGAAAGTCGCCACCGCCTCAAAAGAATTATAAAGCCCAACAACTTTTTCCCCCCTTTCTCTTTCATTCAATCCAAAAATATGTCCAAGACAACAGCTGACCTTGTTGCTGAAAAGGAACACCAACTCGAGGATCTCAAGCTTGATCATCCTGAACTTGAAGACGATGTCGAAATCTCTGACATCAAGGAGGTCGAAGAAAGAATGTGAGTTGCTTGCACGGTTGTTTTACTGAGATTCTGATTGTGTTTTGATCATGTAGTGACTTCATCGTTCCACAAACGGATGACCCATCGACTCCAGCGTTCACCTTCCGCGCAGTATTGCTTGGCTCACTCTGGGTCGTTGCCTTATCGTTCGCCAATACGGTTCTGTCTTTCCGTACCGTTGCTTTTGGTATCGGCCCCAACATTGCCTTGATTCTCTCTTATCCAATGGGCCTCTTCTTGGCTGCCGTCTTGCCAACTTCAATTCCATGGTTGAATCCAGGTCCATTCACTGTGAAGGAACACGTCCTGATCTACATCCAGGCTTCTTGTGGTGGTATTCCATACGGAATTGAGAACGTTGTGTCTCAAGTGATGCCTGAGCTGATGGGAAACACGGACATTACATTCCTCCATTCGATTTCTTTTGTGTTTGTTACTCAGTTTTTGGGTTATGGGTTGTCCGGTCTCACTCGTCGTTTCTTGGTTCGTCCAACTGCAATGTGGTGGCCTGGAAACTTGCCTATGATTGCTCTGTTCACCTCTTTCCACAAAGTCGAAACTGGTGGAATTGATGCATCCGTCCAAAAGTACACTGCTTCACGTTTCAAGATGTTCTGGATTGCTTTTGCTGCCATGTTCATTTGGACCTGGATTCCACAGTATTTTGCGCAAACTTTGCAAGCAATTTCTCTTCTTTGCTTGATTGGAGGTCGTGGTGACGGAACCGGTGGAAAATTAACTCAATTCAACGTAGTTGCTGGTTCGGTTTAGTAAGTTATTTCATTTCAACCACATCCTATTCTAAAGCTCTAATTAATTCCAATCAGCAACGGTGTTGGACTCTTGGGCATCACTTTCGACTGGAACTATGTTGGTTCCTACGTTTTCAACAACCCCTTCTGGGCTTTAATTGTCAACTTCAGTGGTACAATTCTGTTCCAATGGGTCTTTGTCCCACTCCTCTACGCGAATGATGTCTGGGGACTCAACCAAGTGATCACCAAGGACACTGTGAATGGAAACCCTTTGCTCAACACACCACATTTGTTTGTTGGTAACAAGAACGGAACCAAGAAACAAGGATCTCGCGTCAAGCCAAACTACTTCTTTGACGCCACCAAAAACTATGACTTGAATATCACCGCCTACAACGACGTTGCCCCAGTCCATCTTACATCCTACTTTGCTTTGGTGTACGGTTGCTCCTTCTTGACCATCACCGCTGCAATTTCTCACGTTGGTTTGTGGTTTGGAAAGGATATCTACCGTCAAGCTATGAACGCGTTCCGTCAAGTCCGCGACGAAGTTGATTCTCTTGATAAGCATGTGAAGTTGATGGAAGCATACCCAGATGTTCCTGACTGGGCCTACCTCGCCTTCCTTGCTGTTACTACCGTTGGTGCGCTTTTGGTTTCCATCTTCACTCCATTCAATATGCCTTGGTGGGGTATCTTCTTCAACATCTTCTTGTGTGCCATTTTCATCTTGCCATTCGGAATTGTTCCTGCTGTCTCCGGATTCTACCTGTTTTTGAATGTGTTGACCGAGTTTGTTATTGGATTGATGATTCCCGGACAGACTGTTGCGGTCATGGCCTTTAAGTCTTGGGGAACCAACAGCTTGGCCCAGGCTCTTACCTTGACTCAGGACTTGAAGCTTGGACAATACCTTCACATTCCGCCATACGCTATGGTTTTCGCTCAATTCTGGGGAACTTTCTTGAACGCTATCGTATCCACTATCGCATGTTACTTTATGATCTTCAGTTCCAGAGATTTGCTCAAGAAGGATGAATGGTGAGCACTTTTTCCGGTTGTAACAGCTCTATTGAATATTTTTTACAAACCATTTCAGGCAATACAACGGACACCAAACTTTCTACTCGGCTGGAGGTATCTGGGGAGCCATTGGTCCACAGCGCTTTTTCGGTATCGGATCTCTATACGAAGGCCTCTTGTGGTGTTTCCTTATTGGGTTCGCGTCCCCGTTGCTCCCATGGTTGGCCAACAAATACATCCACAAGTCAAAGTACTGGCACTACATCAACTTCTCCATCTTCTTCAACCTCGGAGGAGCAGGTGTTCCTCAAGTTTTGATTGTCGTTCCCTTGATTCTCACCTTTGTGGCGCAGTACCTTTTCAAGAGAAACAAGGAGTTTTACCAAAAGTACTTGTATGTTATTGGAGCTGCTTTTGATGGAGCTGCTGGATTTGTTTCGTTGCTTGCCGCGTTCCTTGTTTTTGCTGAAGTCAACCCAAAGAACTGGCTTCTCAATCCTACAGACGTTGTTAAGGGTGACTGGTACTGTTACCCTGGATCTTCGTGGGATGATTATGACTGTGCCTACTACCTTAAGGCTGGTAAGACCAAGACCCACAATGGAACTCCTTGCCAGAAGTGAGATGTAGATTAAACCAATCCTGGGAATATATAGTACACTTATCAAAATGATTTTATCAAAATAAAGGAGTTAGGTAGACCTAATACAAAGCTCTTGAAAACAAGTTAGTTTTTGGAAAGTATTTTGTGGAGAAGGTATTTCTGATGGCTCTTCCAATTCATTCAAGAACCATGACAATTTTACATTCCAAAAGTAATTTTCAATGCTTTTATTGACATTCTCGTTCACAGATACATTATCTCTCCATCACTCAACACTCATTTCCGCCAAATAACGCACAACAACATCCATTTCCGCATACTCCTTCTGTAACCCCTCCAACACATCCAAAGCAGCTCCAAGAATCTCATAATGTCCTTCCCGAAGTATATTGATGAAATACAACCGCTGAGGATTCACTTCTTCTCCTTCTTCTTCCTCGTCTTTGTCGTCCTCGTTGGTCTCTTCTTCAGGCTCTGACTGAGACAATTCTGCAGCGCGTTCTTGAACTTGTGAAAGAAGAACTGATGTTGCACGGAGTAGGAGGATGGGAAAGAGTTGGGATGAGAGATATATGTCCCATAACGCGTCCGATGAGGATGTGATTGTGAGGAAATTTGTTGTGGGGATATCTGATGGAGATGTGACTGAAATGAGGAGGAGGAGAAGAGAGTCTTTGGAGATGATGTGTTGGAATTTTGAGAGAATTTGCGAAATTGGATTCGCAGAAGAGGTGGATGAAGATTGGGGTGCGAGGGACGTGTTTGCTGGGAGGAGAAGGAGTTGAGAGGGAAGCGAAAGGGATTGGATCAATTCTTTTTTCTGTTGAAGGATCAAAAACTCTTCTTCAGTTTCACCAAAAGCTTCCATGATCTGAGGTTGAAATGCAATAGAGTCGTTCTTGTTGTTGGGAATAGTGAATCCATGAATAAAGAGTAGTTCGGCATTTGGTTTCGAGCCATACGAGATATGAAGCTCAGAACCTTTCTTGACTGTGGTTTCAGAGGTAATTACAAGTGAGATTCCGGAGGGTGTGAGGCGCCAGGCCATTTCAGGAGTTTCTGAGTGGTTCGCAAAGTCAATAAAAGGAACCATATGATAGTCTGGAGCTTTTTCGTCTGAAGTATTGTCTGTGGCCGCTGATTTGAAGGAAATGACACGGGACCTGTAGTGTTGGTGTGTGAGTGGATTGCCCAACTTGATTCTCTCTCGCCCATTCTTGCATCCACACCACCTTCTTTCATTCGATGCCTCCCACTGTAGAATATTATGACATCAAAGACGCAACGCAACATACCAAAAGATTGCATCAGCCCACAGAAAAGCTTCAAAGTTCAAAAGCGGCAGTTCCTCATCCTCGTCCAGATGCATCGCCTCCGAGTACAGTGGATCAAATCGCATCAAGTCGTCTCGTAGGGCAAAGTACTCTCTCTGCAGGGCACCCAGCTTCGCATCCGTTGCGACATCCAGGCCAGTGCCGACGAGCAGCGCGCGTTCCTTCACATTGAAAAAGACGGGCGAGTCGAGTGATTCGGGCGGCGGCAGTTCAGCCGCGTATTCAGCGAATCCATTGAAACCACCACTTGTTCCAACTCCAACTCCAACTCCACCGCCAAAGCGCAGAACCAACAGTGCCGACACAATTGCTGCTCGTTCGCTTCTTTCGCTTCTTTCTTTGTCGCTATTAATACAAAGCCCAGATGCTGCCACTCGAGCTGCAATCTGATTGGCCGCCGCAGATCCGAGCAGCGCCGTGGTTGGAACGGAAACCACTTCGGTCCCAGGCAACAGATCAGTCGACGCAAAGAGTCCGCTGCCTTTGCCCTGAGAGACCCGGTGCTCGACTCGCAACGTGCTGATGCCGTGGTCAGAGAGGAACGCGCTGAACGTCATTTGCTGGATTTATTTATTTGGATTTATCAAATAAGGATAAATAAGCGTTTAGTGCACTTGTAAATTATATGTTTAAGCACGAAAATGATATGTAGTTCATCAAAAACCATTTCATTATTTACATTCATATAGGCATAGATACTACTCCCCCAAAAATATGTATATTACTACTTCAACACAATATCCACACGACATCCAAACACCACCGCTCCATCATCACGCAAAACTTCCTTCCCATCACTATCAAACAGTGCTCTCCCAGTTTCATTCGCCAACCGCTCTTTCGCCAAGTACTCATTCAACGGAATGAATCCCATTCGTTCAGGAATCCCACGAAGTCGTGAGTGGAATGAGGTTCGTGTCCAACACCAAATATGTTTTAACGGAGGAAATTGTCGGTATTCCGCGTCGGATTGGATATGACGGATTGTGGCTTTGAGTAAGTCGCGATACGAATCCTATTTGAGATGGGTGTTAGTAAACAATAAAATTGACACGAAGAGACTGCGACTTACTGCAGTTGGTTGGTATGCTGATCTCGGCGATATCTGGTGTATAAATAGTGTTCCATTCCGTCGATCCTAATTTATGGCCAAGTTAACAACCAACAACCACAAACTGAGAACTAAGTACATACCCATTCCGTAACCGCAAACGACACATAAGTCTTCTCCACTCCACCATCATCCTCTCCACCACCACCTTCCAACTTCACATCTCCAACATCAATTGGCTTCACAATCCCACTCTCAACCTCCGTCATCTTATTCATCCAAACACCACCACCACTTCCACTTGCAACACTCTCATCTACCTTCTTCTTCCCAACCCCACCACCACCCCCATTAGCGCTACTCTTACTCTTCATTCGGTACACCTTCTCAATCCACGCAACAGTAACAAACACCTTCCCCCTCCCACCACCACTCCCACCGCGTCGAACAACATCCAAACAACTCACATCCCAAACCCCTTCCACATCCCTCAACACATCTTCAACCCCACCAAAACCACCACCAGCCCCAAAACCCCTCCATCCCCACCGTCGCCATCAAGAACCCCAGGCACAGCAAGCGCACCAACCCAACAATCAAACAAAACGTCCTTCATCCCTTCCAAAACACCTTTTCCCACGCCGCCGCCGCCGCCGAAAGGCGGAGCAACAACGCGGGTGTGCACTTGCGCGGTTCCAATGCGGATGTGTGGGAGGGAACAGGTTTTTCGGGTTGATGGGAATAACGCGCGGGGCCGGTATTTGCCTGTGCGTTGTTTTCCACCGCCTCCGCACTCTGCGCAGAAGAGGTATTTCGTGTCGCAGGTGGGGCAGACGAGGGTTGCGGTTACGGGGGTGGGGGTCGTTGGGTCTTGTGGGTTTATGATGTGGCCGTGGGCTTTGAGGGTTTTGCAGACGAGGCAGGGGAAGGCAGGGTGGGTTTTTTGGTGTGGATGAGGTGCGTCTTTTGTGGTGGATGTGCGTTTTCGACGGGGTTTGGGGGCTGGGTCTGATGTTGAAGGGTCTGATGTTGGCGGTGGGGTTGATGGAGGTGCGCAGGTTGTACATTGGAGTTGAGGTTGGTAAGCAATGCCAACTACTGTTCCCCGGAGTTCAAGAACACCTAGTTGAGCGTTGCATGTCATACAGTTGACGTATTCCTTGACTGCCCGTCGATTTACAGTACCAGGAACTGCTGTTGAAGTCTTCTTTGATCTAGCGGTCGTGGACGGCCCGATTGCCGGCAATTCTTCATCTGAGGGATGCCCAAAATCTTCAGGTTTTGGGGTAGCAGACATTTCCCGTGATGAAGTGGGTCGCTTTCTCGAGTACTTTTTGGTGCTAGCTTTGGTAGCTGTTGCTGTTGCTGTTGTGGGTATAGAAACTGGCTCTTGCTTGATAACTTCTTCACCCATCGAATCTTCCAGTAACTGGGAAGGTGCCGCAAGACCAAACAGATTTGGATCAAACATTGTCTCCAATTCCATCATCTAAATAAAAAATCGATGGGTTAAATTATTCCGACGGCTTGGATTCAAAAAGGCTCACATCACTGGCAGTTCCGTTCATCAAATCCATCATCCCAATCCCACCACCCGACTCAATCAAAAACGGATTCATTCCATGACCAGGTACATTCCCGACAGCTCCTGCAGTTCCAAGCAAATACTCATCAATACCACCAATATCCAGAAACGGATTCAAATCAACGGCATTATTCGCCATGATGGGAGGCATGGAAGATGCAGAAAAGAAGGGAGTCTTGGATCCAGCCAAGTCTTCTTGTTCGTCTTCTTCCATCATTTGGTCCAGTGAGGAAGAGGAGGACGATCCGCTTGTGGTCTTTGTTCTAGTCGGATACCTTCCAGACTTTGAGGCAGTGGCATTTTGAATACCTAAAAATGCATCGGATGCTCGTCGTTGCGGCAGGTGCTGTGGTTGTGTGGCAGAAGCAGTGGAAGATGAGGAAGACGTTTGGTTCCGTGTTTTTCTTTTGATTGAAGGCGAAGTTCGATGTGTTGTATTTCGAATATCGAATAGAGATGCAGATGATTGTTCTTGGTTGGGAGGCAAGAGTTGGTGAAACAGGGAATCAATATCGAGATTCTAAGGTTATCAGAAATAGTTAGGAAATGCTTTCATAGGCAATTAAAAGACTCTTTACCTTAGCGGCTGCTTGTTCTTGTTCATGTTTGTTGTTTTGCTGTTGATGGGAATGGTTTGCAAAGTCAAATGAAAATGGAGTAAATGATTGCTGTGGAGCTGTTGCACCAAAAAGCGAGGCTGAAGGAAGAGAAAGGGATGCTTGAGGATGCTGAAAGAGAGAACTAGATTGAAATGATTGGAAAACTTGGTGCTGATTGTGATGCATTTGTTGATGATTTTGCTGATTATGAAATGGATTATGTTGAAATGGATGTTGAAGTTGTTGCTGGTGAGTATTTTGGAAGGTAGAGGGTAGACCGGTACCACCAAAGACAAAGGGGGTGGAATCCCAAGCCGCCAACGAGGGCGGCAAAGACGCGTGCAGCTTCAGTTCATCCAGATCATCTGAATCCACGCGATCCTCATCATCCGCATCAAACAGCGAGCTCATTGAAGCCAGTTTCTTTGAATCCCGAAAGTCCAAGTCGAGAAAGTCTTTTTGGGGCATCTTTTCTGGTGATTCAAAGTGAGGACTGTTTCTGAAGTTGTCGTTGTCCTCGTTTCTGTCTTGCCAGTCTTGTTCGAAGTTGTGCATTGAATCGATTGTTGAGGTTCTGCGTTTTCGTCCGCCGAGTAGTTTGACCGTCTTTGAAGAAGGTTGCTGGTGTTCGTGGTGGTTGTGGTGGTGGTTGTGGTGCTGCGAGAGAAGGTGGCCAATGCCCAGGGACGGTGTGGCATCATTTAAAGCACCTCGAATGTCGAATAGTCTGTTTGAGGGAGTTGCTGGTGCTTGTGCTGGTTCTGCATGTTTAGTTGACTCTTCAGGTTTTAAGGCAACCCCTCACCCGTTGAAGTTGAAGGATACTCATTCGAAGCAGAAGCACCAGAACCAGACGAAACAAGACCCAGTCGAAGTGCCGCCGCCCCCGCCGCGTCTCTCATGTTCAAAAGCAGCGATTCGAGAAACGCTTCGTTGACACTCTGAACACTTTGAATGGATTCGGACGGAGACGCCGCCCGACTGCTGCTCAGCGACTGTTCGGACACCGTTGCGGCTGTGCCTGATTCGCCATCGCTGTCCGAGTCTGTCCCCCGGTACATTTGCTTTTACTTGTTGTTTTGTTTTTGGTGCAGGTTGGATGCTTGGTTGTCAAAGAATTGCTGCCATAAGAGGGATAACCAAGCAGCAGCCTCTTTTGGCTTTCGGATAATACAAGTTTAATTACGCATCAGTAGTCCCTATTTGGTAGCATTGCGGTCTTAAATTGTCCGGTTGTCTTTAGTTAACACAAGGTCCGCTCTTTGCTGCGGCTGGCAATCCAAGTGATTTGGCCTACAATTCTTGTGTTATCCATGGCATTTTGTAGATTAATCTTAGTGATTATCACATTCATATTGATGCGAGCGTGGATGCTCTACAAAAGAAGTCTCTCTTCAACAATCAATCCATCATCACCATGACTGCACCAGCAGCCATTACTCCAATTGAATTCATCTTTCTTGGCACAGGTTAGTTCCTTTGACCCTAATGTGTTCTTGTCTAACTCTTGCACACACATCCTGTCAAAAGGTCCCTCAAATGCAATTCCTGATGTCACTTGTCTCACCCGCCCGAATCCATCGTGCAAAGTCTGTCTTCTTGCCACCCAGCCAGCAGAGCGGGACTCTCGTCCGCCTCGCCGATCTGATCCAAGAGTAGCGGAAGTGCAAATGTGGAACAAGAACAGACGAGGTGATCTTGCAATTAAGCTTCTACTGTGCTGATCGTTTTTTCTTAATATTGCAGGAAACACATCTGGGATCTATCGATACAGGTATGGATGATAATGTCATCTTAAATAGAGTACTAAGACAAAAACCTCAACCTCAACCTTAACCCATCAAAAACAATGAAAGAGATGCAACCGGCACAATCAAAAACATTCTAATCGACTGCGGAAAAACCTTCTACGCCTCCGCCGTCCAATGGTTCGTCCACTACAACATCCAACAAATCGATGCAGTCATCCTCACCCACGATCACGCCGATGCAGTAATGGGACTCGACGACCTCCGTTCCTGGACCCTCCACCGCGACGGCCCCGTCCAATCCACAATCCCCATCTACCTCAACCAGTCAACATACACAGTAATTTCCTCCATCTTCCCCTACATCATAAACGCATCAAAAGCAACAGGCGGCGGCCACATCCCCTCCCTCACATTCCACATCTTCGACACCCCAACCCTAACAACCTTCCCCCCTTCCTCATAAACTCCACCCTCCCCGTAACCCCCTTCCCCGTCGAACACGGCCGCAAGGGGTCCGACCCATACTACTGCACCGCGTTCCTCCTCCCACACCTCACATACATCTCAGACACGAACCACATCCCTGCACCCGTGTTCGAACTCGTGAGGAGGTCGGAGAACAGAGTACTGGTGCTTGATTGTTTGAGGGAGAAGGACTTTGCGTCGCATCAGGGGTATGAGAGTGCGATTCCGTGTGCGGAGGCGCTTGGAGTCCCGCGTGTGTATTTCATGGGGTTTAATCATGAGTGTGAGCATGGAGAGTTTGAGAAGGTGTTGGAGAGTGAGGAGTGGGGGAAGGGGTTGAGGGAAAAGGGGGTCAAGGCGGAGGTTGCGTTTGATGGGTTGGTGATTCAGTTGTGATGTTTGTTGCGTCTGTTTTGGTGTTTTTTTGATTGGTATTAGACTATTAAACAATGTTTATTACACGAAGTTCAGGACTGATTGTGAAAGTGAGGAGTTTGAGGAAGTAATGGAGCCTGCGAAGAGGGGGAAGCAGTTAAGAGAAACGGAGCAGAAGGCCATGACTGTATTTGATGGGTAGGTGTGATTGAGTTGTGAATCTCGTTGTTTGGTTCAAAATCATTAGATCGATTGGACGGAGGAAAAGGAAATGAAAGAAGAGAGAGCTGTGTTTCATATTGATGGCGAGTTGATGTCAAAACTCACTTTATGATGTCAGTATGGGCATCGTATAAGATAACGAGTGAGTGGACATGTCTCATAAATTGGTGGAGAGCGTGTGAGAAGAGAGATAGAGCATTGTTACTCAAAGAATAGCCCTGTTTTTGTTTCATGGAGATTTTCGCTGTCTCTTCACAAGCCCGAAAGCAAAGTGTCTCACTTCAGCCCAGATACAAGGTCCTCTTTCCATCAGGTTGCGAAAACAAAACGAACTGGGGGTAAAAGATGGACGTTCGTTGTACATTCTTTGCTAAACGGACGAGTTTTCAGCTTCCAAGAAGTGATATCAATTTCGGCTGACGAATCACTATGGCAAACAGGCATCTTACTATGTATGATTCATTTGACTTCAAGAGTTGTGGTTCAATAAAGAAGACCAAGCGAGAGGAAGAGAGTGCTAAGGTTCTTTAATTCTACTCAATTGTGTCTGAGGGCAATAATAACAAATTGTTTATCTCGATATTATAACTGTAGAGAGAACGGTTCCCAGCGATGGGTAAGTGGACAAGGGGTATAGGTGTCTAATCAAAGGGTACTACGGGCTTGAACAAAGTGGCCCTTTCCGACATCAAATTGGTCTTTCCCTCTCCACCCTAGAATCACCGCATCCGTATTTTTAATCATAAGTGCTCTCCATCAATTATGTGGGTGAAAGACATTATGTTGTATCAAGTGTGATGTAAATTAGACGAGACACAAATATGTAACGCCCTTGTTTCGTACAAGGCTGTCCATTGAATGACAAGCAACCCAGCTATTGCACATAAGAAAAGCGAAACAAAGAAGCATGGCTCATAGTGACGAGATATGAATCCACAGTGAAACTTCAAGATCTCGCTTTCCCAACGCTTCCAAAATTTTCCCAATTTCGGTTGAGCAAAGTCATCTGACTGCTTATGCCACGTTTTGTCACCGATAGGAGCCACCTAGAAAGCCTTTAAAAGGACCATGACATTTTTTCAGGCTCTCTCTCAAGTTCTATAACAAAAACATGCAATTCGTCTCCCTCATTGCATTGGCTGCTTCAGTCTCAGCCCTCACTGCCTCCGACTACCTTTGGCCATTGCCAAACCAGGTTCGTATATTCATGCTATGTTAATTGATGTTTGAAACTTATGTTATTTCGAATTAGGTTGTTGACAAGAAGTCCTCCGTTGCTATTGGAGGTTTTGCTGTCACCTCCAACATTTTGAACGTCGCTACTGACCCAGCTGTCGCTTCTCTTGTTGGTTCTTTCACCGCTAAGGGTGGAAAAGTTGGAAAGAAGTTCCCAGTTACCGCCAATGTTGTTAGCAACAACGGTTGGTCCGTCTCTGGACCTGAGGACTTGCCAAAGGCTGACGAGTCTTACACTTTGGACATTACTGCCACTGGTGCTACCATCTCTGGTACTTATTTATAATTTATGTTGTCTTCCTCGATTTAATCTGACACAACAATTAGCCAACTCTAAGGTCGGAGTTCAGTACGGTCTCCAAACTTTGTCCCAGCTCATCACTGCTGACGGAAAGCTCGTCCTTGCCACCGTGAACGACAAGCCAGCTTTCCCATACCGTGGTTTCATGTTGGACACTGCCCGTAACTTCTTCCCAGTCGAGGACATCAAGCGTATCATTGATGGTTTGGCTGCTGCCAAGCTCAACGTCTTCCACTGGCACATCTTTGACTCTCAGTCTTTCCCAATTGAGTGGAAGACTTACCCACAGGTCCACAAGAACGCGGCTTACAAGAACGCCGACGGTTCCTTGAAGATTTACACTCAGGCTGATATCCAAGGCATCGTCCAGTACGCGTTTGACCGCAACATTCGTGTTATTCCAGAGTTTGAGACTCCAGGACACAACGCCGTTTTGGGATGGATTGACCAGAACATTGTTTCTTCATGGAACCACTCTCCATGGGACGGTAACTCGTTCGCTACCAACGCCATGTGCTCGAACCAGACTGTTCCAGTCAATGCGGAGACCAACGATTGCGTTGGTGGTGTCGTATGGTGGGGACGTAACTACTGTAACCAGCCACCTTGTGGACAGCTTGATGTCCGTCAAGAGAAGGCTCTTCAAATTCTTGACCAGCTCATCAACGAAGTCGGTTCATGGTTCAAGGACCCAGTTATCCACATGGGACACGACGAGATTGTAAGTTAACAACAGTATTTGTAATTTGCAGCTAATTTCTAATATGTTTGAATAGAACACCAGAGCTTACGGACTTGTCCCAGACAACTACGATTCTTTCGACTCTACCGCTCTCTTGACCCCAATGATGAGAAACTTTGATGCCAGACTCCAAAACATGCTTGGAGGAAAGACTCTCGGAGCTTGGGACGAGGTTGCCTGGGCTTACGGAGTTGATGACATCATCAAGAAGGATTCCTTGATCACTGTCTGGACTGGACCAGTTGCTGACACTGTCAACAACGCTGCTGCCAAGGGTTTCACCAACATTGTTCTTGCTCCATCTGACTACTACTACTTTGACTGCTCCCCATCTGCTCACTGGTGCTCTTCCGACTTTGAGAGAAACAACCCACCAACCGCCTACAACCTTGATGGTTTCAAGACCTTTGCTGGTCAATGGCACAACTGGACTCTCATCTACGACTACGATCCACTTGCCGGACTCACTGACAAGGCCAAGGCCACCGTTAAGGGAGGATTCGGTGCTTTGTGGTCTGAGACTGTCAAGGTAACTGACGCGATTTAATCTTCATAAAACTTCATATCTAACCTCTTGAATTAATTTAGCGCCACAACCTTGACCGTTACGTCTTCCCACGTATTGCCGCCGTTGCTGAGCGTTACTGGTCCAACATTGCCAGAAACGACAACACTGCCACCCGTTTGGACCGTTTCCGTGCCTCCCTCATCAACGAGAAGGGTATCGCTTCTGCTGACCTTTCTTACCTCGGAAACGGTGAAAACTTTGTCTTCCGCCCAGAGTACTGTGACAACAACAGCTCCCCAGGCCAGAAGACTGCTGAGTGCTGTTTCCCAGGTCAGCCACTTACTGCTGCCGATGGCTCTGGTTTGGTTGCTCCATACGGATCCCACTTCACTCCATCCTCTGGTTACTCTGACTACTGTAAGTCTGCTACTTTGTACAAGACCAACGACTTCAAGTACGTCAAGCCAGCTCCAGTCAAGTACCAGTACTAAATTCTTCTATGAGTAACATTCATTGAATCGTTCTCTATTGTGCAGTAAATAAATTCTATCAGTTACCGTTTTTGTATTCAAAGTAATCTATTTGTGGCACGAGAATTTCAATGCCAGTTTTCACGCCTCATCCCATCCATGGACTCTTAGTGCTCTTCCTCCTCATTTTCCCAATCATGCTCGGTGTATTGCCATTCCAAGAGCTTCTCATTGTAACTGTCTGCAAGGAGCTCAATGGCACAACCACTACGCTTGAAGATGATTACGAAACATGTTCGCAACGAGGAGATGTACAAGCAATTGCAGCCTCCTGGGCAATATCATTCCACGTGTTTCAAGAAATACCCGGAATATGCGCTTTGATTGTTAGCGGCCATTTCGTTGACGTGTTCGGGAGGAAAGCAGCCATGTTTTCAGCAACTGTATCACTCTGTATATTATCTGCCGCTTATCTATATGCCTCAACCACTGAAGTTCCTCTATACCTATTCTATGGAGTGTATACATTGTTTGGTCTATGCGGAGGAATCCCGCTCATAAGGATGTCGTGCTTGGCTTACATTGTCGATACCACAGAGCCTCTCAAACGAACAAAGTATTTCATGTACTTGGACAGTGTGTTAGCCCTCTCAGCGTGCCTCGCTCCGCTTCTCAGTGGACTCATCGCAAAGGAATACGGGTTCACAACTGTGTTCACTATACAACTGATTCTGTCCTGTCTTCTCCTTGTTCATCTAACATTCTTCTTTCCGTCTATACCTGTTAAACCGCATGGAGACAACAAATCAATTCAACAGGTCTTTACAGACTCTGTGAAAGGAACGATAACAACCGTTGGGGCGATTTCCCAATTCCCAGCCTCTGTCACACTCATCATCATCTTGATCGCACTCGCAATCCTTACCAGTGGGCTACAAGTCCGGTTCCTGTTTTACCCTGCAAAGCGGTTCGGCTGGGATTCTTTGGACGTTGGAAGTTTCGTGTTTTTCGGATCGTTTCTCAAAATAACATGGCTAGTTGGTGTATTGCCACGACTGATGCGGTGGATTGGTGGAGAGAAGGTTGCGACTGAAGTATTTGTGTTGAGGGTTGGGATATGGTTTTCAGTCATGGGAGAGATTGGGTACGCGTTGGCACCGAATGGAGTTGTGTTTACAGGTGTTGCGGTGTTGTATTCGGTTGGTTCGGTTGTGGCGCCGACTGTGCGATCGCTGTTGAGTACGATGGTTTCTCCAAGTCATCAAGGTCGATTACTTGGTTCGATTCAGATCTTTGAAAGCGTGTCTGCATTATTTGCAAGTGTCGCTGTAAGTGTGTTGTACCAGATGACTGTCGGCAGTTTCCCACAAGCTGTATTTTTTGGAATGGCGATTGTCATGGCAGTCGCAGCAACGACATCTCTCATATTTCTTTCAAAAGAAGGAGTCGCAGCCATGGAAATGGGTGCAATGCCTCTCTTATCCTCTGAAGTTGAATCTTCTGATGAAACAACAGAAGAAACACCTCTCCTCCAACCATAAGCCACTAAATATTCTTATTTAATAAATATCGGTCAACATTCCATATCCTCAACTTCATCTCTCACTTTTCCAACCTCCCTCTCAACAAGTGCAGAAACAGTTTTGACACCTTCCAAAATCCTCAGAACCTCAGTCTCCCCAACTTTACGCATCCATTCCCGAACAGACAACCCTCTCTCTTTAGGATCCAAGTAGTCAACGCGCTGGACAAGGGCTCCCTGTGCTGGCCAAAACTCCCTCACGATAGTTTCTGGGTTCGTATAGTCCATAGAAAGATGTTCCGACGCGTCTTGGAACTCCTCCTCCTCTTCTTCAACTTCGACTGCGATATTTCGAAGCTTACTAGATGCGAAAGCTATAGGTTCGGCGGCAGGCGGTGCAGAAGCTTTAGGTGTACCCTCGGGACTTGCTCCGTAACAATCTAAGAGGTCGTCTTCACTCACAATACTCAAATTCATGGGCTGCGGTTGATGTTTTTGAATAGCGGACGGCATTTCGGTTGCAAAAGCGTGTTGAAGGAGTTCGTTGTCCAAATCGTCAATCATTTTGGAGTAGTCCACCACCGTGGTTGACGTTTTGATACTTTTAATACCTGAAATTTTCGTACTGGTGGTTTGTTCATTATTTGTAGGGACATCCGACGTAAAGGGGAGTCCATTATTGAGTCGAGGTTGTGAAACGGGCTGAGAGATAATGTCAGGAGATACAACAGAAGCAGCGGCTCTTGCAATTGGCTCTTGAACAGGCACAAGAGCTTCAGGCTCCACCGCAACCTTCTTCTCTTTTGCAGACGTAACTCGTTTCTTGGTTTGAGTCTTTTCAAGTTTTTCCTCGTCTGGTTTCGATACCACATCCTTCGCATGTACAGGTGCTTGCGAAGCAACGCCTTCACCACTTGTTTGATCGGTAACACCAGCTTTCTTTCCTTTCGCAGCAGCGACACGTTTCTTTGGAACAATTTTCGCAGGTTTCACAGCCTTTTCCTCAATCGCACGGACTTCAACACTTGCGTCAACACAAGAATCCACCGAATCCGGCTCTGAAAGCGAAGTTGGAGGCTCTTCCGAAACAGACTCGACAGTCTCCGACGTTTGTGAACCAGAATCAACATCCATATCGGACTGAGCTACGGAGTTTCCATGAACTGTGTGTACTAAATCTGATACCGGTTCAACATCCAACACATTCTCTTCAGCCTTATTGGCTGAACCGACATGCTCATTGGATGATTCTCGCACCGGCTCCGGTGATACGTCTACCACTAAATGGGACTCTTCAGAAGCAACGCTTTTCAATTCAACAACCACTTTTTCTTTCGGAACGCGTTTCTTCGCTGGTGCTTTCACTGGTTTCATGGAATCTTGTTGTTCAGTGATGGAGTCAGTCACAACTGTGGCTTTTGATGATGCAGCTTTCTTTTCTTTTGATGCAGCAGCAGTAGTCCGTTTCTTGACTGCGGGTGCTTTTACAGGAGCGGGGGCGGGTGCCGATGCTTCATCGGCGAATTCTTGTGTTTTGTGAGATGTCATACCACGAATTGAATTTGAGGGGCAACTCGACTTAGTATCATCAACAAGGTCCTCGACGACAATCATGCCCCTCTCTTTCTCTTCTTGGAACAGTGGCATTTGAGTTTCCTGAACAACGAATCCCTTCTTCTTATTTCTTCCGCCATCATCGTTGTCATCTTCGTCACTCTTCTCGTGGTCTGTATTATTGAGTGGTTCGCGTTTTCGTTTCGGGCTCAGTAATTTCGAAGGTACCTCCTCAGTATCCGTTTCCAAAGGTTCATCAGCAATGTCGAGTTGATAGGAAGGTAGGTCAATAACAAAGTTAAACTTTTGAGAAGTAGGAGCAGATGGACGTGCATCATTTGAAACTGTGGGGATTGTAAAGGAAGAAGCCGGAGCAGCTGAAGATGAAACAACGGTAGCCGAAACTTTTTCCGCGGGTTCAGATTCACTTTCGTCTTCTGTGATTGTTGGAGGAGGCGCTGCTGTTTTTGGAGCAGCTGCAGTTGCTTTTGTTGTACGTGAGACTCTTGGTGCGCGTGTCGATTGTTTTGTGATTTTTGCCGGAGGAGCTTCTGATTCAGATTCGTTGGTATTTGGTTGTTCTGTCGGCTCTATTGGGGCTGGAGTTGGAACTGGTGCTGGAACTGGAGCTGCAGTTGTAGATATGCTGCGAGGTTTGCGAGTTGTTGGGGCAGCTTTGGGTTTGGTGGTCGCTGCTGCTTTGGTCGCAGTGCTAGAAGCTGTAGTTTTCGCTGTAGTAGGTTTTATTATTGGGACAGCAGGCGTGGGTTCGGGAGCAGTATGTTCAGCTGAAGGTAATTCGATAACTGATTCTACTTCGTCTTTATCCATTTCTGCCGCCTCAGCCTCCTAATTAAACAATATAGTATAAGTGAGGATTCTGAACAACCAAAGCGATGCGCACCAAGCTTTGAATGACAGAAGGGCCAAGTTTCTCAAAGACACGCGGACCTTTGAACATGATGCAATCCGGACTTCGCTTTTTGTGTTCGAATACCGGATCATCGGTTGATTCCCAGCCCGCAAGACCGAGCAAACAGTATTGGCACAGAGCATAATCGTTCTCGTCGACACTTTGCGGTTTGAAGAACATTCCGGTTTCCGCAATCTGAGCCCAGTCATTAATCCAAGTACCAATCAATCACGCGCACGCACCTTTTCAGCGGAGCAGCCCCAGTTTGCGTCGCCGGAGTGTGGCCATTCGACCGGGATCGTTTTTCGGCGTCCTTTCGCCGGCGCAACGAGAACCGGCGCTGTGAACGAGGCGGCGCGTGCTTGCTTTGCTTCGGCGGACCACTGTGGTTTGGAAGGAAATAGAGAATTTGAAGTTAGGACAAGAAAGTAGATGGAATAAAGTAACAAATGGGTAACAAACTGGTGAAGAACGGCCGATGACGGAAAGTGTCACGAGAGACGAGAGACTTTTGGCATCTGGTCTATAGTATATATAGATAATAGGAAGGTGCATAGGATTGAATAGGAGAAGAGAATAGGTTAAGAATGCTGAGGTGCTTAGACTGCCTATCAAGTCTCACCTTGATGCCTTGAGCAACTTGTCAAATACTGAATGCACTTGTCTGACCCAGGCCTTGTTTGATTAGATTATTAGTTGGATTAGTGGGTGGTCTCAAAGGAGAAGGAAGAATGTGGACAAACCCGCTCGGCTTCCAAACTCGTCATTTCTTTCTTTTGTCCGATTCCTGTTTTTGAATCTCACTCAGAAACAAGAGAAAGAATGCAATTGACCCACCAGAGTGTCCTCCCGCCTCCAAACAACTCGTTCCCTCTCAAGTCATATTCTATCGAATGGCCTTTTATTGGTATTCTGTTTGCTTACTTAATCTCAATCAACTCACTCAATCCCAAACTCACCACAGATCTTCCTCCTTTCAACAACAGATACTGGGACTTTGGTGGGGACACAGTCGTTGACATTAATTCACAGACAATCTCTTTGACCCGCGAGATTCCTAACCAAGCTGGATGGCTTTGGTCTCGTCAGGTGTGTTGTCCATTTGTTTGCCGCAAAATACTTTGCCGTCAATTGTGTTGTCGTCGCTCAGTCGGAGTTGGTGATGCCCGAGTCCCGCCCAGTCAACATCACTCAATACCTTCGTCAACGAATTCGAAATTGTTTTACTTGCCTATGACTAGTGAACTAGAGTCAAATGGGCTGAATTATGAGAATGATGTCTGGAGTTTGAAGTAACAGACCGTATGTCGAATTCAACTAGTTTAGAAACAAAGAACTCACAGAAAGGATAAAATCTTTCTTCGTCAGAAGATGCGTTTAAAAGTGAAACCCCACAGTTTCAACCACTCAATCTCCACCAAACCACAGCTTGAATATAATTAACCGTCAAACCAGCAACTCGCATCGAATGCCTGGTCCATTGATATCGATTTTGTAGTTCATGGCAGATCAGGCTACTTCCACGGAGACGGCTTTGCATTCTGGTGTAAGAACCTCCATTTCAACTTCCAACAATTACCCCACGTAAAATAACACACTCACATAGACACAAAAACAAAACAACAATCTGGTCCCGTCTTTGGAAACCAAGACCACACGGAAGGACTCGGCGTCTTTTTCGACACATTCAAAAATGGAAAACACGATTTCCTGTTCCCTTACGTGACTGTCCAACTCGGCGACGGTGTCAAAGGATACGACTTCAAAACAGACGGAAAGAGCGGGGAAGCAGGTGGTTGTCCCGCCTACGACTTTCGAAACCGTGACTGGAGAACTGTTGCTCGTGTTGAGTACCTTGCTGGTGAGAGCCTTAAGGTAAACCCGTTATCTTGAATCCATCAATACTCATTTTGGGACTAATCCAACAACCCCTTAATTCATCAAAAACTAGGTATTCCTCAACGTCAAGGGCGAAAACAAGTGGGAACTGTGCACACAAATCTCGGGTGTAACACTTCCATCCTTTGGATACCTCGGTTTCACAGCCCACACCGGCGCCGCATTCGACAACCACAATATCCTCCGTGTTACTACCTCAGGCATGCCACATACGCCTCCGGGATCCAGTAAAGACTCTGCGGCGGCCGCGTCGTCCAAAGACAGTCGCAAGATCCGAAAAGATTCAGGAACATCGACGAGGAACGGGAGTTTCTCGGGAGAGCGTGGGTTTTTGGAAGGGTTTGGGATGTGGGTTGTTGGTGTGTTTGGGGTTTGTGTTGTGGGTGTTGCAGGGCTTGTTGCTTGGAAGCGGGTCAAGGTGCAGACTCCAAAGTCATATCAAAAAAGGTTTTGAAGGAGGTGGTATGATGTTGATGATGTAATTTGAGTTTACTTGGATGATTCGGTTATCCCTTTGTTTCTTTTTCGACACTTTCCAAGAATAATAATAGTTCGATTCTGTATAGTTTTTGTTACTTAACATGTCGTTTGTGTTGGGCATGAATAGCGGGGTCTTCAAAGAAAACTCTAATTTATTCGAAGTAAAATATCATAAAACACCAGTTCTCTCCACCTAACCTATCTAGTAAAGACAGCTACTTTTGCTTGTCACGATGCAACAAAACCATCAATGCAAACGCAATAATTCTCAACACCAATCCAATTACAAAGCAAAGACCCAAGTTCATGGCCTCTTTGTTCAACACATATCCAAAACGACCAGCAGCGGCTGAGATTTGATACACATCCTGGAATACGTTGAGTTCCTGTGAATACCAAGCTTCGATAGCCCAGCGATTGTAAGAAATCGCAAAGAGGAAGGTGATACCCATAGAGTAACTATCCTTAATAGTTGGACCATCTGCAATACACAGTTAGCTTCGGTCCAATAAATTAAATCGAAACTTACATCCACAAAACACGGCACAGAACAAACAAACAACGACAGCAAGCAACGCCGAATCCTCACGTCTAACGGTCATACTCACAATCATGGCAGTTCCATAAACACTCCAAAACTGTAACATAATGACAGCGTAAATGAATCCAAAAGATGCAGATGGCAGACCCAACACGACGAAAATTGCAGTGAAATGTAGCGAGCTCAAAATAAAGCGGTAGATGGACGAAATTGCCTTTCCGATAAAGTAACCCAGCTTGCTGTGTCCATTCGCAGCTTCTCTCCAATAGACAGTCTGTTCTTCGGCAAACACTTTCACACCTGCAGGAGCACCGGCGAGACCACATGCCATTCCAACCAAGAGACCTATCGAAATCTTTCTGTCAGTCTCGAACAAGAAAATTAAGTATCACATACCAAGCTGTGGAATCAACCATTCAACAGTTGATGGCGTCAAGCCTGAATATGGATCAACAAACACTCCTTGAAAGATTTGCCCGTTTTGTCCCATAATCGCGATTCCCATCTAATTATTCACGATTTCAATCGTTACTTAAAGCAAAGGCTGAGAAAGAAGACTCACGAGCAAACCAGCAAGAGAGGCTACTCCAATCTCAATCACCAAACTTCCTGCACGGCGATACTGCTGGATTAGGTACCGGTTATGACAAAGCCCGATTTGTGTCAACAATGGAGCTCCACGATTCTGAACAATAAGCTCCAAGTCTTTCGTCGAGGCAAGACTCTCTTCCACTGAGTGTCCCTTCTGGTTCTCATGATCAGCTGCGACTTTCTGGTCAACCCACGCTTGTCCAAACGATTCCCATCTGTCAACGAGACCGTCGGGCGAGATTTCATCCCCTTTTTGGTTGATTCCTTTTCCGCTGAGAATGTCCATCAAGATGTCAGCAGGATTTGCAAGCGCGTCGAAAAAGTAGCCTAGTTCCTTGAAGTAGGCGACGACGAAGGCGGTGGGTCCGATGTAGGCGGTTTTTCCTCCTGGTACAAGCATGAGAATGTCGTTGAATTGCTGGAAGATTTCGTATCGAGGCTGGTGGATGACGGCCACGATTGTTAATCCGAGCGACGCGATTTTGCGAAGGATTTCAGCGACTTTTAATGATGAAGTTGAGTCAAGACTAAGACCATATTAGCAAGAGATATAAAAATATCTTATATAACTTACCCACTGGTTGGCTCATCAAGAAACAAGGCGATAGGCACTGCAATCAGTCAGTACAATTGGAATCCATGAACGAATCCTCTCACCTCCTCCAAGTTCCATACCGATGTTGACTCTTTTTCTTTGTCCGCCGGATACACCTCGCTCTGTCTCTGAACCGATGAGAGAGTGTTGGACATGGGATAAGCTAAGCAATGAAAAATCAGTAAGTGTGTTTATCGGGTCCATCACATATATCTTCTCACTTCAAAACATCGAGTACATCATCGACGTATTTGTGGACTTGAGCAGCGGTCCATGTCTTCGGAAGTCTTGTTCTTGCAGAGTGATAAATATTCTCTCGAACTGTGAGTTCTCGAAGCATAATATCTTCTTGCGGGACATAACCAATGATCTTCTTGTATTTGGACCTGTTTTAAATTGTAGATAAATATAGAAATCACTCTGGTCATATGAATGAAGCTCACATTTCACATTCTTCTTCGTTGATTAACAATGTTCCAGATGTACGCGCAACTTTGCCCATCAAAACACTCATGAATGTCGTCTCTATTTATCAATAATTGAGTTGGAACTCTCCTGGAGGAGTCCCGAATGGACTTACTTCCGCATCCAGAGGGTCCCATGATCGCCTGATACAATCGGATTAGAAAAACACATTATTTAATTAAAAACTTACAGTTAACCTCTTGCTTCGAATGGAGCCGTTCACGCCTTTCAGGATAGTTTTTCCTTCCTTGAGCTTCAATCCAAGGTTTTCAAACTTGAAGTCAATAAACACATCTTCTTTCCCTTCCAAAGCTGTTCTAAATCCGCCAATAAATCCTGAAAGGTCTCCCATACTTCCCGCCGGTGCCAATTGAATTTCTCCGATGCTGGGCCTGCCCAAGACATTGACAGGTTGGACACTTGGGCTTCTTTCTCGGCCTTGTTCTTCGTCTGGCACGGGAAGTCCCTTTTCTGCGTCTTCGATTTGGATCCGTTTTTCATTTTGTTTAGTCTTACGTTTGTTTGTCGCGTCTTGCACTTTCCCGAGCCATCCGCCGTATTTGATTCCAAAGTATGCGATCGCTAAAACAATGTCGACGATGAAGCAGATGATGATTCCGCCGTAGTAAGTTGGCACGATGGATCCCGCGCCACAGGAGCTCATTGTTGGACAAGATCGTGGGGTTATGGTTCCGATCGGACAGTAATATCCGCTGGGGCACTGAAACATGGTTTGAACGGTGGGGCAGTAATATCCTGCTGGACAGGCTTGAGGCTCATATGGGCCCTGAGGCTGTGAAGGAGGAATTTAGATCCCGATCAAACCTAACTTGAACTCAACCGTGCATGGTTTTGAATTCAAACGAGTCGCGATACAGTCTGCAGTGGGTGAACATATTTGCGGCAGAGATTTTACGATTGTTGAAGTGGAGTTTGGGCAATAAAAATGTGGGGCACAGGAATATCCATAGTCTGTGATTGGATACCCAATTGTGTACGCTGACGCGTAGCAATTCCCTGGCAGAAGAATCTGTGTGAGGTCGTAGGACATTGAAGTAGGGACTTTTTCGTGGTTGGTATTGTTGTGTTCAAAGAATTGTCACTTGAAGGGCCGTCCCCACCGTTGACCAATTACGTTATTATATGTTGACGAATGCAAACAATGTCGAAGAGTCTAGAACTGGAGTCGTGTGGGCTTTTACCGCAAATGGTGAACTCTTTGAGCTGAATCTTCTCAACAGTGGAATTGATCCACGATTTTAATAGACTATAATACGTTACACTTGACGATGATATATCGAAAGCAATTGATTTGGTTTAAAGAATATACCTTTAATCTAACAGTTATGAATTACAATTACGGGACCAGCCCTATTTCCCTTTCTTCCGTGGTACGCAATTAACGTCGTTTACCTCCAGCATTGTTTCCACGTCTGTCATCATACCCTCCCTGATCATACTCTGAGTACCCTCTGTTACCTCCATTGCCATGCCCATCATTGTACTCACTGTACGGACGTCCTTGGTCATCGTACTCACTGTAAGGACGTCCTTGATCGTCGTATTCCGAGTATGGACGGCCTTGATCGTCATACTGAGAATCGTACTTTCCACCGCCGTTCTTGTAGCCATCGTTGTAGGAGTCGTATCGTCCAGCCCCGTTGTAGTTGTCAGTGTATGTATCGTAGCGTCCATCTTTCACGGCTCTGTTTGCGGCTGCGTTCTTGCGCTTGCGGAAACAGAGACACCAGGTAGCGATTCCGATGATAATAAGAAGGAGGGCTGCTCCACCACCAATGACAGCGTAGAGAGTGGTTCCAGTGAGAGAGAAGCCGGAGTCTGAGGAAGCTGTGGCAGTTGTAGTTGCTGTTGTCTTAGAAATTGCAGCTATGATTGCGGTTGCGGTTACCGCCGTTGTGGCGGCAGTAGCGGCGGTTGATGTTGGGGCAGATGTAGCGGCAGAAGCGGTTTGGACATCGGCGTTGTTTGTAGCTACGGGAGCAGCGGCAGAAACACCGATTGGTTGAGCTCCAACTGGCGAGGCTGGAGGAGCGGCATCGGAATAAATCCAGACAGAGTTTGCAGGAGTTCCTGATGGTACACCAGTCAAGCCAGTGTTACCTTCAAACCAATACTGACAAGGCCGGTCAACGGAGCATTGCAAACCATTCAAATATTGAGTAAATGTGGTTGGAACGGATCCAGTGAACAAGTTGTTCTGGAACTGACCCCATCGGAGACCAATAGAGCCCAAGGATGCCGGTAACGATCCAGTCAGTCTGTTTCCATCAACTTCCAAAACAAGGAGGTTTGGTAAGCTCGCGAAAATGTCTGGAAGGGTTCCCGTCATTGCACATCCAGACATGAAACTGAGGGGGGAAAACTAGTCAGGCTTGTGTCAAGATCAAATCATGAAACAACACATACATCGTTTGCAAGTATGGCAATCCAGAGATTCCTGATGGAAAAGGCTTTGATGCCCAAAGAAAGTTGTCTGTGCATGCCATGTTCCTGCCATTGAAATCAATTAGGAGATGCAAGAGAGCAGAATGTGATCCTACAGCTGGTAGATGTTTCCGTTGGCATCACAATTGACCAGTTGGTATGGATCAGAACAACATGTTTCGACATTCACGGGGACTGCCGCATATGCAAGCGCACTAGCCAGTGTCTGACAGTCGGTGCTCATTTGTTTTCAGTTTGAAAAATTTCAGAGACACTCAGGTTCGTACCATATGTTTCATTGACGCTCAAAGAAAAAAGAGATAAATAGAAGATACGCATCATAAGGCCCATGTTTTTCAATGCGACAAAATCATTATATTCAATCGTAGAATTATCTTGAACATGAAAATTATCTTAAATGTCATGACTATGGAATTTTATTGCTACTTGGGAATAAGGGGATACATGATAATAGAAAATGGGAAATGTATAATCTAATACTTGTTTCTGCGATCATCATTGCGTCTACCCCCAGAAGCAGCATCTCCCCGTCTATCGTAGTCGCGGTCATCGCGTCTCGAACGGCTCTGATCACGTCCCTTGTTGTTATTCGTGTTACCACCTCTACGACGATCATCATAACTATCATCGCTATCGAAACTGCCTCCACGGCTGTCAGGAGAAAGGTCACGTGGACGAGAACGGGAATCGTCACGGGATGTTGGGCCCTTCTTTTTGGAGGCAGAAACATCTGGCTGGCGAGCTGGGCTGCGCATGTCTTTGTTGGATGGACTACGGATGTCACGTTCACGGTCACGATCGCGGGTTGCAGGGCTACGAGCTGTGTTTGCAGCTCCACGCTTTTTCTCCGCCATTTCGTAGGAATCATTATTGTCTCGTCTTCCACGATCCTCTCTTCTATCACCGTCTCTTCTGTCTCCGTTGTTGTCACGTCTGTCGCCATATCGTGGGGATGGAGATGCCTTTTCTCTAGATTCATTGGCCTTTTCAGGTCGTCCTCCACCGTTTCTTGAGCTGACACCGTTCATACGAGCTTTTTCGTTGTATCGCCCAGCTTCATTATCATCACCGCGGCGGTAGTATCCGTCGTCGTCGGCGTACATATCCAAATCGCCCTTACGTCTGTCTTGGCTCTTGCGACGAACAAAGAAGATTACGGAACCAATGATTAGGAGAAGGGCTGCGGCGCCGCCTGCGACACCAGCAATCAAAGGAACGTTTGACGTGAATGAAGGCGAAGAGGAGGAAGTGGAAGTGGAAGTGGGAGGGGGAACAGCACCTGGGATAGAGTTTTGTTGGACAACTTTCCCAGTTGGAGGAGCAATTCCCGAGACGATGGGGGCTGTTGCAAGAGGTTGATTTGGATCAGTGCCATCTGTTGAAGAAGCATTTGGATCAGGGGCATTTGCATCTTGAGTAGCAGCAGGGTTATTTGGATCGGCAGTTGCACCTGGGGGAGCTGGTGGGCGAGAGGCTGTTGTCTTGACAGGAAGTTGTGGAGCATTTGCACCCCCGGGACCAAGACCACCCGCAGTAGGCGCAGTGCATCCAGTGCGTTGTGTGCCAAGAGGAATGAGAGTGTTTGGTGATGTTCCAGTGAAGCAGTTTCCATCAATCTGGGCTGTTGTGATCTTGTTCCAGTTTGCCATTCCCGCGGGCAGTGCTCCCATAAAACTGTTGCCTTGGATGTAACTAATAAAGAGGAGTGAGTTAGACTGTACAACAGAAGTCAGTCAACACTCACAGATAGTTCATGTATATCATCTGGCCAAAGGAGGCTGGCAGAGTGCCCCCGAGCTTGTTGCCTTCCAAGTGCAGCTCTTGGAGGTAAAAGTTGCCCCAAATGTTAGGCAAAGTGCCAGTCAGGCCACAGTTGGCAAAGGAAAGCGAGTTGAGACCAGCCAGCTGTCCAATCTGGTATGGGAACGCCTTGTTTGCCCATGCTTCTGTGGAGGATATGCAAGCAGCAGTACTGATTTGTATGGTTGTAGTTGTAGTTGGTGGATGACAGGTAGTGTGGTGGATGTGATTAGGGTTGGTTAGTGTGCTACTGATGGCATCTTGTAATTGATCTCCTCACAGTGTTGTCACTCGTCCATTCGCACATTGAACAAGTCCGTTGGCTCCGCTGGTGCAGCAGTCATCGGCAACGGTGATGCCAAGGGCATTGCCAACAGTGCGGCAGTCGTTGGCGGCCATCGTCTCCTTTTCTGATCACAATCCAATTCACGTGATGAAAACAGAGAAAGGAAAAGGAACAAGAAGCATTTAATCAATGGAAAAAGGGGAAATAAGGAGAGGGAACGAGGAAAATACTACTTTTGCTTGTCTCGGTTTAACAGAACCATAAGGCCAAACGCAATCACTCTCAGAACCAATCCAATCAAGAAACATAACCCAAGATTCATTGCTTCCTTGTTCAAAACATAACCATAGTAACCTGCTGCTTCCGAAATTTGATAAACTCCATCAAATATGCTAAGTTCGCGAGAAAACCATGCCTCAACTGCCCAACGATTATAGGAAATCGCGAATAGAAATGTTATTCCCATGCTATAGCTATCCTTGATCGATGGACCATCTTAAGAATTTTTGAGGTTAGGATTTGCGTACACTGAAAAGCAACTTACATCCACAGAACACAGCTGAGAACAGACAAATCACGACTGCCAGTAATGCGGAATCTTCGCGACGAACCAGCATACTTACCAACATAGCCATGCCATAAACGCACCAAAACTGCAGCATAATTACCAAGTAAATGAATCCGAACGACGAAGTTGGCTTTCCAAGCAAGATGAAAATCGAAGCAAAGTGCAAAGAGCTCAAAATGAAACGATAAATAGAAGCGACAGCTTTTCCAGTGAAATATCCAAGCTTGCCGTGGCCATTTGCGGCTTCTCTCCAATACACCGTTTGCTCTTCGGCGAATACTTTCACGCCTGCTGGAGCTCCGGCAAGACCACACGCCATACCAACAAGGAGACCTGATGTAGTAGAGTGATTCAGTAATGCTTTCTATTTCATTTTGTTATTACCCAGCTGAGGAATCATCCACAAAAGAGTGGAAGGCGTCAATCCAGAATATGGCTCCACGTAGATGCCTTTGAAGATTTGTCCCTTCTGTCCCATAATGGCAACTCCCATCTATTACCGAGACAAGTTGCGTTATTTACTACTTTCCAATAAATCGGCATATAAGACTTACCAACAACCCAGCCAACGATGCGACCACAACTTCAATCACTAAACTCCCTGCTCTTCGATACTGTTGCACAATGTATCTGTTATGACAAAGCAAAATCTGCTTCCATAACGGCGCACCCCTCTTCACAACAATCTCTTCCAAATCCCTAATCGACGCCTCATACTCCTCAACACTGCGTCCGCTGTCTGCTTCACCAATTCCCCCCTCTTCAAGCGAACATCCTGCCACCCATGTAACCCCAAAGGACTCCCAAAGTTCCACCAGCCGATCTGGCGTGATATTTTCACCACACGAGTGTACTCCCTTTCCACTTAAAATATCCATCAAGATATCAGCTGGATTCGCAAGTGTGTCGAAAGTATATCCGAGCTCTTTGAAATAATCGACAACATGCGCTGTCGGGCCAATATATGCAGTTTTTCCACCGGGGACGAGCATAAGAATATCGTTGAATTGTTGGAAGATTTCATAACGCGGTTGGTGGATTACGGCAACGATTGTCAGACCAAGAGATGCGATTTTGCGGAGAATCTCGGCTACTTTGAGGGAGGATGTTGAATCGAGTCTGATGCATACATTGGCGTTAATTTGGTTGCAGTTTTTGAAAAGATTCATTTACCCACTGGTCGGTTCGTCAAGAAATAGAGCCAGCGGAACTATATTTATGTCAAATTATATCTTTTAAAGTTGAATAGATACCTCCTGCAAGCTCCATTCCAATGTTAACGCGTTTCCTTTGACCTCCTGATACGCCACGCTCATTTTCTGACCCGATCAGAGAGTGTTGTACATGAGTTAAACTGCAACATTGAGTTTAGCAGAGCCATAAAAATTGGCTCAATACCATGTACCTTAGAACCTCGATAACTTCATCCACATATTCGTTCACTTGCACATCCGTCCAAGTTCGAGGCAATCGCACGCGAGCAGAGTGGAATATATTCTCGCGGACGGTAAGCTCGCGCAACATGATGTCTTCTTGTGGAACATAGCCAATAACTTTTTTGTACTTTGACCTAAACTGATTTTCAGTTGGAAGTCAACTTAAAATTGGAAAATCATACATTTCACATTCTTGATCATTAATCAATAAACTACCTGAAGTTCTTGTGACTTTTCCCATCAGTACGTTCATGAATGTTGTTTCTGTAAATCACAGTTAGTGGTTGCGTTTTAAACCTACAATACTCACTCCCACACCCTGAAGGTCCCATAATAGCCTAAAACCAAAGTTTATGAATAAAAAATATATTGGAAAGAAGTGGTTCTTGGTACCGTTAATCGTTTGCTCCGAATCTCCCCATTCACACCTTTTAAAACACACTTGCCAGCCGGCTTCTTCAACGTGAGTCCCAGATCTTCAAACTCAAAGTCCATAAACACATTCTTGCCTTCTAGGGCGGCGCGAAACCCTTGCATGAACCTGGAGAGGTACGCGAGACTTGGGCGCGACTCCTCATTATCATTCGAAGCAGCAGCTATCGAAACGATCGTGGAATCTACGCGCTTTTTTGGCATGTCATGGAGAGTCCATTCGTGGGAAACTTTCTTGATACGTTGAAGTGGTTGCGGATAATGCTTTGCAATCAAATACAAAATGACAAGGACAACGTCTATGATCGCGCAATAGATGATGCCACCGTAGTATGTCGGAGTTGTGGTGGATTCTGGGCATGTGGAAAGGAGGGGACAGTTGATTGGGGTTATTGTTCCAACGGGGCAAAACGAGCCTTTCGGACAGGGTAGCATTAGAGTTGGACTTGGGCAATAGGATCCTGCAGGACAAAGTTGAGGTTCGTACGGACCTTGTGGCTTATGGAGATGGTTGATTAACGCAAGGCCCGGAAAGATAAGCTACTCACCAAACACGGCTTGGATTTTAGACGCGTGCCGACGCAGTCTGCAGTTGGTGTGCATAACTGAGGTAGAGATTGGATAACAGAAGACGTAGAATTGGGACAGTAGAAATGAGGAGCACAGGAATAACCATAGTCGGTGATCGGATATCCGATAGAATACTTGGAAACATAGCAATTGCCTGGTAATAGAATTTGTGAGAAATCGTATGATGTCATTTTTACTCCAAAAAGAAAGAGTCAAGAGGATGTTGTCTTTTCTTTATACTTCCTTATAAAGCCGCAGAGTTCCACAGCGATTGAACTTGGGACGGTCTGTACAATGGCGTGAGTAATTTCGGGTGAACCTCATGAAAATCTCACTAAAATCTGTCATTTTCACTTACAAATCATCAATCCCAACAATAGTTATGATATTTGTGTTACTAACACATCAAATCTTTATTTCACGTTCTTAAAACAGCATAACAGAAACGAAAAAGAGTAGACTGATCGTGAGTTCCAGGTTTTTGTTTGCAGCAGCGTTGATGATTACATTCAATGTTGGACGAGACGACGTCGTTGTCTCCAATCGATTTTGCGTCATTGTTGCTGTTGAATTAGAGGTGACTGTCGACGAGGGAATTGTAGTCGACGACACACGTGGCGGATTATCAGTTCTTGGAAAGGTTGAAGAGGCATTCGTAGAAGAAGGCACATATAATGTCGAAGTTGATGAGGCTGCTTGTTGTCGAGTTGACAACGCAGTTGAAGTTGGAGCAGAGGCAGTCGAAAAAGATGTCGACGCGTTGATCGGCCAAACTCCATTCAAAACTGCAAACCCGCCATTTGATTGGTACTGCCTTTTCCTAATTACTTTCAGAGGAAACGTCAGTGATGCAATAACTGAATGGTTGGTGTTGATCGTAAACACGAGCTGCTGGCCGTCTGGTGTCAAGAACATGGCGAACCATTCACTCTTGACTTGAACTGAATCAATCACGTAGCTGAATCCAACGCCGCTGATGCTTGGTAAAGGAGATTCCTTGATTACCAAGTTGCAAGAAAACCCAAAGTAGGTTTGAATTGTTGGTTCCCCAACAAACTGTGAATTTGGTGAGTTATGGGAAACGCGTCAATAAAATCACTTACCTCATATTGTGACGATGAGATCAAAACGGCAACTAAATTTGAACCAGCGAGGAACGGTGTTGCCTGAAACCTCGAAGGTTCTTGACCAGGGACAATAGGCTCCGGAATATAAAATAATGACGATCCAAGTTGGTTGATAGTGCTTCCATACGATGGAAGAAGCTTCAATAAGGCTGCAATATATGCCGCAACGTCTCCATTATACAATTGCATTGAGTTTTCAGCCGGTATCGGACCAAGCGCAATCTCATTAATTGTGCTCAGAGGGATATTGGTTACACAACTTGGAACTGTAGTGAGTGTGGCAGCTAGGATAGTTTTAGTTGAACCAATTTCAGACGTTTTGGTCGCAGTTTCGCTATATTCAGCAAAGCGAGTCGTACCAACTGAAGTCAAAGTCAAAGTGCCAGATATCAGTATTGTTGCATTTGTTCTAACAGAACCAGTGGTACTTATATTCGTAGAAACAGATGTACTGGCAGAAACAGCACCAGTGGGACTTGTATTCGAAGAAACAGAACCAGTGGGACTTGTATTCGAAGAAACGGATGTATTGGCAGACGAGAATGTTGATGTTTGTAATGGTAATGTTGCCGTTTGAATAGACGAAGGAAATAGCGTTGTTGCAGAACCTGTCCCGCTTGAAATCAGAGTCGTTGAGATCGTTGGACCAAACGATTCTGTTGTAACAGAAGAGGATTGTGATGCCGAAGTGCTTGATATAGTTTCCGAAATTGGATACGGACAGGTTATTGTATTTCCACATCCGTCAAAATGGTCGCCGCCGCCGAAATCAGAACATGTTTTTGGTGCACAGCATTTTCCTGCAAAGCGTTAGAATTCAATACTTTCAAATGAACAAACTTGGTTACCATTTGTATAGGACACATTAGCAAGGGAGCTAAAGCAACGTTGATTTTTAGGACATGGGCATACCTCCAAAGGTATGCCGAGGGTCACCAAGAAACCGCATTCGTCCGTTTCACATGGATGAAGGGCACAGCTTTCGTCATTACAGTCAGGTTTGTTTGCACAGACTCCAAAGCTGTCACAGTACGAGCCAGTGGAACAAAGCAGCCTATCGCTAAAAATTGACCCGTAGGGACAAGAACATTCGGCATCTTTGGACCACAAAGTTGGAACGGGTGTTGCGGTGTCAAATACGTTGCATGTACATTTCCCCTGCAAACAATATGCTCCTGAACCACATAGTACATTATCTGGCCCGCAACGGCACTGGGACGAAAGAGGTAATCCCAGCTCTAAAAATTCGATGAGATATCATTTCATACCTAATATAATCTTACCATTGCATTCTGGTAAATCCAAATTATCGCAATTTAAAGTGTGCCCGTATCCATCATCATGTTTACCGGACGTTGCCCCCAAATCCGCACAAGTTTTTGGAACACGGCATTTCCCTTCTGGAAAATCAGAATCCGTAACACAAGTGCTGCCAGAAGGACAAAAGCAGGTTGAACTGAAGAAGGCTCCGTCTGTGTGGAATTTGCACTCTTTCGAACCGCAAGCAGGTGTTTGGCAACTGCTGTACTCACAATTTGGTACGGACGAGCAAGATTGATACTTGTTGCAATAATGTCCAGTGGAGCACTTGTTGTCGCCGTTTGGGGAACACGAGCATGTTGCATCATTTGCCCAAAGTGAAAGAGCTGTTGTAGTCGAAGAAGGCGGGCAAAGACAGACGTCATTCTCGCATAATGCACCTACACCGCAAACTGTGTTTTTTGAGCCGCATCGACATATACCACTCGGTGTTTCTCCTGAACTTGATTTTGAGTATGAAGTTAAAATTTTAATCAAATAAAATACCATCACAGGGATTCAGATTCTGGTTATCGCAATTGATAATATTTCCACATCCGTCGTCATGGTTACCCGAGGTCCAATTATCAGATTTACATGTTTTCGGAGCACAGCATTGGCCTGGTAATGTATCTTTAAGTTTGAGATACGGAAGTGGTCGTTTTTTACCATTCGCTGTCCCAAGCAGGAAACACACGTTGTTTGGCGCAGTGCAGAAGCAGTCGCTGATAGGCAAGCTTTTGTCATTAAAGTGGATTTTGCAGTCGTTTGTTCCACAAGCAGGAGTAACACAGGCGTCGTCGTCGCAATTAGCCTTTGAAGCACAATTTCCAAATTGGTTACAGTAGTGCCCACTTGGACACTGAAGCAACGTTCCGCCATCACAAGAACATAACGCGTCGTTACTCCATAGAGACAGAGCCGTTGTGATGGAATTCGATGGACACATACACTGATTGTCTTTGCAAATGGCACCTTGTCCACAGTGAAGATTGTTCACGCCACATCGGCATTCAGTTTTGAGAGATTCTGCCGAAACTTGGAATAGAGATTAGGACACAAACAACAACACCTAACTTACCATCACACACGGGTAGTGCCTGGTTATCACAGTTGATAATATTTCCACATCCGTCATTATGGTTACCTGAAGTCCAATTTTCCGATTTACACGTTTTTGGAGTACAACATTGACCTAATTTATGTTAACCAAAAACGTTACCCAAATGCAATATTTACCAGTATCCGTTCCAAGCAAAAAGCAAACACTATTTGGGGAAGTACAGAAGCAATCACTGATTGGCAGGTTCTTATCGTTGAAATGAACTTTGCAGTCGTTTGTTCCACATGCAGGCGTTACGCAAGAATCATCACCACAGTTTGCTTTTGACGCACAATTTCCAAATTGATTACAGTAGTGGCCAGAAGAACATGAGGGAAAGCTTCCTCCGTCACATGAACACAGAGCGTCAGTTGTCCATAGAGACAAAGCCGTTGTACTCGAAGAAGCTGGACAAAGACACATATCATTCTTGCAGACTGCACCAGAGCCACATTCAAGATTGTTTTTCCCGCATCGACATTTGGCTTCCAGAGGTGTTCCTGATGCTGGAAACTGAAATTAGCCAATAAATCAATGATTGTAACAAAAAATTTCACCATCGCAGGCATCTAGATTCTGATTATCACAATTGATAATATTCCCACATTCGTCATCGTGGTTGCCTGAGGTCCAATTTTCCGATGTACACGTTTTTGGAGCGCAACATTGACCTGGCAATGTATCTGCTAAGTACAAGATGCATGTGAAGTCTTTTCTTACCATTCGCCGTCTCAAGCAGAGAACACACATTGTTTGGCGCAGTGCAGAAGCAGTCGCTGATAGGCAAGCCTTTGTCACTAAAATGGATTTTGCAGTCGTTTGTTCCACAAGCAGGAGTAACACAGGCGTCGTCACCACAGTTTGCTTGTGACGCACAGTTTCCAAATTGATTACAGTAATGACCGGAAGAACAAGAGGGAAAGCTTCCTCCATCGCATGAACACTGCGCATCTTTGGTCCATAACGATAAAGCTGTGGTGGTTGAGGAAGCAGGGCAAAGACACTTGTCGTCTCTGCAAATAGCACCTTTTCCGCATTGAATATTATTCACACCGCATCTGCAATTTTCGTTCAGAGCCTCCGAAACTTAATTTAGTGAATAGTTAGTAGCATCTCAATGAAATGGAAAATGCAGAAAGCGAACTTACTTGCGCACGCAGGTAAATCTTGATTGTCGCAGTTGATGGTACCTCCACATCCGTCAGGGTGACTTCCAGAGTTCCAATTTCCCGTTGCACAAGTCTGTGGTGTACAGCAGCGACCAGCGGAAGACACAGAATTGAACAATGTACAAATTGAGTTTGTAGCTGTACAGAAACAATCCGTTATTGGATTTGCGTATGTACCCGCATGGGTTCCACATTCGTTTGATCCACAAGCGGGGGCGAGACAGATATCGTCCACACAATTTGGCTTTGATGCACAGTTCCCGAACGGGTTACAAAAGTGGCCTGAAGTACAAGATAAGGAGGAAACTCCGTCACAGGTACACACGGCGTCGGGAGACCACAGTGTAATTGCATTGGTTATGGATGTGGATGGGCATGTGCACTTGTCGTCTTTGCAAATAGCACCTTTTCCGCATGGAATATTGTTTACACCACACCTGCAGTTTTCATCCAGCGCCGTCGAAACTGATTTTTGAGGTGTGATATAGTTAGCCACATGTTTAGACACGTCTCGGTCAAAAAAAATGTGATCTCCGACAGTAAAAACAGAAAGCGCACTTAACTGGCACATACATCTAGATTCTGGTTATCACAATTGATTGTAGCTCCACATCCATCGGGATGAGTTCCAGAAGTCCAACCCTCAGTTGCACATGTGGCTGGTATACAGCATGTGCCTTTTTTTGATTGAGAGATTACATCAGCGCAAGTTTTCAATTATCAAACAAAACACTGTTACCGAGTCCGGTGTTTCCTGGGTAGCAAGAAGCTCTACTATCCTGACAAAAGCATTGAGAGATGGGTGTTCCCCCGTTCGGGCAAGCAGTTGTACCACATTCATGCGAAATACAGGTAGAATCTTCACAGGCAGGCTTTGATGCACAGTTTCCATACGCATTACAGTAGCGTCCCGTCGAACAGGTATCGAGACTGTCACTGCGGGGACAGGAACACTCCGCCATAGGTGACCAGAGAGTTATTTGCGAGGACGGGGTTGGGGCTGTACACATGCAGTAATTGTTTTCGCAGGTGGATCCTTGACCGCATGGGATGTTATTAGTGCCACAAGCACAAGAAGCTTCGAGGGGTGTGCTTGATGCTGGAGAATAGGTGTGTTTGATTAAAGGGTTTTGAGGGGTTTGGACGCTAGCCGGTTTCTTGGGAGAAACAAAGAGGAGACTTACGACAGGGACCACAGTTAATTTCGTTGATACATCCATCGGTATGGAATCCATAGGTGAAGCCTTGGTCGGCACATGATTTTGGGATACAGGCTTGAGGCGAGGCGTATACAAGCAGAGAGGAGGCAAGTAGCCAAAGAGAGACTATCATGAATTATTTTCTTCAATGTTTGTTTGCAAACATGTGGCTGAAGGGCTTTGGTGCGGTTTTTCAATTACGAAAATCTCGATCACCACTCAACAAACCGAAAGCCGACCGAAGGCCGACCTGGAAAATTTATTAAACGTATCTTTTTCGGCAGATAGTAAAAGAAAGTGTGTAAGAACTTAGAAGGGTGAGGGATAAGCTTATTGGGCGATTTATTTCGCTGTTGTTGTTGAAACCCTCAACATGAGTTTACCCACTGCAGTTCAAAACTGTCCTGACACCTTTCAGTAGCTACAGCAACAACACTTGTCCGTAAGACGATGTTTCGGCTTTTCAAAGAAGAAAAGCGTGTCTCAAAATCGATTAAAAAGTCACTGCAGAATGCGTTTCGGAAGGTTATGATGGAAGGAGAGGGGTTCCTCATGAAGAGTATGTGTCTCTAGAGAGGAAACTGCCTTCGGGGTGGTTTTATAATATTCTTCTCAGTCTGTTCTTTTTAAGTTTTTGATAGTAAGTAGTGATGTTTGAAAAGGAGGGAATAGGTAAGAATAAGTTGTCCATTTGTCGGACGAAACAAAGTAGAGAACAAAACAAGATGTCTACACCAACACCGCGCTACAACACGCGACGACGCAGCACTGAGATGGCAGCCTCCTCTTCAACTGAAGTGCCTGTCCCTGAGGCATCTTCGGCATCAAACAAGTCGAATGCGAAGGGTCTGAAGGTAGAGTACCTAGAACAACCTAGGGACCGAGGGACCCAGTGACCTAGTGGACCTAACCTCGTTCCAAACAGAGAGCCGCCACAGGAGACTTTACCGAAGCTGTCAAAATGAAGAAAAGCGGGTCCTCGGTGGCGGCAAAGAAACGACGCGAGACGGTTCCTTCCGCTGTCGTTCAACAACAACCACCCACTCACCCAATCGACAACCTCAAACAAGATACTCAAAACAGCAACAACAACAACAACAGCAACATCCAATCCCACTTCGATTCGCTCGTTCCTGTCGCAACCGCTGAAACGCCAACCATCCAACGAAACAGATTCCTCAGAAACGATCCTCAATCCCAATCAAACCAAGTCCCTCTCAAAATCCCTCTTCTCGCGGCCGACAAGAGACGCAGAAGTAGTCTCGGAACACGTGGAAAGCGGCTGTCGAGTAGTCCAAGTGGCCTCGCTATTGGTTGGTTGTTTTTGTCCTCAAACACAAACAATGTCAAAACTGATGAAATCATCTACTTTGAAGCTCCGCCTCATCCATCCATCAACCCAAGCGAATATTATACTCTGATTGACCCGGATCAGCCCGAACCTATGCGTCTGCGTCAGGTCCTCCTCTGGTGTGCTCATTACACGAAAGCTGAGTTTCTCGCTGAACGCGTTGACGATGCCATGAGTTGAGTGTGTTTAGGAGGCGCATTCTACTTCAACTAAAATGCTATGAGTAATAGCCCTCAAGTTGTATGACACGCTCATTTCGGGTCTTGCATCGAAAAAGATTAATACGAGTTGGTATAACCGTCCTCAGAATGATGCTGCATCGACTACTAAAGTGAAAACTGTGCCGAATCCGGAAAATGTAAAGAATGCGCGTGAGATTGATGCATTGGAGGAAGAGATTCGTATGTGAGTATCATATTTTTTTATCTTCCGTTTCTTTATTTTGATGAGTGTTTTGACGCGTGGGATAGGTTGATGCAGGAGGAGGCGGAATGGGATGCTATGATTGCCAAAGGAAACCAAGACGAGTCTTTGAATGGCGAGAGCCGCTTGAGTCTGGAGAATGCACTCCCAGAATCTCTTCAGAAAGTAGTTGCGCAAGCAAAGGAGTGTGGAAAGGAACAGGAAGGGGTTGCTGGATGGATGGAAAAGAGTGTTGAGGCTCTACAGTTTGAGGTACCTTTTTTCAGCTGTGGCTTTCGAAATTTCTAACACAGTCTAAATCAATTAGATTCACTCTCGTAGAGATGTAGTGTCTTCGTTGGCGAGACGTGCACACTTTAGCCAGAGAGAGTGTACCGAGTTGTTTGGGACGCTCATTGGAGCATATGAGAGCGACAAGAAGAAGAGAGAAAGTGTGTTGGAGCCCATGACAGTATTGCGGATGCTCGGGGGGCTTGGAGTGAGTGCATCTAGTGCAAACGTTGAAGAAGGCAGCAGTGCCGCAGCCGCTGAGGGAATGCCGTGACGATGCATTTTTATTCCATCTTTAGTTGTCCTTTTTAAGTTCCACTGTTTTTTTTTCTTTATTATTTAATTTGTTTTGTTTGAACAAGGGGGAACGCGCGTCGTTTGTCATTCAAGTTGAACAAAGTCAAAAAACCAACACCAACTCCAACCATGGCAACGCTCGAAGACTCGATGGCCACGGATGCCGCACCTTCCCTCGAAGAAGAACTCGGAGCTGACATTCTCAGAGCTTCAACAGACGATATCATCAACAGAATTAAACTACTCGAAAATGACATTCGCGTATGTACTACGCCTGCTTTACTCCAACAACACTAACCCTACTATTAACACATTTAGATTATGCGGTCGGAGCAGTCCCGTCTGTCCCACGAACACGCGGCTCAGAAGGAGCAAATCAAGGAGAACAAGGAAAAGATTAAGCTCAACAAGCAGTTGCCCTACCTTGTCTCTAACATTGTCGAGGTAATGCTTCCCTCTTTCATTTACTGGTGGAAGTGGTGATGTGTTTGCTGTCGAGGTTGGCTCAGCTTGAGGTGGAGGGTGGGATTGGAAGCCGAAGGAAGGGAGTCTCAGCACACTGTTGCGAGAGTATGTTTTGCGTGCCACGAAGTTCGTCTGAACTTCGAGTTGATTTGTTGTTGATGTGTGGAACTGTCTAACTCCAAAAGCAACATAGATTCTCGACATGGATCCAAACGATGAACCCGAAGAAGACGGTGCAAATATTGACTTGGATGCCCACAGAAAAGGGAAATGCGCTGTCGTTAAAACGTCAACACGTCAGGTACTTCGTGTTTCTTGAATTACTCAACCCCCTCAGTCCCTAAAAATACAAAATACGTCCAATAGACAATCTTCCTTCCCATGATTGGTCTCGTCGACCCTGCCTCTCTTAAGCCCGGTGACCTTGTTGGTGTCAACAAGGACTCGTATTTGGTTCTTGACACCCTTCCTCCAGAGTAAGCCGTTTCTCATTCCTGTTGTCACTGTTGGAGACTAAAAATGCCCTCTTTAGGTACGACTCTCGTGTGAAAGCTATGGAGGTGGACGAGAAGCCGACGGAAGATTATAATGATGTTGGAGGTCTTGATAAGCAAATTACGGAACTTGTGGAAGCTATTGTTGAGCCTATGAATCAGCGGGATCGGTTTATTAAGTTGGGGATTAAGCCACCCAAGGGGTGTTTGATGTATGGACCTCCGGGAACTGGAAAGGTTTGTGGTTTTCTTTGTTGGACATGGGGAGGTTCTGTTGAGACTGATGATATGCTTAGACTTTGATGGCGAGAGCTTGTGCGGCACAGAGTAATGCTACTTTTTTGAAGTTGGCTGGTCCTCAGTTGGTGCAGATGTTTATTGGAGACGGAGCAAGAATTGGTGAGTACTTTCTTGGAAACAGGGCCCGTGTATGTATTGACACGAGGAAAATAGTCCGTGACGCGTTCAAATTGGCGAAGGAGAAGGCACCCACCATTATCTTCATTGACGAAATTGACGCCGTTGGAACAAAGCGTTTCGACAGTGAAAAGTCAGGAGATCGTGAAGTGCAGAGAACCATGTTGGAATTGCTGAACCAGTTGGATGGATTCTCCTCTGATGACCGTATCAAGGTAGGAAATGCTCCTCTGGGAGTAATAGAACGCACTGTCTAACTCTCGCACTTTGAAAGGTTATTGCTGCAACAAACCGTATCGACATTCTCGACCCAGCTCTCCTCCGTTCCGGCCGTCTCGACCGAAAAATCGAATTCCCACTCCCAACCGAAGAAGCGCGTGCCCGTATCATGCAAATCCACTCGCGTAAAATGACAACCTCGCCCGACGTGAACTTTGAGGAACTCGCGCGCAGTTGTGACGAGTTCAACGGAGCACAGTGTAAAGCTGTTTGTGTGGAGGCGGGTATGATTGCATTGAGACGTGGGGCTGTTGAGATTCGGCATGAAGATTTCATGGAGGGTATTCAGGAAGTGCAGGCTAAGAAGAAGACTAGTTTGCAGTACTATGCTTAAGTCCTGTGTCGAAGGAAAAAGTTGGAAAATGAGTGAAGGAGGTGAGGAGTGTTGGCTGGCCTTTGTTTTATATCCTTGCTTTTTTTGAGGAGAGAGTTGTTGGTGGAGGAAAATAAACCACCGTATTTCTCGTTGACTCTGTCATTTCAATATTAATACGTTTATTCATGTCGGATAAGTAAATTAAGATGTTGGACTCAAAAAGAAAATGGTAAAACAAAAGAAAACATAAATGATAACGGGGATTACTGCTTCTGCATGACAAATTTTTGTAAAGAATGAGACTTCCGAGAAACATCACATGCACACGAAGAACAAAACAAACGAACAAACAACATAGCCTCTTTGGGAGATGGAACAACTGCATTTACATCAAACCACAGTCCCTGTATTTGTGTTTGTATTTAAGTACCGGGAACAAAAGAGGATTGTCATACTGTGGGGGTTTCTTACCTCAAGTTGTTCTGCACAATAATATCATTCACAGCAGCCATGACGAACTTGATTTGAGTAGTATCAGTGGCACAAGTGAAGTGTGTGTAGACTTGTTTCTGGTCTGATTGGTTGAGCGAGACGAAACGGTTGAACATGTATTGCGAGGCTTCCTCAAAGTTGTCACCTATTATTTTGAATATTTAGTTCATGAAAAGGATGAGGAACGAAAGATGGGAGGAATAGGGGGGGAAACAACACGTACCACCAGTGTAATCTGGGAAGTACTTGCCCATCGGTGATTTTGGCAATTTGATCTTGAACAAGTCCACCTTGTTCAAGAAGAGAATGATGGAGGTCTTGACGAACCACCTTGAGTTACAGATGGAGTCGAACAGTGTGAGTGCTTCTTGCATACGGTTCTAATAGCATAATGTGAGCATCAAAAAGAACGAAAGAGACAAAGTCCAGAAAGAATGTCGTTTTTCGTTGTACATACCACAGTCTCATCTTCCACAAGAACTTGATCATACTCAGACACGGCAACCAAGAAGACGATTGAGGTAACGTTTTCGAAACAGTGGATCCACTTTTTACGTTCAGAACGTTGTCCTCCCACATCGAATAGACGGTAGTTGAGCTCTCCAATGTGGAAGCAGGTTTCAGTGATACCGGTCGTCTTGACACGGGAACGCAGGACGTCTTGGTCGTTGGGTTTGTATTTGGGGTCTCCGATACGGTCGATGGCTTCGAAGTAGCTGTTTTATTTGGGGTAGTTTGAAGTAGGTTAGATGTTTTGTGTTGAGGTATATATATGAGGTTTGTTGGGATTACACCCAATACTTACTATGAAGCAGAGTCGTTCAACTGAAATTCTCTGGATCTAGCAAAACACGCTTGAACACCTTCATCCGCCCAAAGCGCCTTCACGGCCGCCGCACAGTCCGGTGGGAAAGCGTCCGCCTCAATCTGGTTTGGTAAATCCATGACAACCTGCTTGTGTTTTTCGTTCTCTGGTTTCCCCAACGCGATGCCCATGTTGGCCATGGCCTCCAAAAGCACTCGCATCGATTGAACAGTGTTTGAGAAAATGATTTCTTTGAAGGCTTCTCTTTCGTCGTCGTTGTATCCGTTGTCGTGGATGAGCTTCATTTGCTTTAGAATTGTTGATTTTCCGGATTCTCCCGTTCCTGGTGGGAGTTGTTAATGGTTATGTTTTTTTTTTTGTTTTTTTTTACGTTTTTAAGTATTGAAATTGGGGGCTGGGTTGGTGGGTGGTGTGGGATAGATGGAATATTCCGTTTATGGAGAAAGAAGGTTGAGGGGGGCCAGATTTTGGATGTTGACTAACCTAACAGTAACATCTTGACTTCGTTCCGCAGCATCAACTTCTCCTTCTTGAGGTTGTTTTCAATCTCATCGTTACGTTGTCTTGATTCTTTGTCTTCGACACTATTCGAGCAGCCCATTTTGTATATAGATTTCTTTTTAGATTGAGACGCAAAAGGTTTCTCGGTTTGTTTTAGTTGATTGCTATTAGATCACTGATGACGCGATGACAGGGAGGTGGTTGAGTTCTCTCTGTTTGAAGTTGGATTTGCAGAAGGAAGGAGGAGGTGAAAGATGAAGTCAGATTTCTATATCGTCCCCACACGTTTCACGAAGCAAAAAGGCTGTACCAGGATCGGGTTGTTTGAGCAGGGAAGAATCTCGGGTTCTATCAATAGAAGGTTGGTTTTACGCGCGTCCTCTTGAGCTGAAGTGCAACAGGGGACGAGAGTAGGTTTCTAGAGCGAAAGAATTTTCCCTTTGTTGCAGATTGACCTCTTTTTTCCGTCCTTCTTCCTTCTTTCCTTTCTGGAAGGTCTTTTCAAACAAAGAAACGTGAGTTCAATGCGGGGTTGGTGGTGTCGACATGGTATTTATGGAAAATAACATGTTCCATACAGGTTAACGCGTTTATATAACAAATATATTTATCTTTTATAAAAAAGAGAAGCAAGGATGCTTGGCGATCAGACTACAAGACTTAATGAACTCCTGAGAGAGTTTCCGATCTTGCGCAACAAATGCGATGATATTGCACAGCGAATCAATGAATGCACAGAGATGGACGAGATCATCCGGCTCAACCAGGAACTTGGCATTTTCGAAAACCTGCACAATTCATGTGCTATCGAGATCAAGGAACTGAGTCTTTCACCGGATTTGTCTGAGTCCCTGAATGCGATCAAGACTGTGCTGAAGGGATCGGCTGAGAAAGAGGCTGGTGAAACTGAAGATAGTGTAAGTGCGCACTCAATGGCTCAATGGCAAAACCCTGATCAATTTTATGCTTCCACATTAACAAAGGTGCTTGCCATAAAAGACGTGATCGAAAGTTCGTCTTTTATCAGCTGTAGCGGCTTGGAGATATCCCCTGAATCCTTCAATGGCAAGGAGGTTGTTGTAGCTACAAACACACTCTGGACTGGTATCAAATGTAACTCTTGCAACCAATTCTTTTCAGGAATTAGATACAAGTGCCAAAGCTGCCATAATTACAACCACTGCGGATTATGCCATACCCCTTCTCCTGTCGCACATGAACATCACCAGTTTTTGAAAATGGAGCCGCCAGTTACAACGTTTATAGATGGACTTCAAGAAAAGTACAAAGGGAACACAACTATTGAGGTTGTAATGTTGGTGTGTGATGCACCTGATGAAGAGACTTTCAGAACTGACATTGCTGAGACGCTATGGCCTGTTTTCAACTGGCATTCCTCTGCGATGGCGTGGAAACACTTGCAGCGTATATTTAGTCTAGACGAGCCTCAAATTGCGATTTTATCGGGAAACGAAGATGCTGTGAAATCAATGTGTTTCAATTCACACACGATCAGTGTGATGCGAGACAAAGACCATTACATTGCAACTCCATTGTGGAAGAATTGGGTCCTCCAGTCGCAAAAAAATGATATTGTCGTTCCGCCTGAAAAGTCTTTGACAGTATCGGCAGGTTTGGCATTTTCTTTGAGTTCAACTTCAATCTTATTCCGCGTTATATATAGCTACGTCTATTACATTGGTACATTTAAGCGACGGAGATACACCTGAATTCTCTCTCCAAGAATATGACTTGAATAACCATCCTCCATTTGGTGCATTGAGTCATGTGTGGGGCTCGGTCTCAAAAATTGAAGTTCCATTTGCATCTGGAACCCACGAAATCTTGATTGAGAGTTTGCAGAAATGGAATGAACTGGTGGATATGATGCAAAAGCTCAAGGAGCATACTGCTAAAACCGGTACAGCTGTTCAACATTTCTGGATTGACTTTCTGTGCGTCGATCAGAACGATTCCGTTCGCCGTCAAGGTCCAGTACTTTTTGACAAATACTCTCCTGTGTATAAATACTGAACTTTTGACAGCCACGATGATGATTATGAACAAGCTATACAGCATTTGCGATTTTACTGTGGTGTTTGCTGGATCTAGCAAGCGAAGTGAATGGCCTGAGGGCGAATGGCAGAATGTAATGGAAGAACAAGACTACACAGCGGCTGTTGCTCGTGTTGCCGAAGAGTGCACAGGAGAAATTTTCCAGGACTCCATGTCGGCTTCTCTTTTGATGGCCAACGATCTTTTCTGGTTCAGAGGTAATCTCAATTGGACGCGTCGCGCCTGGACGTTGCAAGAAGGCGTCCTTCCTCCAAAGCTTTGGTTCTATTCTCCAGCATGTGGCTTCTTTGTTGACCACGACGCGATGGCAAAACTTTACAATGCATATCATGAAGAGAGACATGAAGAAGCTCTTCAATTCTCTATTTATCAACAATTGGCGTCCGATGATCCAGATATTATGCTCTATTCCTTGATGACGGATGCCATGTATGACCTTTTTGTTGTTTTGCGACAAAGAAACTTTCGGACGTCTCAAATCCGGATTACTCCAAACTTCATCGTTGTTTCCATTGTTCGACGTGAAGCAGCCAAGGTTGAAGACAAGCCCTATATTTTTACACTTATGTTACCTCACGTATTCAAAGAACCTATTCTACCGAATTATGAAAAAGACGGAGAGTCGAACATGTGGAAAACAATTTGGACAGAAATGGCGCATGCAGGAGATCATAGTTGCTTGTATATACAAGGTCTTGGTTATGAAGGAATGTCCTGGCTACCATTGGTGACGGATGAAGACAGGGTTCTCAAATCAATTCGAGAATTACCTTTCGAAACGGATGAAGTGTTCAAAGCTCAAATTCTGGAGGATAATCGGATGAAGTTGGATTTGCCTAATAACAGAGTCTACACAATTCGATATTCATCAGTAGTGGAGCTCTATGGTATTGGTGAAATCGAGGAAAGAGTAACAGCGTTTTGCGAATCTTGCGGGATTGACTTGGACAAAACTTTGGAGCAGTTCCAAAGCTCTTGGAGAAATAGCGCGAATGATAAAGATCTTTGGCGACTTATACATACATATTCTTGGGATCTTTCGTCGCACAGATACGTTACGTTTTTGGCGGTTGATGTTGGTGGTGAGATTCTGTTGGCGCTTGTGGATGCAGATTATACACCACCTGCTGGTTCTTCAGAGCTTACAAGACATTCGTATTATTACGGAGATATGATTATTCTCAATGTGGAATCAGAAGTCTTAGTTGCGCTTTCCACGAGCGCGACCCCAATTGTAATTCGTACTGTTCGTAAATCAGAAGATGAGGTAGTCCGCGTTGGATCGGGAATGATGTTTTCAGCTGAAATGATTCCGGATGAAATTACTTCGGTATACATTTGTTAAGCTTGCCATAAATAATTGTGATTGTCCATTTTAAACTGCAAAGAACTTGGTTCTTTGTTGAGTTAAACAATCAATACAAAACAGAGGGTTATTTCCGAATAATATGTTTCATTGTCAATCACTCAAAGAAGAAAAAGAGCGTTAAACACTGTGAAGACAAATATAGAAACTAAGCCCCAAGCCATAGCCCCCGACGCCATCACATTTATATTTATCGTTGATTGAATTGAACTAGTAGTAGCTTGTTCTTTACTTGAAGGTGTAATCACCTTAGTGATGGATGAAGGCTTCATCAAAGTCGTGGTTGAAGTACTTTGTGAACAAGAAGTAACTGTTTTAGTCAAGCTTGTACCTGCCACAGTCGAAGCGATGGTCTGCTTAAATCCTACTCCATTGACAATAACAAATCCAACATCTCTCTCATCCAAACTTTTCAAGGCGACCACAGAAAACGTGATAGAGGCAAGGACCTGTGTTCCGTATACATTGAGACCACTAATTGCGTGCCATTATCATTCAACTGCATTGAGAACCATTCGCTCTTGATGGATTCTCAAGAACATACCCAAACCCGACACCTCCACCTGAAATAGCTATAGTCTTGATAGTAACAGAGCAGCTCGCTTGTCCGTAAGTCTCAATATCAGAAGGACCAGGCAAGCCGTTGAACTATTGTAGGTATTAGTGTCATAAACAAGACAGATATCACACCGTTCATACCTTATACTGAGAGCTTGTAATCAAGACAACTACTGCATTATAACCTTCTGTGAAATCAGCTCCAAGGAATTTTGTTGCCTTATCCCCTGGCTTGATAGTCTCGACAATACTAAACAGCGAGGAGGTGATCTGTACAGCATTCAATGGATTCAACGAAGCAGGTAATAATTGGGTCAAACTGGCAACGATGGCAGCAACATCCCCGTTGTATCTTGATACTGGACTAATTGATGGAATCGGACTTTTGGCAATTTCCAAAAGGTTGAAAGGTGCGGTTTTGGCAGGGCAGACAGACGGACCTGGCGGAAGAGAAGAAGTGACCGTTGAAGTCATTTTGAAATCTGACGAGGCGACGAATATGGGTTGTGATGAGATTGTTTTAGAAGCAGATGGCAGTATCGTAGCACTTTTCAATTGCGTGGCACTCTTTAAGTCGTTAGTTAGAGTAGCTGTGACAGATTTCACTTCTATCGAAACAGTAGAAACTGGATTCGATGACCTAGTCGTTGGTGACGTTGTCGCGTACGTTACTGTTGATACCGATAACATTGATGTCGAGAATGTGGGAGATGAAGTTTTGGCGGTTGGAGAAAACGTAGTCTCTAAATTGGATGTAACATCCATCGTGCTTGCAATTCTGGTCGTAACTATTCCTGAAGAAATCAAACTTGAAAACGTCGTCTCTGCTGAGATCGAAGTTGTTGTATCCGTGGAAGTTGTAGTTTCAGTAGAGGTTGAACTTGATGTGGTTGTCTCAGTTGAGCTCGACGTTGTCGTGTCAGTTGTACTAGTAGAAGAAGTCATAGACGATGTAGTTGTTGAATTTGTTGTTGAAGTTGATGAAGTCATGGAAGTAGTTGATGTGGTCGTGGTGGTGATTGAGAATCCATCACTGTCCCAAACTTTGTTTTCCGCCTTTGAACCACCGGCATTGTAAATGATAATAACACCAGTAAATACTTCGATACATAACAACCCGTCAGTGCCGGATGTTTTTGAGCTCCAGCTTTTTGTTCCTACCCCATTGTTTGAAATCAGTCCGGCGTCGCCATCATTTCCATATTTAAAGAGAACCTTTGATCCAGATCCGGTTTGCGTCCACTTTGTTCCTTTGTCTTTTACGGTAACCTTGATTATTCCGTCATTCTGAAAACATTCGTTAAAATTGATTCCTGGAGTTTCTCCAAGAACGTACCTGGATGTATAGAGCGGCCCCACCATATTCACCGAGGTATTGGCAAGCAGAGAGGGAGCGACCGGGCCTCAAACAATATTGTGTTCCAAGCGAAATATCGGGCGTAATTTGAGAATAAGCAGTGGTGCCATAACAATTTGGCGAATACATTCCATCGAACCCATAATATCTAGGTGGCAAGTCGGGCAAATCTCCGCGAGACGCCGGATAGTTTGGATCAAAACTGTAAGTTCCTACACTAACACTGTCATTGACTCAATATATTGTCAACCCATTACTAATCGAATTAAAACTCACAAATCCGGGGCTGAGCAAGGCGATATAACCCCAAGAGAGATTGTACAATCAACACCTCCCAGTGCCTGACCAAAAACCATACATCCTGGTTCGTTTATCGTTGGAATGATCATTTGACCAAAGTCGTATCCGATATTGAGAATCAAATACGTGTATCCACTGTCCTCCCACTTCTTTACAAACGTTGTTTCGGGGATGGCCGTTCCATCAAAACGAGGGCAGTTTTGTGGACTCACAGTGTCAATGCGGTTGTTGACGCGTTGGTATATTGTCAAGGCGTTGAGGTGTTTGCTGAGCAAGAGGACACAGGAAAATGGATGTGAGCATTTGGATGTCTTTCGCCCATGCTGTTTTTTCTTCCTCCGATTTAAATATCTAGATGTCCAAAATTTGCTAGCCACGATTTGATTTGAGCCACACCATTTAGCCACTGCTGTGCACATAGGATTCACACCATTCTCTTTGAGTCACCTCTTCCTATTTTCTATCGGACAGCCCTGTTTGTTACAGTAATGGAATGTTATCTGACAAAGAATCTGATAGGCTTATTAGAGGTTCGTGTCGCAAGCTGTTGTTTCCTTAACGACATTCATTCAGATGTTTAATATTGGTAGATGTAGGCCAGAAAAAAGAATCTGACATAGGGCTTCTCACGAAATATGCATATTTAAGGCCAAAGACACCCTTTAACGGCTGAGACACCGGCATAGTATTGACTTTTTGTGTGCGTCTCACCCTATCAATAATCACTGTTTTACAAGAGCGAAAGTGATCAACAGCATCAGGAGTGGCAGTGGACTCAAGTGTTGGTCATTACCAAGAAACGTTGCTGGTGTCCATATATCTCCTGACACAAATTGTAAACGTCAGCATTTTGTAATTTCATTTCATAGATTATATTATTTCAACATCAAGTAGTCCGTAGACCTTCCACGACACGATACCACGATTTAAACGGATTTCTATTTGGCGATTTCTATATACAGCTTTCTTGGTATTCTGAACCCAGGGTTTTCACGACATAAAGAAATACTTAAAAGTGCCGCGTTTATTGCCCCTTGATTCTCTCAATAGCATCCAAAAGACCACGTTTGGCTGCATTTGTAAACAACTGTTTAGCTCTAGCAACGTCCTTCTTGACACCCCCTTCTCCTTGCTCATACAACAACGCCAAATTGTATTCTGCATCTGACAGGCCTTGCTTAGATGCCAACTGGAACTGCTCAGAAGCCTTGACAAGATCTTTTTCGACTCCCAACCCATTCAAATAAAGAACTCCTAAGTTGTACTGTGCAATTGGATCGTTCTTTGCGGCAAGCTCTTCAAACACTTTGAATGCCTTGGTAGGGTCCGCAGTCACACCGAGCAAACCTTTTGCAAAAACGACACCAAGCTTCCGTTGCGCAACGACAAACTCTTGGTCCGCGGCGGAAAGGTACATGTCGAGCGCAATTCTGTTGTAACTCGGTTCCTTGAATTCCCCTTTCTCCGGCTTGTGTTGCGCCTTGTACGTGTCCATCAACATTCCGTGACCGAAAGACTCGACAAGCCCGAATTCGTAGCGCATTCCGGCAAGGAACCGTGCAAAGAGACTTCCTTCTCCGGCGTTGTAGAGAAGCGTGACAAACTGGAACGCGTACTTGTCCTTCACAGGTCCCTCCGCCTTTGCGAAATCAAACAGATCCAACCCGAAATCAAGCGGTGCGCCGTTTTCAACGAGGATGGCTTGCAGGTGAACGTCAGGGGACGCGCCTGTGATCCACATCAAGTCCAAGAACCCGCGGTTTGGTTTGTAGGTTGGGTCAACACCCTCCCCGCGATCTGTCATGGCCGACAATGTGAAAAAGGCGAGCTCGTTCTCACGTGCAGCACGTTTGAACAGGTCCATTGATTTACTCGACTCGCCACGTTTTCTGTAGTAGATGCCCAAGTTCGTGCACGCATTCGCGTCGCCCTTTTCAGCAGCGACAGTGTAATACTCAAGAGCCTTTGCCTCGTCTTTCGAGACGCCGATTCCAAGTTCGCTCAGGACACCGAGGTAATAGTGGGCCTGCACGTTCCCTGCATCAGCCGCCTTTTGAAAGTACCGTGCAGCGCGGAGGAAGTCCTGGGCCACGCCGCGGCCTTTGACGTGCAGCAAACCAAGGCCAAAGAGCGCGAACGGGTCTGACTGGGCGGCAACAAGCGATTCAAAGAGCTCGATTGCTTTTGACACGTCTTGGTCGCATTCCTTGCCGCCGTTTGCAAACATGACAGCGACCATTCTGATTATTCCGATTGAGTCGTTTGTGAAGTCGGGGCGGGACAGGAGGGCTTTGAGGAGGGACACTGCTTTTGAATAGTCTTTTTGTTCAAAGAAGGCGCGGCCGGCGTCTTTTGTGGCGGCTTCGAGCGTGTCGGTCGTTGGTTGTTGGGTGGTTGGTTCGTTAGAGGGTTCGGTGGTGGGTTGCGTGGTTGAGTACGCTCGAATCGATGGCGTCAGTAGAGGACGAGTAGTCAACGGTGCGACAGTGCGAGTAATCAAAGGTGTAGTCAGCCGGTTGGGCTTGGTTGCTGCGGCGCGTGCACAGAGAAGCGAGAGTCGGCGGAGTGCGATCATCCTTTGTTTTGGTTGGTTGTTGAAAAAGAAGAGTAAACAAAAAGAGAACATCCAAATGCAACCAAGTAAAATTGTCCAACTGAATGAGATATTTGCTCATTTGGACTGGATGAAGGGTGAATCTGTACGCGTGCTTGGAAGGTACCTTCATTGGCTTATTGGTTGTTTGCTACTGCCTTTCCCTCCCTTGCTCTCTTTCGCCTGCCCTTCACTGCATCCAATCAAGTATGCTGACAGGCAATTACTAGAATCAAAGAAGCTGATTTGGACTCTTCCTTCGTTCTGCTTTCATACGGCTCAACAGACCTCCTTGTCGATACTTCACTCATTGGAATTCTGGACAAACACTCTACAAAATCACTAGTTCAGTTCATTGGCGATATGGAAGAGATTGGCGATGTGAGTTCAAAGATAACTTGAGAAGAGCTGACTTGTGTGTGTGCTGTGTAGGACGTGAAGACAACACCCTTCATTATGAAGCATGGAATGGGAGGAAAACAGGGAGCCACTGGCCCTCGTCGTGGCGTGTATTTGAATGCACGGATAATGCGGAATATGGATGGATTGGATATTGGGCTCTACGAAAAAGCGCTGAAAGCACGACGAGTCTTTGATGCCGAGAGAGCCGACTTGAGTTTTTAAAGTTGACAATGTAAATAAATAAACGACAATGAATGATGTGGAACAGTGACAGACTATGTCCAGTGAGTGAATCATCAACCACAAAAAAGAAAAAGGGAAACAAAAGCAATGTCAGAGAAGAAGCAGCACAACTTTGGAAACGACCCACTTGATGGCTCTGACCACGATGATGAAGTGGACCAGCTTCACCAAGGAGACATCCAACTGCCCCTTGAAGATGCTCCAAAGGACGGTCTTGACTGCAGAATGTTTGTATTGCCATCTACTGCCCTGCATACCTGGTAAACCTGCCTAACACTCCCTTCTCTTGCTTCAAATCAGGTACCAGGAACGATACCCAGAAGTCGATGACCTGGTCATGGTCAATGTCCGTCAAATCGCTGAAGTAAGGAAGAAACCCACATCAAACCAACCACACCAACCCATGTACTCACATCCCCCCCCCCAAAAAAAAACAAATAGATGGGTGCCTACGTCCACCTCCTCGAATACAACAACACCGAAGGAATGATTCTCCTCTCCGAACTCTCTCGTCGTCGTATCCGCTCAATCCAAAAACACATTCGAGTCGGAAAGAACGAAGTCGTTGTTGTCCTGCGTGTCGATAAGGAGAAGGGGTACATTGACTTGAGTAAGCGAAGAGTTAGTCCGGAGGATATCGCAAAGTGTGAGGAGAAGTTCAATAAGAGTAAGCAGGTAATGTGTTTGTCGTTGTTGTTGGAGTTGGAGTGTTTAGGAGGGAGGGGGCTCATTTTAACTGACTTTGTATGTTTATGTAGGTGCACTCTATTATGAGACATGTGGCGGAGAGAACTGGGGAGCCGTTGGAGCAATTGTATGAGACTATTACTTGGCCTATTTACAAAAAGTTTGGACATGCATATGATGCTTTCAAGGTTGCCATCAAGTTGAGTATATTGATTTCTGGGAGGGTGATGCGGTTCTCCCATTGACTGTACCCTCTGTTTCTATCGTCCATCTCTCGTCGTACACTTATTCCTCACACCCTCCACGCTCTATTCTTGATCGTTCCTCGCATTCTTTACTCTCGTTCTACGCCCATTCCTCCTCCACATGAAACTAACCCAATAAATCAGTGAACCCGAAAAGGTGTTTGAAGGGCTCAACATCCCCTCGGAAATCCTAACAGAACTGATCCACAACATCAAACGCCGACTCACACCGCAAGCAACCAAGATCCGATCAGACATTGAAGTGACATGTTTCGGGTACGAAGGAATCGATGCAATCAAAGCAGCGTTGAGCGCGGGAGAAGAGTGTTCGACAGAGATTGTGCCCATCAAGATTCAGCTTGTTGCACCCCCACTGTATGTCATGACTACAAACAGTTTGGATAAGGTTCAGGGTGTGGTTGTTATGGAAAAGGCGATTTTGAAGATTGAGGAAGTGATCAAGTCGTTTTCGGGGAGTTTGAGTGTTAAGATGAAGGTATGGAGTTTTGTATTATTCGCTGTTGCGTTTTTTTATTTAAAGATTTTATAGCCAAGAGCTGTGAGTGAGAATGATGAGTTGGAGTTGGAGAAGATGATTGATGAGGCTGATCGCGCTAACCGGGATGTTAGTGGAGACGAAGACTCTGAAGGGTCTGACGAAGATGAGTAAAAAGTATGGAGTGAGTGTTTGATGGGGTGGTGGATGGAAATGGATGGATGGGATATTGCCATTGGAGTTGGCAAATTGAAAGTATTAAAAAGATCTGACATGCACTGTTCTACATCTCTCTTTTTATTTATTTATTGTCTACTTGGGAGGCACTTTTGACAAAAAAGAGCAAACACCTTTTCAGTGAAAAGATGCACCGAATTGCACGAAGCGTGTTTGTGCGTGTACCGACCTCAACAAGTTCAACCAACCGAAGTGGATCGTCGCTGTGGACATCGTCTGTGTCCAAGTCGTTCAAGTTCAAGTTTCAAGGACCGCGACCGAGTGAAATCCGGCTTGAACCAGGCCAAGTTGAGCACTCGAATGCCGCACTTTCCGCCTTTTTTGCGGGTCCGAAGCAGCAGCTTTTGATTGGAGGAAGTGGTTCGAAGTTGTTGGAGGAGGGTGACTCATCGATAACCTCAACTTCAACCACCTCAACCACAACTGACGATGCCCTTTTTGCCGAAATGATGAACAACATGTCCCTCGCCCAGCCTCTGTTGAACAGCACCAGCAACAGCAACTTGCACTCGTCGTATTCGCAGGATCACTTGGACCGCTTCTTTGCCTCCTCCTCCTCCTCCCCATCTTCACCTTCTCCCAACCACGTCTCGTTACCCACCGCTTCCTCCTCAATCGCCTTCCCAGACGGCTCAACTCAAACTTCAACAGTCTACCACATGATCAGCATCAAAAAGAGAAGAGTCAAGGGCATGAACAAGAAGAAACTCAAGAAACATAAACGGGAAGTGAGAAACTCTACTAGATATAACAAGGAGAGGAGAAAGAAGAGTGGTCCTATGAGAGAGAAGCAGGAGTGAAAGTTTGTGGGCTTTTCTTGAAAAGGTTTGGGTTTTGTTTTTGGTTGGGGGTATATGTGATGTGGAGGGGGGTAGTTGCGTTGAGGGAGTGTTGCGTGTTATGAGAGATGATCAAAAGTAATTATTAAAAAAAACAAATATGCAATTGCAAATTATATTAATGCTCAGTGGGATCATCAGAGATCGTTCCCATCACAGGTACGAAATGCTAGAGAAAAGTTTGTGAACAAACTTGTCTTCCTAATGTGTTGGAAGTTGGGATGGTGGCATTAAAATAATGACGCTATAAATGAAACCAGTCTAAATTCACTCACAATACAAAAAACAACGATGGGTAGCCCTAATCCTGTTTATTCAGATCGCCTCAAAGCACTCGGCTACAAGATCCATCATGAGACTCTGGTCAAACTGGACGGCACCCCATTCGTGTACAACATCCACGCAACGAATCGTACCCTCAACGAATCCCATTACGAGACAGTGTACGACTGCCTCAACCAGCTCATTTTCAATCGCCTTGAAACCGAGTGCGGGATGGTTCCCCTCACTGTCCCAATTGATGCACAAAAGGGTGAACCGACTATTCCCGTACTCATGACTCGCAACGCACTGAAAGAACCGCGGCCGCTTCTGCTGCTCCTCCCTGGAAGTAACCAGAGCATCGGGTACTGGACGGGAAAGATTGCCATCAACGAAAACGTGTTCAAAGGGTCAATGTTGGAATACACGCACCGGGCCCATGCGTCTGGATACTCTGTCTTGATTCTGAATAGTAACCAGAATAGCGTGGCGACGGGGCAGATTGTGAGGGGTAGTGAGGATCCTGTCAGTCATGTGGACTATGTGTGGGAATATGTTGTGAGGGGGGCTGTTACGGAATCTGTGTGTGTTGTTGCGTTCAGTTATGGTGGTGTTTGTATACAGAAACTGGTGATGGAACTCGGGGGTTGGTGTAGTGGAGGATAGGCTACGGAAGTTGAAAGGTGTGGCGTTGGCTGATTCTGTGCATCATCGAGTCCGAAACCCTGTGTTTGAGAAATTGGCGGTGAACTTTAAATGTAGCGATGAGGAGCTTGGAAAGAACTTGGGTTTGGATAATGTTGGCGTTCAGACTTATTCTTCTGGTTAGTTGCAGTATATCCAGTAGTTGACTTGACAAATATCTATCAGGAACTTCGGATCATGGGCATGCAGCCATCGTTGCTATTGATGAAATTTTCAAATTCTTGAAAAATGTAATATAACTGGTCGATGGGATAAGCTACTTGCCTATTGATTTGAACGATATGTTCGATATCGCGTCTTTTCAGACATTTTGAAATAAAAAAGCATTAACGTTTATTGAAATTTGATTTCTGGGTTTCTTTTTTGGGCTTCAGTCTGAAACGAACCTTCAAGCCAGTTGGTTGTTGCTTGCATTCGCGTTTCCTCCAGCAGCGTGCCACATTATCTGAGTTGGCGGAATCTGCAACTCATCGTTCACTCTTTTGGATTGGATGTTCATTAGGACGAGGAGATGATTAAAATCCAAAACTTACTTAGCAGCCATATATTGTCGCAACAATCCCTTTAACTCATCGCTTTGTGTTCGGACTGCGTCAATCTCTTGGGTAAGTTGGAATCGTTCTGTCAGGAGTGCATTATATTTTTTCATTGCGACATACACAGCCTAGTTTTTGATAGTTTTTGACGTATCAGTATCGAAATTCTAATGTGCGGTTAACATTGTCACATAAAAACGTACCGTCCACACTCGGTAACTCTTGTCGTCAATTACATTTGCCATTCTTTCCCAATACAGCCTCTGTTGGTCGTTTCTTGATTTCGAAATCGGACCTTTTTTGGGTCCTTCAGAATCGGAATGTGAGACTGATCCTGGTTGTGAATAAGATCTTTCGTCGCCTAATTATTCATGGTCGTGAGATTTTACAGTCATCACAAATGAAAGAGACGAACCAGAAACTCCATCTTCTTCATCGTTTAATCGAATTTTACCACCATGCTTCAGTGGCTTTTCTGAGCGATGGTCTTCCACGAATCTACGAATAGCTCGAATCACGTCGTTTGGATGAATCAGTTGAGTTGAGCTTGTGGCAACTTCTGGTGAAGCGTCTCTCGCAACAAAGAACGACGTGAGCTTTTCAATATCCTCGACAGTTTCAACCCCCAACGCTTTGAAGATGGAATCTAATTTCATGAGGGATTGTTCGTCTCTGTGGAGTGGTGCCAACAGTTTCTGGAGCTTCTCTTCCACAAGGAATCCAGCTTCGTTACAGAGCAGCTCGAGCATCTTCTTCATAGTCTTGCTATATCCAGCTGATGCCGTATTACCCAACTTAGTCTCCTTGAACTTGGCCGCAAGACTTTCCCCAGCCCCAACTCCACCAGTACCCCCATTCCCATTCGCATCCAACCCATTCTGTCCGGAAACAAGCACCCTCGCGACAATATCATCATCATCATCGTAATCCCCACCACCACCTCCAGCATGCCCGCCACGTTTGTGCCACTTGAAAACATCCGGATTCACAGTCTTGAAGAAATCCTCACTCGGACCCGTCCACTTCATCCCAAGCTGCTGCTCCACAATAATCCGATCCGCAGCAACAACCTTCCTCATCAACTCCCCGGTAGCCTCCTCATTCATCCCCCAGATCTCACGATACGTAGCCTCATCACTAACCTGGAAATGCCTGAACTTCTTCTGGAGCTCTTTGTACTGCTCAAGGATGCGTTTGTAGTCGTCGGTGAGGGATGTGTATTCGGTCGTGTAGCCGCGCTCTTGTTTCGTCATTTTGGATTTGAGGAGGTTGAGGTGGTCTGTGAGACGTGTGATTTTGCGCTTTTGGGTGCCGAGGATGGATGCGTTCTCTTCTTCGCGTTTTTTGAGGACTTGGAAGTTGTATTCGAGCTTTTCGGTGTTGAGTTGGTATGTTGCGCGCATCTGTTGTTGTTTTGAGGAAGGGATGGTTTTTGGAGTGGTAAGATAAGAGGTTGAGTCAAGCTGGGATCTTGCAGTACCTGTTGGAGTTGTTGTTCGAGGACTTGGACGTCAGTTTCGAGTTTGATTTTGACGAGGTTATATTCTTCGGCGTCTCGTACTCGAAGAGCTTCAAGCTGTTTTGCGTGATCGTCGATACGGTCTGCTCGCTCTTCAAGGTATTTCCTGGGAGCATGTTCAAAAATCGGTTTCAGATTTTGGTGGTTTACCCTTCATTATCACGTCTTTGAGAAAATAGTGCCTCCATTTCCTTCATATTGTTTTCAATGAGCTCGGTGCGCTCTTCAATAAAGGATTTTTCAATGTGTTCAAGTTCTTCTTTGAGAGTGAGTTGAAGGTTTCGGTATTGCTCTTCCATTCTTTCAATCAAAGTATCTTATCATGCCGAGAATGTTAGCACTAGTAAAAAAATATTTAGAATGGAAATAACTCACCAATTTCCTCAGCTTGTCTTTTCAATTCCTTCACATAATCGTCGTCCTTACTCTTCAAGTCCACCATATACTCATTAATCAACTTATTCTTACTAGCCATCAACGAGTCACAAGCCTCTTTCTGCTTCTGAAGCAACTCGTTGAGCTCATAAGGGTTATTGTTTAGGAGTATCTTATCCCATTGGGAAGAAATTGTTTCATTCATTGAAACAGTCTTGGTTGCATCTTCAGATCGCTTTTTATCCCAGTTATCGAGCTTTTTGAGCTCATCTGTTCGGCGTTGGGATTCTCGGGCTACAATTCCAACACGGATGTTTGTCACGAGCTCGGTTGTAGAAAGCTGTGCCGGGGCTCAATCAATCAATATAAACTAAATCACGACGCGAGAATAATCGTACTTTGATGGAATCAATCTTTTTGTTGCTCGCTGACATTTGGGCACGGGCTTTCCCTGTTTCCTTCTTTTCTGCTTCCACTTTTGGTTTACGACGAATATCGCTGTCTGAATATTTTAAATAAGTATGGGAAATATCGAATATCGTTAGGCAGTACCATCAGCCTTATCTGGCTTCATTTTCGCAAGACGATTTGCTTCTATTCTCACTTTTCTCGCGTGGATACGGGCTTCCTTTGAGGAGGAGCTTGCAGCCACGCCAACTGAAGCTCCACCGCCGCTTACGCTGTTGGATGGTTGTTGAGTGGACGCGGAGGGTTGTTGGGCTGCGATCATTATTCTTTCTTGAGGAAATCTGACAAACTCAACCAAAAGAAATGAGAGACGTTAAATTAAAACACTGTTTATATTTCTGTTGTATTTCAATTATTCACGTTGTATGGGTTTGGACAACTTTGATCACCAACCCTTCAGCAATCCAGGAAATCCGCAGCCATCAATAGCTCCAACGCAACCTCCACATCAATAGGAAACTCTGGAATTTCATCTTTTGTATTCGTATAGCGTACTTTGTAGTAAAGGTACTTGACCACCTTCTCCAGCACAATCGCCCTATTGCAGACGATAAGGGACTCCACAATTCAGTAGCAAATAATTACAGGATTGCTTACTTGATGTCTCTGAATGTGACTTCATTCTGCTGGGCTTCAGTGAACTGGCCTGGCGATGAAAGCATGTTCTTTATTGTTCCTGAGGCCATTGCGCATTTACGGTCAATGATAAACTCGAAACCATCGGCGCTGATGAGCTTGTTTAAGAGAAGTTAGAAGGTGGCTGGAGTGGTGTGTGGATGGTGGAATCTCAGGGCTTCTCTCTGTTGGTTCATGTCCTTTGTATAACTCATTATACCATAATGATACGCTAATATCCTAGTGTGGTGCTATCGCTTTCTTGAAAGGCTAGGCCAGTACCTTCACGCAGTCGTCCGACATTTTCGAGGATGTATGTATCTGCTGTTTTATTTCTCTACTTCTCTTCCAATCTTCTCACAAATTTAAGTTTTATACGCTTTTTATTGCACCCTCCGCCCTTAGATTGAAATGAAAAAAGACTTATAGGATTAACTCAAAACATAGTAGCAAATGAAGAGAACGACAGCAATGCAAGTGAAACTCTCCCAGTTAAGTCAAACATGGGATCGCATTTACTTGGTGGCGTCCTTCAAGTAGGCAATGATGTCGTTTCTGTCAGACTCCTTCTTGAATCCGGCAAAGACCATCTTGGTTCCTGGAACGAACTTCTTTGGGTTCTCGAGGTAGACAAAGAGTTGCTTCTCGTCCCAGGTGACAACCTTGTTCTTCATGGCGTCAGAGTATGAGTATCCAGCGGTGGATCCAGACTTCTTTCCGAAGAGTCCGTTCAAGTTTGGTCCGACCTTGTGTGGGGCTCCCTGTATTTCATATATTAACCTACTGTGTCAATTATAACAGTGAAGAAGGGAATGTTGGTTGTGAGTTCAAGAATTGAGCACGTGTTTTTTCCTTTTTTCGTTGATGTTATAGCGGCCTTGAGAAGACTGTTTTGATTGAAGCCTCACTGAGATCTCGACCGTTTACGCGGGTACAATATATATCCAGATCTATATCTGTCACGATCTTGTTTTGACTTTATCGATTTCGCCTTTCGAACTGAATCACTGAACAAAGGACATTGTCTCCCATCTCGCATCAATCAGAGAAAGGGTAGCTCAGGAAGAGATGGAAGCTGTAGAAGAGTTGAGGGAGGAGGGAAAGTGCACTCACAGCCTCAACAACGTGGCACTGAGCACATCGAGTCTTGAAGAGTTTAGCACCGTTAACAGCGTCACCTATTATCAATAATGTCAGTTAGTTAATTGCGACTATCACCAGGGAATAAGATTGGGAGGCAGCAATAAAAAGTGAAAACAGTTCTTGAACGTTGACTGACAATTATCTCCGACATCGATTGAGAGAGTACGATGATCGCTGTCCAATAGTCCCAAACTGTAAAGACCCCGGTCCAGGCGCGTACTGAAGCCAAGCAACAGTCAATATCGGCTTTGACAGCATCAGTTGTGACAGTTCCCTTCACAGACCAGAAACCCCACCCAGAACCATACACGTAAAACCCCTTCCCACCCACAAGATATCACCCTAAAAGAGAACTGAGGTTCGAGAAAAGAGGTTGAACGCACCAGCCATGTTTGATAAGAAGTTTTTGCGTTTTTTTCTTTTCTCAGCCCCTTCCAAAAAAAGGAGGCGACCAAAGTGACTCACGCCGAGTTTATCCGATATCGGCTACGGCTAAGCACAGGCACTCCGACATCGCGAGGTTGCTTTTCTAAACGGGATTTCGTATGCATGGCCATGGTATTTATGTGTTTTTTTGGAGGACGGAGGATGTGGAGGACAACAGCCAATCAGATTCAACCAAACTGTTGAATGACGTCGAAAAAGTCAGCGACAATTCCCTGCGAAATTATTCTGTATTTCTTCGTGTGCTTGAAGTCAAGGCGAGAATAACACTCGTCTTTTAAGCAACAACCAAGTCTTGCTTTATGGTAATATATCTAGGAATTGCATGTATTTCTTACGATAAGCAATGTGAATTCCCTTCTATTCACTTTGGGTGTTGAAGTAATTTGAGTGCTTTTCAAAACGTGTCTCGCTGGTCCTTAAATGAGCTTCGTTGCGAATGACGCCGAATGGCAGTTGATCAACGCATCCGCCCAAGGAAATGTTGAGCGTGTTCAAGAGCTCCTTTCATCCGGTGCGTAGTGATCCTCGACTAGATCACACTGTGAGACACTTACATATCGGCACAGAGCCACTTGCATCCTTCCCATCGATTGGCATCTACGAAAACCCTGCATTGAGTGAACCCACATCAGCCCTCCTCCAGGCTGTAACAAATTACAAGCTCGATGTAGTCAAGCTCCTCGTTGCCTCAGCCAACATCGATGTCAATGCCGGTAATCCCGCCGCCGAAGCCGCCAAGTTTGGTTTCTTGGATATTTTCAAAGTTCTTGTTGAGCAAGGCAAATGCGATTTGAGCAACGACGACAGTCTTGCATTTCGAATCGCTGCTCAGAATGGAAATATTGCCATTCTCGAGTATATTTTGGAGTTGGATGGGTTTGGTGGTTCTGATCCAGCTGCGTTGAATAACCAGGCTCTGTGTTATGTGTGCCAGACGAATCAGTTGGATGTGGCGCGGATTTTGGTGGGGACAGGGAAATGCGATCCTGCTGCAAGAGATAATGAGAATATCGTCATATGTGCGGGACGAGGATATTTGGAGATGGTCCAGTGGTTGCTGACTCTGCCGAATGTGGATGTCACAAACAATGACAATGAAGCTGTACAGTATGCTGCAAGTTCTGGCCAAGTCGACGTGGTTCGCTTTCTCTTGACCGTTCCTGGGGTCGATATTAATGCGAATGATAATTTCGCATTGCGATCTGTTGTTGAAAATCGGGACAAGGAAATGTTGAATGTGTTGCTTGAAAATGGGGACTTTGACTTTTCCATGGTTGACGCCGAGCTTTTAGCCGCCGTCCAAGAGCTGGATATTGCTGACGACGACGATGCAGCAGATGATTTACTTGGTGCCTATGGATATGGGGAGGACGATGAGGCAAATGAAGAGGAAATTGTTGATGAGGAAGTGTTAGTGAAGGAGGAAGACAAGGATCTCGCTGATACTCAAGAATCAAGGGAACTACCTCATGTACACGAGATTGTAGAGGAAAAAATCGTAGCTGAGGAAGAGCTAGTTGTGGAAAAAATCATTACTAGTGAAGTTCAAGAGGGTGTTGTCCGAAATACCACCATCGAAGACATTCAAGAACCCGTTGTGGTGGAGGAGCGAGTAATAGATGAAGACGTTCCTTTTGAAAGCGATGCAGCTCGAGTCTCTCAACCAGTGGACTCTGAAGTAGCCGAAGTCGAAGAGTTGGTAGTTGTAGATGAAGAACAAGATGATGCAAATGATGAAGCCGTGCTTCATTCTTCAAATAAGGATATTTCAGATCTTGAAGAAGTTGATGCGTATGCTGAAGTTGTGATTGATGATGATGCTGCAGATGGTGAAAATCAAAACGAGGAACTTGTGGAGAAAAACGTAAGCCATGTTGAAGATCAAGATGATATGGGAGAAAGTGTTGGGCAAGACGATAAGCTTGTAACTGACAGCTTTTATCAAGAAGGACGGAATGAAGAAGAAATCGGGGCTGAAGTCGATCTTGATCCAACAGCTGCCGAGAACGAAGATCAGCAGCTTGTAGATAATGGTCTCGATGATGGGAAGTTGGAGGAAGTTGAGAAAGAGGAAGAGGAAGAAGCAGTTGAAGTCTCTCACCAAGAGTTATCTGAAAGAGTCACTGGGTACCTTGAGACAGAAGTATTGGTTGACAATGAACATGGCGATTCGACTGACGCGCCTGAGACGACCCCTTTTGAGCGACAAGTTGATGACGCTACTCCAAAAAATGAGACAGATGGAATTGATGTTGAAACTCATGAGGTTGTTCCTGAAGGCGACCGCGAAGTTGACTTTGATGCTTCAAATGACGGAGTCGAAGTGGAATTGATGGCAGACGAATCTTATGCAGATCAAGAAGCTTTCGATAATGATGGAACTAATGTGGGATTCGGCAAAGAAACAGTCACCTTTGATGATGTCGATGGCGATGAAGATACTGAAGAACTCGTCAATCACGACAATTCAGTTTATTTCAATAAGTACGCACAAATCGATGAAACGGAGGACTTAGTTTTGTCAGTCACGCGAGACGAAGTTCCCAAAGAAGCTCCATGTAAGTGAGGTGTTGATACAGCAGCGTGGACTTAATCTTGTGCAGTGCTTTCTGGATACGATACAGAGATAGTGGTTGGAGCCGCTTATACGACAAAATCGGTTATTGCAGATGAATTGATTGATGGAGAACATTACCAAACCACTGTGACTACTACTGTGGAAACATTCTACCAAGAAGCTTCTGTTGATTACGAGCCAGAGCCCGACGCCATTGAAGAGCAAGTTGAAGTTGAATTTCTTGAAGATACTCTGGATGATGTTGACGATGAATTATTGTTCGACTCGAATGAATTCGGGTTGAAGCCAGTAGACCAGGTAATTTCCGAAAGTTACGATGAACTGCACTGACACTTGACCATCAGGAATCAATTTACAAATCGAGATTTGAAACCTTCAGCCGTGACTGGAACTCAAAATTCCACGGCTCCCAAATCGTCAAAACCCAACTCCTAGACTTCGTTGCAACATGTTACTTCAAATCAATCCACCGCAACTCCCGCACACTTCTCCTCGCCAGCCCCTCTGGCGAGCGCGAATACTTTGAAACCTCGATTCCAGCAAGTTTCTCTGCAAACTCCAAAGTGCTTGTGTTGAGTGGACCTGCAGGAAGCGGCAAAAAACCCGTCGCGCTTCTCCTCGCCGAATGTCTCGGCTTAGAAGTCTTTTCCGTCGACTTGGCGTCCCTCAAAGACGCGTACGAAATACTCGGCGATCGTGGCGTGAGCAGTCTGTTTGCGAAAATCGCTGCAAGCGGGGGAGGCCGTTTAGTGCTCCTTGAAAACTTTGACAAGATTGACCGTACCGGTGCTATTGCGCAAATCACGTTGGACGTACTGTCGAGCCAGTCGAAGCAATTCATCGACCCTTGTTTACACGTTTCTATCGACTTGTCTGATACACTCTTTGTGCTTATCAAAGTCGAAGGAACAGACAACACTCCACTGCCAGCACCGTTCTTGCGACAACCCCATATTGTGGCTGTTCAAACTCCTGTCCCGACTTTGCTGGAGCTTCTCGACGTTGCACAGACAATCATTGTCCCTCGCGTGATGGAATCCGTCGGAATCAGTGACGAGAAGGTATCTTGGGCTCCGGGAGCCATCAAAGCCCTCTGTTTGGAGGAATGGGTGGCTGGAGGCGGATACCTCGAAGTTGAAAAACGTATCTGGCAAATCGTGGAAAGCTCGTGTGTCCAATTTGTCACGAAATCAACAACCTCCTACGTTATTGGACAAACTGAAGGGTCCACTGAGACAGACGAGTTCTGGGACGGTGCAGGAGGAATCGGGTCTTGTGTGTTTGGTGGCAGGAACGGGCTTGTAGCTGTCGATGTTCTGGCAACTGGGGAAGGAAGCGGTGTTGTATGTAACTTGAAGGAAGCGGTGCAGGTTGAAATGGGTGTTGGAGTGGCGAAACGATGGGCAAAGGAGAACAAGCAAGCAACTGGAAAGATATTGGTCAACTGTACTGACGAGAATGCAGATGGAGTATTGGTTGCCGCCACTGCTCTCGCGTTTGTCAGCGAACTCTTGTCAGTTCCACTACCAGAACGGCTGGTCGTTCTCTGTGCCCTTAAGTTGAACGGGAAAGTCATCGCACCATGGAAGGAAACCAGGGAAGGGGTGGAGAGAATTCTGAAATCGATTGAAGCTGGTGCACGCACAATCGTGTTGGCAAATGCGAGTGTCAATTTATGGAACTCCATCCCAGACGAATTCAAGTCTTCTGTGGACGTTCTTTACATCGACACCTTTTCTACTCTCGCCTCAAACATCTTTTAACTTTTATCGTTTCACAAAATGTCATAAACAATAGAGTTCCATATATACCATATATTTGAAACAAAAAACATATAACCAACGTAACAAAAAAGAATATCCATAAATAGTCCGAACACCCGCCTCACGCTTTACGAATCCTCATATCCATACGAGTCTTACCCGTAACAACAATACCACACTCTTCATCATCCCCACACTCTCTAACAGCCTTCAACAGCTCATCCTCTCCAACACCTTTAGCACTCGCTCCACCAACCTCCTTATACTTGTTGACAAACTCGGCAAACCGGAACGAAACACCTTCCATGTTCTGCAACACATCCATAACGCTCTTCTTAAGTTCTCCACGTCCAGTACGTTCTCGCATACTGATTCCGGTTTGGAGGATATCAAGATCCAAGCGTCCTGTCTTGGGGTCTGTCGCGGATTCTTGGAGTGCAGTGATCATTAGACGGTGCGCCTCCTCGACATCAGAAACGTCGACGGTTGCTGAGAGACGCATCTTGGCGTGTCCCTCAGAAAGACGAATCATACTTTCGAGCTGACGTGTTGTGGCAGTGACAACCTTGTCACGAGTTCCGAGGTTGCTTGCACCTTGTCCACGCATTCGGAGGTAGTACTCGATAAGCTTGTCACCAGCAGCTTCTGTAATGACAGGCTTGATATTTTGACGTGCGTACGAAATGTACTTTGTGAAAAGCTCAATAGGCTATAAAACAACGTAAGTAACAACAAGATAAACACACACAATAACATACCACAATCTCAGCTTCAAACTGCACTGGTCTTTCATCCATATAGAGACCAACAAGGTGCATAGCAAGCATTCGATCATCTTTCTCGTTTGGACGATCCAACACCAAAAAGAGCAAGTCGAAACTGGGAGCATTAAATTTCAGTGTCAATTCTAATCATGTCACGATGCAAGGAAAGAAAAAAAATAATTACCGAGAAACAAGAGGAGGTGGCAAGTTGACATTCTCAACCACACTCAGCTTCTCATCAAACTTGGAGTGAATCGGATTTGCACTGGCGAGAATAGAAGTACGCGCGTTCAAAGTGGTAATAATACCGGCTTTGGCAACAGAAATAGTTTGTTGTTCCTATTGACCTTGCGTTTAACCAAATAGCTCGTTAGAAAAGCAGACGATACACTCACCATGACTTCGTGCAAAACACTTCGCGTATAATCACTCATCTTATCAAACTCGTCAATACAACAAACACCACCGTCACTCAACACAAGAGCACCACTACAATCAACACCTCAGTTTATCATTTTACAATCCCACAACAACTCACCTCTCCAAAACCAACTGCCTAGTATCAGGATCCCTCGTAACATACGCAGTCAAACCAACAGCACTACTTCCTTTACCACTTGTGTAAATCCCACGTGGTGCCAGCTGGTGCACATACTTCAAGAGCTGCGATTTACTCACACCTGGGTCTCCAACAATCAAGATATTAATGTCGCCACGAATTCTTGGGGACCCTGACTTATCGCCAGAGAACTTGTTGGTTCCTCCAAAGAGCTGGAGAAGGGCGCCCTTCTTGACATCGTCCATTCCAAAGATGGAAGGAGCAACGGAACGAGCGAGGAGGTCGTAGAGGTTGCGTTGTTGGGAGAGGGCACGAATCTTTTCTTCTTCGGGGCGAGCAAGTTCGATGCGATCAGTTTCATTGAATCTGTTTCCATTTTTTTTAGCTGGAATCAGTTAGATTGGATGAAAAACGAACCCATCGTCAATGTCGTCCTCCTCAAGAATGCTAGGATCCATCCCAATTCTTCTTGCATCCGACTTCTTCACATGCACAACATCGACATACGTCTTGAAGAGCGACTTGATTGCACGACGACGGTCATTCACTTTGACAGGTACACCTCTGAAGATACCCGTGACTTCGACGCTGTCACAAAGTTAGTCGGCATAGTGAACATTAAAGATCTCATACCGATCTCCAGGCTTGCAAACATCCACCAACTCGTCGTACATGCACAAAGAAACAGTGTAAGGAGTTTGACCATCAGGAGTCTCATCTATTCGAAAATGTGTATGAGACGACACAGTTCATCATACCAATAACAAACCTGGAGTCTCTTGCATACGACTAATCTGCTTATCACTAAAGACACATCTGTTGTGAACAAGGCGCATAGTGTTCTTGGCGCGACATGCGTCTCTTGGACAGACAGTTGGCTCAACAATCTTTCCACGGTCATTCTCAACAACAACACTGTGGTCGCAGTTTGTGCATTGGAAGAATCCTAAAAGTGGCAGTTGAGTACCTCTGTAATATCAAAAGTCAAAAAGGATCATACCATCTTTCATGTCTGGAATGACAGGACTGCATCGAATCATCAATCCTCGCACAGTTACGAGCTGGTCCATATCACTTGGATCCAAATCTCTCAAATTGACGCATCGCTCGAGGTTGAATGGACGGATGGTGAAATTCAACTCTCCACGAGTTTCATCCTCAAACAACTCGTACCAATACTCGGAGAGACAGTGATCCATGATGGGAATCACTTCTTGTGGGTAGCGAATCAATTGAATGTACAACTGCTTCGTTGCGCCATACACTCTGAGGTTCGTGCAGTCCAAGTTCATTGACGTGCGTTCTGTTTCTTTCATCTAATATCTTGGTTAGATTGTGTCACCTTGGTAGACAATTACTAGGGTCTTATTATTGCATGACACAATATTCGTGAAAGGTCGTTCGCTGCGCTCACACAAAACTCTTTCTGCTCGCTGCGCTCGCTGAGCTTAATTCGCTCCGCGAAGGGTCGTTCGCTACGCTCACACTTTTTCTTGCATTGCTCGCTGCGCTCGCTAAGTTTAATTCGCTCCGCGAAAGGTCGTTCGCTGCGCTCACACTTTTCTTTCTTTGCTCGCTGCGCTCGCTAAGCGTAATTCGCTTCGCGAAAGGTCGTTCGCTGCGCTCACAGTTCCAAAAGCTCGCCTCGCCTTCGGCGAGTCGGGCCCGCTTTCGATTTTTCTTTCTTTGCTCGCTGCACTCGCTATTCGTCCTTTATTGCTCGCTGTGCTCCCTAACCTTAGTTCGCTTCGCGACAGGTCGTTCGCTACGCTCACACGTTTTCTTGCATTGCTCGCTGCGCTCGCTAAGTTTCATTCGCTTCGCGTAAAGTCGTTCGCTGCGCTCACAGTTCCAAAAGCTCGCCTCGCCTTCGGCGAGTCGGGCCCGCTTTCGATTTTTCTTTCTTTGCTCGCTGCACTCGCTATTCGTCCTTTATTGCTCGCTGTGCTCCCTAACCTTAGTTCGCTTCGCGACAGGTCGTTCGCTACGCTCACACGTTTTCTTGCATTGCTCGCTGCGCTCGCTAAGTTTCATTCGCTTCGCGTAAAGTCGTTCGCTACGCTCACAGTTCCAAAAGCTCGCCTCGCCTTCGGCGAGTCGGGCCCGCTTTCGATTTTTCTTTCTTTGCTCGCTGCACTCGCTATTCGTCCTTTATTGCTCGCTGTGCTCCCTAACCTTAGTTCGCTTCGCGACAGGTCGTTCGCTACGCTCACACGTTTTCTTGCATTGCTCGCTGCGCTCGCTAAGTTTCATTCGCTTCGCGTAAAGTCGTTCGCTACGCTCACAGTTCCAAAAGCTCGCCTCGCCTTCGGCGAGTCGGGCTCGCTTTTGATTTTTTCTTTCTTTGCTCGCTTCGCTCGCTATTCATCCTCTTTCGCCTGTTTCCACGCAACCTCAAACCTCCTTCGTTCCTCAGTCGGTTTTTCGGTTGTTCGCGTTCGCCCGTTCGACATTCCTTCACTCGTTCCTCGTTCAGTCATGATCTCACTCGTAGGTCTCGTTCCTCGCTCAGTCATGATCTCACTCGTAAAGAATTACCTCCCGCATCAAACGAGGATAAAAAGGCTCCCTGTCAGCATCAGAAATGTCTCCAATAGAAAGCGAATCGACACCCATAAACTCAGGATCCTCCTCCTTCAAACGAGCAAGAGCCTCCATCTTGTACGCACGAGTAAAGCGAGCAAGAAAGTCACGGAAAGCGAGGCGGACATTATCAATGTTGACCGTTGTACCCCAAATAAACGTGTTTGAGTCTTGATCCATTTGTTGAGATTGAGTGGGCAGGTCGGTGGAGAGAGGGGCGAGGGGAAGGGAAGAAATGTCATTATCGTTATTGATATTCTGACGCTGTGGTTGTTGTTGTTGTTGTTGGTGGTTGTTCTTGTTTGGGGTCAAAGTGACCTAAATTTTCGGACATCGATTAGGGAGAGAGAGAGACCAAGCAAACGAGAACAATTCACCTGTCGCTGGTAGAGCCTGGCACGAGAGGGAGTGATATCGCCTCGTCTGAGTGGCTGGCGCAGTTGAGAAGAGCGTGTTTGTGTTGAAGAAGAGAACTGGGAGAAGAGCGGGTCCGAGTCTGAGTGTGTGTTTTAATGTGAGTACGAGTACTAGTAAGAACGAGTAAGAACGAGTAAGTACGAGTAATTACCGTTGTTCGCAGTCGCAGTCGCAGTCGCAGCCACGGGTCGCTGCGTGTTTCGAAGGCCTGGACCTGGCGACGATGTTGGCGGCAGAGGCAGTTCGGACGACTGGCTCTCAAAGGCCGATGCAGTGCGCTGTGTCTGAGTTGGTGTTGACTGGCTCGGTTGAGAAGCTCGGGCTTTTGGAGTGCCAGTGCCAGTGCGTGTTGGCGTGGCGTTGTTGTTGTTGTTGGTCACGTCTCTCAAACGCGCAGGTGATGACATTTGGATATCTTTTTATTCACACTCTTTTCTTTCACTTGACTTGACTTGACTTGAAGGTACTTGAATGTTACTTTGATTGCAACAATGACAACTCGTGTTTGAGATGTGCAATCTCTGCTACATTGCGTTCGTGTCTGGAGGATACACTCTCAACAAGTGGGACACACAACTTGTCAAGAACACTTGTCAGGTTCCTCATGTACACTCCTCCATAGTGTGCTGCTACAAGCTTGTCTCCATGCCCTTCCTTTCCCTTCTGGCTCTGATTCTGATTCTGAATCGCTTTCTCAAATGCTTCCTTCTCCTCCTGCAAAAAGATTTGGGGAACACGGTACAATTGCTCAAGAGATGCACTCTTGATTCCTGTTGTTTTGTTGGTTGGTTGGATGTACACAGGGACCTCCATTCTTCTGTAGAAAGTGATGGTTGTGTGTAAGGCTCAACTAACGATCAAATCAATCAACGAAACTCACATCAATTCAGATCCATCAGCAACAGTTCTGAATGCAATAAACTGACATCGCTGCACGCCCCCAAAGTCATTAAAGACACTCAGAATGAGACCAATGAAGGCCTCGCTCAGCATTTGCTGGTCTCTCTGGCACCGAAGATCCACGTGTGATGGTAAAACAGTAATATGAGGATGCGAGTGGGCTGGTGGTGTTATTAGTCTCTCTTAAGGTCCGACTCCTCCTCTACTACATCCATCCACACACACTCACCCCATCCAACAACACTCGTCTCTGTCCGCTCCGCAAAACTAATCGCCGCACTTAATTGTTCACCAGAGATTTCCTTTTGAGAAACAGAGTCAGCCACTCTTCCCATTGAATTAACACCCCCAATCAAAAACACAGAAACAAACCACGCGATCCCGTCGCTTGTCCTTGCGTTGACAAAAGAGACAGTGCGAAACTGTGACAGTTTGCTGGTCTGCTGAAGTGGTCCCCATCAGCATTGCAAGCACCTCCTCCTTCTCTGTTGTGTACCGCCAGACTTAGTGTCCACTTTGGATCATATGAATCCTAATAGAGGCATGGTACGTACCTGTAGCAAGTGCATACGTCGATAGCGCCAAATAGACATCCGCTGTCACAAACACCTGAGACATTCTTTGTTTATTATTCTTTCAACAAATTAAAGCATGAGAGAAAGTAAATAAATCCATTAATAATTAAAGAAGAAGGGAAGAGAGGCCGGCCAATTTTTCCGGCTGTGTCCTCCTTCACACGGCGAATTGTCACAATCCAACAAAAAAACAACACACCAAACAGGGACGAAGAATGTCGTCTTCCTCCTCCCTCGCCTTCTCAGCCAGTACAGCCACGTCCACGACTTCAACAACGACAACCGCAACAACCACAACCTTCACCTCAACCACCTCCACAACCTCAAAAACTACAACAACAACAGTCACAACAGTCCCAGTCGCTCTCCCCGCGACTTCAGACTGCAACATCCTCACAAGTGCCTACAACTTTTTGCAGTACAGTTTCCAATGCAAATCTGGAATCAACGGTAAATTCATTGTCACGTCTCCTTACTCGAAACGCGATCTCGAAGAACGCCAAACCACAACGTGAGTCTTCGCGCGCCGCCCACATAAAAAACAACAGATCTAACCACTTATGTATTTCCTTCCCTTAAAAAGCGCGTCATATGTCATTTTCGCGAACGAAAGAATCACGGACATTGTGTTGAACAACCTCGGTTTGAACATCCTTCCACCGTCATTTGCTAAGTTGACGAACTTGACTACTTTGTAAGTGTACTATTTCTTCTCTTTCTACCTGTCCATTCCAACACCTTCTGTGCATTGTTTTGTTTTTTTCCGTGACTCCAAGAATTGTCAGATCCTTTTCTAACAAGACTTCTTCTCCTGCATCACCACCACCACCACCTCCTCCTCCCTTTTACCATACAAAAATAGCAACGTCGCCAACAACAAAATCTCCGGTTCAATCCCGAAAGCATATGGCCAACTCACCAACCTCGTCACAGTGTAAGCCCACCTCTCTCACCCCTCCTCCTTCACACAACTAAACCCTTCCTTCCCCTAAAAAAAGCGACTTCTCCGGAAACTCCCTCTCAGGCTACATCCCCGGCCAATTCGCCTCCCTCAAAAAGCTCAAAACCCTAAACCTCGCCGGAAACGCTCTCTCAGGGCAACTCCCCGCCTCGATCCTCGCCGTCCTGACCGCCAACGGCGGAACATACACATGGGGCGTGCAGTCCGTGAAGACGCCCAACTGTCGCGCAATCTCGCTGGACACGGGGTACTTGGGTCCGCAGTGGGCTGTGTACTGGCAGGCGTGGCAGAATGTCGGTGGGGACTTGAATGCGTTTGATAACGCTGCACAGGCGTCGAATTATTTTGGGACTAGGGCGTATTTTTATCAGTCGTTTAGGAAGTATGCGAAGGAGAGGGTTTGGTGTATGAAGTACCGCCCTGATTACGTGTATGCTGCTGTTTGAAGAGGGACTTTGTGGTTTGTTTTTTCTTTGATGTTGTTCTATATTTATTGTTTTAGTTGCCGTATAGGCTCACATTGTTTTTTTTGGTTGTGCAAGCTGTTTTTTGACGGACTCCTTTAGAATAAAATCTCATTCTTTATATTTTGTGTCTTCTCCTTTTAAATAGACATCGATTTAATCAATACCACCTGTTCAGAAACGCCAGTCCATCCCGAATTCCCGCCTAAACACATCATCGCCACCATCACATTCCTCCTCTGCGCTCTCTCAGCTGGCAAGGATTCACGGCAAGTTAGAGCTTGGTATTTTTTCTTTATTGACAGCGGTAGAGGAATTTAAAGGTCGATTTATTAGTAATGAAAGTTTCAGGTTCAACAGGCTGACACAAAAACGAGGTTATAATTGCCTACTGCGAAAGAAATGACATTTCACAATGATAATAAAGTTATGCTATATATTGGTCTTCATTCATAGAAATCATATTAAAACAACTGCTTGTTGATTTGCTTAATGCGGTAACGAATCAACCTAAACTTGTATGCGTAAATGGCAGCAACAGCGGTAGATGCAATCAAAGCAACCTCTTCTGCTGAGTTACCCAGAGAGTGTCCTTTGAGAGACACCAAGTCACCATTGATACCCTCTGCGTCATCATCCAGAGTCAACTTGGCAGATTCATACTGAGCCCATCCAACACCAATCGCAGGTCCCTTGAACGAGTCCAAAAACTTTCCAAAGCCAGTTTTAGAGTTGTGCGCAGGGCTTGCAAACAGCTTGACTTCCAAAACCTTATCACTTGGCTCCAACGGCCGCGTACCAGGATGCTCATTAACACACCATTGATACTTTGTAGACTCTGATTCAAACAGCCCAACAGCGTAGAGAGAGATACCCTCATCCAAGGGAAAGCTATCTTGAAGCTTTCCGTGGGTGGCAGTAGTCACCGTGTACCCCCAACGACGGATATCGTGGCGATACGGTTCCATCGAATTCAGGAGTTCATTAGATCCGAATTGGAGGGTTGTCAGTGCCGGTGCCGTTTCTTCAAACAGCTTCAAAGTGGGTGGATCGGAAAGCAGGGCGGACTTGCTTGACCCGATCCAGGCATTTGACGTGGGCGTGTCTTCGATTTGGATGGCGAAGAGGGGTCGGTTGTCGCTGCGGTCGCTGACAACGATCGTCGATTGGCTGGGCTGTTGGCTCAGGCGGAGGCCCTTTGGAAGGTGGAGCTTGGATCCAGGTTCGGTGGCAGAGGCGTTGTATGCTGGGGCTGGTTTCTCGGGAGGGGCTGTGAAACCTTCAGCTTCGTTATACTAGCCCTCCCCAGATATTCGAGGTTTGGGAGGAATCACGGCTGAATCCTCCCCATCCTCCCAATCCCCGGATTGGTGCGTTTTCCCCCAGATAAAAAACGTGAATCCTCGTGAATCCACCAAATCCTCGCCAATCCCGCCAATCCCGGGATTCGTCGATTTTTCCCCAGATAAAGACCACGAATCCAAACGAATTGGGGCGAATCCTTGAACCATCCAATCCGGCTCCAATCTCGCCCGAATCCTGCAGTTTCACCACAGGGAAATGAATCGGGGTCTGGAGAGTGATTCGTCGAATCTTCTTGTGAGATTGGTGCAAACAAAGTAAAATAACAGTAAAATAACTCATTCTTTTTTTAATTTTTTCAAGGATGGCCAATCCAAATGGCCTCAACCTGCCTCACCACTTGATGCAACTCTTCTTTGACAGTGAATCTGAAAGCAGTGACTCCGAGAGCGGTTTTACTGGTTCTGCAGGACCCCGGTACGTGCTGGGTTATTTTACTTGACTGATCTGTCAACTTTAGCATCAATCCCATGGCTTCGTGCTTCTTTGATTTGGACTCTGAGGACAGTTCAGGCGTTCGTGGAGAAGACAGTATAAAGGCTGTGGAGTGGAGAAACCGGTTGTTTCCTTCATTCACTTCTGAGCAATTCCGCTGCGAGTTCCGTGTCACAAGAGCTACCTTTGACTTTATTCTCTCACGTATTCGCTCTGATCTCGAGAAGAAAGCTCATGAAGATAAGCGTGGAAAGCCTCGCACACCCGCACAGTTTCAACTTGGAATGCTCTTGTATTACGTTGCTACAGGGCAACCTTTGCGAACTGTTGGCCAGTTATTTGCCTATGGAGAAACTACAGCTGGGGACTCAGTACGTAGGTGTACACAAGCTGTGATTGACGTGTTGCAGACAGTGATTCATTTGCCAAGGAATGACAATGAATGGAAGACTGTCGCATCCAAATTTAGTGCACTTGCCGGAATTCCCAACGTCGGCTTGGCAATGGATGGATCGTATATTTTGTGCCGTGCACCATCGGAGCGATTGACAGTGCCTGGTGGTCCATATGTGACAAAAGACTTCTGGTGCCACAAGGGATTCTATGCAATTCTGCTCTTGGCTGCCTGTGACGCAGATTACATGTTCCGATTTGTGGATGTTGGTTGGCCTGGAGGCACATCAGATTCCGCTGCGTACGAGAGGAGTGAGTTGGGAAGGAATATCGACACACTGCTGCCTGAGCATGTGTTTATTCTTGGTGACAAGATCTTCCCAAATTCTGATCGCTTGATTACTCCGTTCAAGACAACTACTCGTCTCCAAGATCACCGATTCAAGAGGTACAACAAGTACCACTGCCAAACTCGTGTTCCAATTGAGAACGCGTTTGGTCGGTTAAAAATGAGGTTTGGAATCATGCGAGTCGGTGTAAACATTCAAACTTGTGTGATTCCTGATATCATCTTGGTTTGCTGCATTCTTCACAATATCTGTCAATCTCGGAACGATCCTATGGATGAAGAAGCTCTTGCCGCCTTTATTATTCGCGAGAGGGAGACGGACCAAGAAAATCACGAGGCATATTTGATGACTTTGGCGGAGGACAATGAGCATGATGAGGATTTAATTTTGCAACTCAATCCAATCTTTGACTTGGATGTAACACAATTGTGTGCAGAGTATAGTCAACAGTCCGGTCGAAACATACCTCCAAACCAGAGGTTGCGAGAAGCCGTTGCTGAATACTTGATTCAAAAATAAGGATCAATAAACACCTTTATTTGTCTTTTCAATCAAGTTAAGTAATCATTTGTCTCCACCAGCACCGCCACCTCCTCCAACAACACGAAGGTATGCCATAAACTGAGCACGTTTCTCCTCCGCCTTCTCCAAATCTTGATTTCTCTTTGCCTCTTGGTTTTTGATTTGCTGCTCATGTCGCTCAATTGCCTGCTGGTTTTGTGTGCGTGTCATTTCAAGCAACTCCGTTTGAATCCTGTTTGATTCCTTCATCGCTTCAATCTGCTGTTCTTGAAACTCAGTCATTCCATCACGCGGCGCCTTCTTCTTGTTGGGCTTTGGGGTTCTCGTTGCACCATCAGCATTTCCAGACTTGCGAATGCCTTCCAATGCTTCTGCTGCATCATTTTGGCGCTTACGCTTATTCTCCTCCTTTTTTGCAGCTCCTTTGTCCAACTTCTCTCCCCTTGGAGCCAGCACTGCCGTAAGCTTGGGCACAACCACCACATCCAAGTCTCTTTCCTTGCCATCATCATTGCATTCCAGCACGTTATTTGTACTTGAAGTCGAAACAAGATCCTGAATGGCCTTTGTGATTGGCGTGACAGATGATTCTTTCACCACACTCACGCGAACAGGACTGGCAGGGGACTCTTGGCGGACCTTAAGCCCAGGAGAAATTGTGTTTCGAGATTGATAGAATCCCTTGGCGGCAGCAGAAAGGCCTAAGATGGACATAACCTTTTCAAAATGGTCTGGTTCGTCATCTGGTTCTGTCCCTGTCCCAGTTACTCCACGCAAATCATCTGCATGACTTGAAGTAGACGACTTCAACGCTTTCCATTTGTTCCTGCATGTATCGCCAGTCATGCCAACCAGATCTTGGTGGTGAACGTCAATTCCAAGGATGTAAGCAACCTGTTGAATGGTCAGCTTGATAAGCAAGTCATAGAAAATACCCGAGGTGGAACTCCGGCCCAATACTCTTTTGTGACCGAGACATTCTTGGAATGCACCCTGTCCCAATCTTCTTGAACAACATCGAGGAGTGCATCTGCGATTTCATCATCCCAAATATAAGCCGGCTTTCTTGCCTTCTTGTCAACAGGGACAGCAGAAGTATTGGCTGGCACAGGCGTCTTGCGGGTGCGCTTTTTGGGCTCTGCGGGCATGACGTTCGTTCCTTCTTTTCGGCCTTCGCAAAAAAAAAAAGAAAGCAAGTAGAAGGTGGAAATTATGTCTGATTTTTCACTCTTTTTATGTTGACGATCCTGGCTGCCAATCTTGTGTCTGTCAATCTTGTCTGCCAATCTCGCGTCACTCCCATCTCCAACCAATCCTCCAGATTCGTCTCTGGACAGTGATTCGCGATTCCCTTCAAAACTCCAATCCTCTTTGACCCCGAATCCGGCCCCAATCCAGCACCTAACGCATTCGCAAATCAGGTCAGCCCAATCCTGTCGAAAAAGTCGAATATCTGGGGACCACTACTGGGAGATCGCTCATTTTGAATCTGATTTCCAATGCTGAATTTTTGTTGAATTTGAACCCAATTTATACTTCGAATTCGAAAACATGATTGGTAAGCAATCAAAATAGAGCTTTCCTGGCTACCGCTTGGGGGCTGGAGGCTAGCGGCATAACAAGCAATATCAAACACACAGTGATTGATTGGGAGATGTCCGATGCAAACTTGAACAAATATTGATAGTCAAGAGTTCAATCGTTTATGAACTTCAACATTGTTTTTTTTTTATTGTCCAGCTAGATATTTAATGAGGAATAAACTCAAAAAAACCACATCGAAACTATAGTTAACAAGAAACCAGAGCCAAAGGTGGACATTGTTCCAGAGACCAAATTAATTTTGATTGTTGGTTTGATAGTAGTTGAGGTTTCAATGTTACTTGTCGATGGATTCAGCTTTAATGAGAACGAGAGTTGGTTCAACGTAGTCAAGGATGCGGAAAGAGTAGTTCCAGCCGGAGAAATTGTCGTTCTTGTGCTTGCGATAGTAGTAGCTGTGAGGGTTCGGCTAAAACCTACCCCGTTGATGACAACAAATCCAACGTCCGAATTGTCCCTCTTTCTCGTGGCGGTTACCGAAAATGAGATCGAAGCTAGAACCATGTGCTCCGTGTATACTGAAACAATTAACTGTGTTCCGTTTCCACTCAACTGCATCGAGAACCATTCGCTTTTGATGGTTTCATCAAGAACATACCCAAAACCAACTCCTCCACCTGGAATCGCAATAACCTTAATAGAAACAGTACAATTCCATAAGTCTGAATATCGAGCGGACCAGGTAAGCCGTTGAACTGGATTCGATACAATTAGTGTTTTTGTTTTCATACAAATATCAAATTCCGAACCTTATACTGGGAACTCGTAATCAACACAACCACGGCATTAGAACCATCAGTAAAATCAGCACCAAGGAAAGTAGTAGGATTTCCCCCGGGCTGAATTGGCTCAACGACACTGAACAACGAGGAAGTAACTTGTGCAGCATTCAATTGATTCAACGAAGCTGGCAACAATTGATTTAAAGTAGCAACGATGGAGGTGACATCGCCATTGTACTTCGATAGTGCTTTTGTTAATGGAATTGGTCCGGCTGCGACCTCCAAAAGATAAGTCGGGGCAACGTTGACAGTACAGACGGATGGAAGCGGTGAGGGAACAGTAAAAACCGTGACTGACGGAGAAATAATCGTGGAAACCATTCGAGACGAGGACGGAGCGGCTCTAGTTACTGTCGCGAATATTGAACGTGAAGTTGTTTCATATGTGGACAGCAATTGCGCGGCAGTAGTTAAGTTGTTGGTTGGACTTGTTGTCACAGATGTCACGGCTTTCGTTACAGTAGAGGCGAGATCAGCAGAACTTTGAGTCAATGAAGAAATCATTGAAGATGAAGTCACAGATGTAGAAGCTGGGTTGCCAGTCTCTTTTGCAGATGTTGAAGCCATGGATGTTGAGGATACAGCTGATGAAGTTATGGCATTTGAAGAATATGTCATTTCTGATGTGGACAAAGTGAATGTTGTGCTTGTGGTTCGGCTTGTTGTTGTTGTGTCTGTTGAACTCAAAGACGTTGTCGTCGAAGTAGTGGTATCAGTTGTAGTCCTTTTTAGCCTGCTAAAAGCTAGAGGTGGTTTTTCTCCGTCCGGCCGTGTAGGCACCCACTTCAAACCCCGCCAAGGTCACTTTGCAAAGTTGGTGAGTCACGTGATGACTAATTTCCAATAACATGCTTTTATTGGAGTTATCATTGATAAACCAAATAAGACGCACAAACCAAATTTTGGAAAGTTTTACAAGTATGGTGCAGCAAACTGGAGCTGAGTTTCCTTCCACACTCCAAAGTCCTGCCGGATTTCCGGAGAAATGTAGTCAGGTAGAGAGATTTTTCCAATGAGATCAACCATGGCCTTCACAAACCGTTTAGGAGGTTTGAACTTTCGAACATATTGAAGGGAGAGTTTTGTGGTAAGCCTGATCCATCGTAATTCGCGTACACGTGAAAATGCAACGTATAATGTTTGCGGGTTGAAATTTGGTCGATCTAATTGCGATATTGTAATCCAATGATCTAATGTTACACCTTGCAGCTTCTCAGGAGTACAAGCTAATGCGGGAATGCAAGGATATTGCTGAAGGGTAGGAGACCACTTGGTCCCAGTGTTTGGCATATTTATAGCAACGCTCATGCATCTTGGAGGTATTCCAATCACCCCAACTGGACAACCAGAAACCAGAACACGCTTGCAACCACGAACTTTGACCCATAAGAGTCTTGGCACTCGTCGAAACTGTTTTATGAGAACTCCTTCCACAAGGGAAGTTTCGAAAGACTCATTTGGGGACTCAGTGAACCCCAACACCCAACAGAGTGTCCCATTGGCAAAAAGTTTGAGATGCTCCAGCTCAGGAATTCGCTTTGTGATCATAATTGCCATTCCAATGTAGAATTGCAAAACCAAAGGGATCTTGCTGGTACTATCGTCATTCAAGTAATCAACCCGCTTGAGCTCAGCCTTGTGCCTGCCATTTGATGGCGCTGCCCGGATTTGGTAGCAGCAAAGTTGTTTTTCCCGGCACATTTCCAAAATCATGCTACGAATTACTGCACTTCGTTCCATATTTAATGCCGTTGCAACAGGTGCAAAGAAATCAACTCCAGCATCAAGAAGAGGAAGTGAATGTCTATCAATATTCGTGACAGTATGCTGATTCAAAACATCAACATCCTGTTGAGTTAGTGCCCCCATCTCATACGTCCCAGAATTTGGAGAAATCGTGAATCATTGGCTTGTCTCCATACCTATTTCCAATATGTGTCAATTATTGGATTTCTCAGATTTACAAACCTTAAGCAAAAATACAACAAAGTTAACAGACTTCCACAGCTCCCGGCCATATGCAGTGAATGAGTTATCTGCTGATTCTGGCAGTCCCTCTGTAAAAATTGGTTTTCCTTTCACTGGAGGAAGTTGTAAAAAGTCCCCTCCCATCAAAATATGCTTCCCAGCCCACACTTTAGTGCAGCCAGGTTTACCACGGCATGCTTCTCGAGTCCTCTGTTCAGCAGCACCCATTACATCAATCTTGGTCATAGAGACTTCATCAATGATGGATAGGTATACATTTTGAATTTTCATTTTAACAGCATGGCCAATTTCTGAAGAGGCATTCAAATCAATCTTCAGTGATCGGTATGAGTGAATAGTGTCTCCGTCTATCATTAACCCAGCCAGTCCCATAAAAGACATTGTTTCAATTGTATTCCGACGTCCCCACAAGGTTGCAAATGTAAGCAAGGCAGCAATTACAGCAGACTTTCCAGTTCCTGCTTCACCCCCAAGGTATCCAACCAGTTGTGGCTCCAGTTTGTAGTAATACTCCTCAAACTGATCAACAGGGTCTTTGGCATCCCGAAGATAGAGGTAAAGTAGATGTCTCCCATAAGTTTCGAATACATAATGCTGCCAGAAGTCCAGTCGAAAGGCCAAAGAAACTGCAGCAATTGTTGGAAAATCTGACAGAACTGACGGATCAGGTTTACCCAGGGGTGTTGGGTCAACCCAGGGAACTGGGAAAAATAATTGCTGCAAAACAACAATTCGTTCTCTCTTAGGTATAACAGCATATCGACTCACTCCATTAAACAGCTCTGGTTGTGCTTGATCAGGTGAGGCAAAAGCTTTCATATATTGCTCAATTGAGTCAAGTTGAGGAATTTGAACTTGTGGAGCTTGAGGACTGTTCTCAACTGTGTGGGATATTGCTGATTGCAGGCTTGCTCCCACAATTTCTTCATCATGCTGCATCATTCTGTTAAGAGAATCAGCCATTTCTTGTTCAAAGTCATATAATGCATCATTGTCCTCATCTAGTTCTGATGGATGTCCTTCTGAACTGACATTGCTTAAATTTTGAGTTGGGTGGTTCCGGAGGATACACTCTTCATCAGTCTCTTCTAAGTTCAGGAAATCCTTTTCATTACTTTCATAGTGATTAGCATTTAATTGCTCATGAAGTTGAGCAGCCTTCACTTGTATGTCAGAACCTTCCAATAGAAATTGTTTGTATGGTTGCTCATATGATTGTCCTGTTGCAAAAGTGTAAGAACAATTTGAATCAACATTGAATTTTACCTGATTGATAAAGAAGACCTGTTGAGGATTGTGTTGGTTTGAATAAACAGAGCATTCCTTTGTAGTAGAATTCTGTATCACTCTCAGAGAGGTCTTTTGCCTTGTTTGGTAACTGCCGGCCATTGATAACAAGAACCTTACGTGCACCATACAAATTCCGAACCCAATGCTTACCCCCTGATTTGGTTCCAACCAAATGATAGCATTCAACACAATCAATGTAGTTGAGAGTTTGTAATTCTGGTAAATCACTGATACCCCTTTCCCAATAGTATTTCATTGGACACAACTCAGCAGTATCACTTGAAACAGCAGCCATAGACACCGAAATATCCACAGTTTCCTCAGATATAGAAGTGTCATGAAAACTGGCACATATATGTGCCAAATTTGCATAGACAAACTTGTGTGTACTTACAAATAGAGCTCCATCTGTGAGAATGATATAAGCTGCCAGAGTTGTGCATATTTCCACAGGTTTTGATAGCGTGTATAAGAACTTGTTGATCATCCGTAATCCAAATTCCTCATTTGTCAAAGTTCCATTTTTCTCCCTTTCCAACAGGGAATCCATGGTTTTAGTGTAGAGACCAATTCTCATAATAACAGATGATTCAAGTGACTGGCGCTTGAATGTGTATTTAATGGTGTAGGCAGTAGATTTCCTTGTACTTGAATTGATTAGGATCTGAAGATCCATGTTATCCAAAGATAAGCGTGCCCAATTCTTTTCACACAAGTTATAGTATTCTGATCCAATAGCTCGGAAAGGGGTGATAATGCAGGTATCTGGATCAATAGATGTCTCCAACAGATGTGCCACTTTGGGAAACAGAAATCGACACACCACAGCATTTGGAGTTCTTGAGGTACATTTAAAGCAAGTTGTAGTATGAGTAGCATGATGGAACTGAAATTCTAGAATGCACATTGCAAATAAGCAAAGATCTGTGTCTGACTGTTCAAACAATTTTTTAGGTGGAGTACATCTAAACTCATCAATTGCAGTAGGAGAAATGTCTATGTGTCTTGCTGCTGCAAAGGCTCGGATTCTTTCTTCCAAAACATCCTTATGTCCAAACTCTGCTGAACACTTTGTACAACGTGAAGTGGCCACAGCCTTGAATCCACTCTTGAATTGGCTGTTTTCAACAATACTGTGCTTTGGCCGCATAAACGCTTCTCCAGGAATTTTGACCGCTTCAAGTATGCCAGTGCATCCTTCTTTAGGGCATGTATTTTCAGAGCATCCAAGTGGAGGGTTGGTACTAAGAAGAATGTCTCTGAAGTTGATAAACCTATAATTCCAATATTTAGTTATTATTGAAAGTACCTGTGCTCGTACCGGTCTATGAACTCCTTCACTTGAAGCTTTTCTCGAAACTCTTTTGAAGTTCTTGGTAATCCATACACCGATGCAACTATATGAAAGTGTATGTCTCCCAGTTTTTGTGTTTCGGCTGACGAAGTTGCCCATCGTGTAACTCCGATGAACCCTCCACCTCTCCTTGGTAGAGCATATTTGAAGTCCCATCCCAAAAAATATGTCATAAACACATCTAGTACTCTACGGGCATAATCAGCACACTCATAGGGGTTTTCTCCGGCTGCTTTGGCCCTATCTGATGAATTGGGAAGTTTAAGACTAGAAAGATCAGCTTCTGCCTCAACCATGTCAAGCTGCCCAATGCTGAATTTAAGTTCACAATGTTCCCCATTCAAAAGACCACAATTAATGGCAATGATCCAAGTTCGGTTTGTGGCAGGTGAAATTGTTGTGAAGAAGTTTGCAGTCCCCAGTCTTCTTTGAATTCCAAACGCTGCATGCAGTGCACTTGAACGTGATTCATCTGATCCAACAAATGCCCTCAGACCTGGGAGTACCATCTTTTTGATATCAAGCAGGCGTTTAACAGCATCTGGTGTTTCAGGCATTGTGACACCTTGTTTCAAATGATCCTCCATTTCTCGTTGATGATTGTAGCACACATGAATATCTTGTTTTGTGAATTGCTGTTTTGCTATAGCATCCTTTTTAACGCTCATAGACAAATACTGCTGATTGAATGAATTTTGAAGTTGACAGTAGTCATAAACAAGTGCAATATAACCCCAATGTCTTGCAAATGAACCGCCATGAAGTTTTAAAGCTCTTTTGGCCATTCGCATTGGAGATAAATGAACTTCTCGTTCTTCATGTGTCCACCCTCGCCCAAACGGAACAAGGGTAGGGAAATACAAAGGAAGATTCTGCAGTTTGTGATCGCGTGTCAAATGATTTGAGTTGAAGACTGCAAAGTCCCTTGGTGGCTCTTTACTTTGTGAAGGATTGACAATCAAGTGTGATATGGAATCCTCTTTCAACTCAGCAGCAGTGCCAGTGTTGTAGGCTGTATGGTTTAGCAGAGATACAAGCTTTTCATTTACTGCTGCATCACTTGATTGGGCCCTGTTGACAAACACTATTCTGTGTTACTTCCAATAAATTTGCATTATTGGATTCAAATTACCTTCGTTTTCCTCCCTGTCCCATTCATTTCTTGGCTTAATGAATTCAGCATGTTCAATGTAGCCAATGTGATGATTCTCAAAAAATGTGAGAAGATCAAATGCACATTCTTGAGACGCATGTCTTGCCTTTTGTTCAGCAATCTCTTCTGGTGTAAAAGTTCCAACAAAAGTGAACCGTAACGTTGAATTGATTCTTGCTGGTACTTGATGCAATACTGGATTTGCATTCTTCAGGATGTAATGATGTGATTTGAGGGTTTTACGTTCCAGGTTGCCAATTACTGAGGAGAGATAGATGCATGGATGCATCAAAGAAACAACATTTTCTGTTGTTCGGTTTATAGTTTTTGGGAATGATCCAGGTAAGCGTCCAATCCAATTTCCATTTGCAATTGATTCAACTGGTTTACGAGAGACAATTCCAATCAATTGCCCAGATGGGTTCGCTACACATTCATTTGTGTCCTCATTTTCACGTGTCAGTGACTCATCACATGATGAACAAATACCAACAAGCAAGTCGGATGCTGCAACTTCTTCCAAATAATCTGGCTCTGATTCAAACATGAGAGTACAGTCAAAAGCTGTAACAGAGTGATGAACCCCATCCAAGTTATAGTAGAAGCCATCTGGACTGAGAAGCAATCCATTTAATCTGGCATCAAAATGGCTGACGTCATACTGGTCAAGCAACAGTTTGTCAATGCCATTCATGACAATATCTGGAACAGCTAAGACTTTTTGGAGTGCCTGAATATTTAAATAAATACAAGTTCACAGAACAACTATGCAAACCTTGTACTTGTCAGTGACAGGTGAATAATTCATTTCCTCCTTGACAGTATCACAATCACAAACTAAACAACAGTGTTTGGTCATTGAAAAGAATGACAACCTGTTGGCACAAGCCTCGTACAATTCCTTTTGAGATGTTTGCTGACCAAATGCATAATTCCTATCCAAATCATCCAGCTCCTGTTGAGAGTAAACTTTTGCAAGGCGTTCACTCTCTTGAAGAACAGAATATGCATTCTTGTGGGAGGCAGCGTTTTGAAGGCGTTCAGAGGCTTTACCTGTAGGAGATGCATTACGACGCCGATTAGCCCGTGACTGAGACTCTTTCAAACGATCATCTGACGACATTGCTTGACGAGTTTTACGCTTGCGGGAGGCATTAGGAGACGATGAAAGAATCTGCCCCCTTCTACCAAGAACAAGTGAAGGAGAAGATTCTTCCATACCAGCCAAACTTCTCAATGGTAACAGGGAAATACGAGCACTACGTCTAAGTGCAGTATCCAGTATGTCATTCAAAGATGGAACAACATTGGCACTTGGTGATTCAACAGATGTTCCAAAGCTAGAATTAGGCAGTGGAACTAATCCTCGATAGGGAGACAACTCTACACGAGTAGAGAAAGGTGATGCAATAAATTGACTAAACCGATCAATTGGCGTTCTTGGCGAACTGTTCATTGATTTGATTCCAGGATTCATTCTCGAAAAAGTTACTGTGAAACGTGATTTCCCTATTCCAATAAATCAGTATTATTGGAACACATACTTCTTGAGCTCTTACCAACAAGTGGTCTCCACATCTGGCAGGAATGTCCTTTGATTTTCAGAAAGAAAAAAAGGGAGTTGCATCAACTGCCTTTTTCTTTATTGCAAAATCCCAGCCCAAGCATCAAAGCATTGATTAAATTAATCAATAACTATTCTGCCATCTTCATCCTTCTGAAAGTTAGCCAATGCTTCCATGCCATCCATCACCTGAACGCGCACATCCCGCCCCTTTATGTTCAACACAAACACTTCAGCCTCTTCACTCACAGTAGGTTGAACCTTCTTCTTCTTCTTTACTTGGAGTTTCTCCTCTTCCATTTCCGATTTGTCATCATCACTGACTCCGACTATGAAACTGTTTTTGACTGCATTCCTTTTCTTCGCGACTTCCACAGATGTCAAAAAGACTACCTTTGTGCACCAAGAAAACTAATGATTTGATTCTTAGTTCCAGCCAATCCCTTCTTGCCCTTTGCAGATTTTCCCTTGCCAGTATCAGATACGTGAATAGTAATGAACTTGTTCAGCCACTTCAGTGTGTCTACCATATGTGACTTTCCAAACTTGTCAAATTTTGGAATTCGATCGTATTTTCCATCGCAACGTGCACTAAACACCTCAACAAGTAGTTGATGAAATCTCCTATAAGACACATTAATAAAAGTAAACCCATGACTACTACCACTCACATTGCACACTTCTCCATTATAAAACTAATCTTCTCAAACTTGTTTTTCATTGATTCCAGACGCTCAACATACAATTTGCAATCAGAAAACATTTGAAGTTTGTCAATAATTGCTTCAACGTGGTTGACTGCGTTTTTAACACTTCTGGCGACAGTGTCAAGTGTTGTTCCAGTAGCTGCCTTTCGACCCTTCTTAACCTCAGGAGCACTTACACAAATTCTTCCCATGAGATTTCCGGTTCAACATAAATTCTGATTTCAACAATTTAGGGTTTCCAATAATTCAAAGTTATTGGAAGTCACCAACCTAATCCACACCATGCAAATATAGAACAGCGCCCCACTAACTTCCTTATACTGTTCAAGAATACTTTCTGCGCATTTCTTTGCCACCTCCATTATGTCCACAACAGCCAGTTTGAAGGCAGCTCCTGCCTCCATATCCTTCACAATAGGTGCAGCACTTGCCATCATACTTACAAGCATTGAATTCGCAGCCAATCCAGTGTTTTTCTCCATGTCCTGGTATTCAACAACAAATCCTCCTGTTGGTACACTTTCATACACTTGCAAGATCGATTCAAAAGATGGTGGTTGACGACTCTATTGTTGCACCGTTAGATGATTTAGTGTAAGATCTAAATACTTACGACGTTTACAGACTCCTCGTCGTCCCTTTCCAATTCTTCTGCGTCCTCATCCACTGCGTGGTCATTGATGTCAATGTTTGAAGGAGCTCCACCACCGTCCCTCAATGCACTCCCGCTTGCTTCATTGTTTATAATTGCACGGGAGGTATCAGGTGTGTTTGACCCGCATGGCCGTTGTTGAGTAGTTCAAAGGGGACGATCTGTCAGGTGTCTGCATTCAAGGGAAGTTTTTGCAAGGATTGTTCTTGTGGACCATAACCCTAATTGCTCGACTCAATTTGTTGTGATAACGATATTTTATTCCCTTCCTTTCATTTCTTATGCATTTTTCTCCCGTTTCCTTCCTGTCTACCCATTGTGCATATTGTGTATTCCTGTGTTTTGTGATTACGTGCTTGGCTCTTAGCCACTCAATCTCGTATTTCCTTCCCCCTTGAATTGTAAGCAGACTCAATGCCGGTAAAATTTTGTCCCCCATTTATTTCTTTCCTTTTTTCATTCCAATAATTTCTTTAATTGGATTTTGAATTAATGATTGGAATATTCTTCTTCGGCTTGCCAATTTTTCTGTGGCTTTGTTGAGATTTTCATCGGATTTTTTAATGAACTGTGCCTCCCAAATTCCCTTAAAAAGGACGCATCCCCTTTCACTTTCTCTCACAAAATCTTCTTCAGAAAATGAATTTGAATCCCTCCTTGAGCTCCCCATCCAACTCTGGATCTTCTTCCTCCTGTGGCAACGACTTTTCCGGCTGGGTCGACACAAGTGACGCAGCTCCAAACCATCCCGAGGACTACCTTATGCCTGACCATGTCCAACTTACCGAAATTCCCGATAACTTGGTTGAGGTTTTCAACAAGTTCTCTGTAGTCTCAGGTGTCCCTGACAACGCTGTTGGCCTTAATGATCCTCTGCGCAATCCAAAATTTTATGGCATGGAATACTTTGGTCTTAATGGATGTATGAATTTTTCCAATATTTGTTACATATTCGATTTCTTAATCGATTTTTAGATGGTTATTATTTAAACCGCTTGACAAAAGAAAGAGTCGCGACTCCATCCCTGCATGCTATGATGGTCAAGGTTGCAAACTTTACGGATTTAACGTTTGCTCCTCCTAACCCAAATGCTAACTTTGATGTCGCGTCCCTTCTTAGTTTCAGTTGCACTCCTGTAAGACAAGTCAGAGAATTCTTCCAGTACCTTGGGGAAACCCACACCAAGAACAAATCCGGTTTTGGGGTTAACAATGGCGATAAATACATTCAATTCTCGCGTATCAAGTCCGACTTTGCTCCACCTCGTGTTGACTGTTTCACCCCTACCAAACGCCAGAGAACTAGTCTCCCAGAAAACATTCCTTTCTCCACGAATGCTGAAGGAAAATTTGTGATCCCGCTGTACGATGCTACCAAATCCTTTAATCTTAAGGAGCTTGGAAATCCATTGCAAGGTGATACTGCTGTCTTGCACCCTGGTGACTTCGTCTTGGTTTCCTGCATGATCAAGATCGAAAAGAAGAAGGACTCCACTGTTTGGCCCTTCTCTTTAGTCCCTGCTTGGATTGCTGTCTTCAAACGTGCTACGCCAAATCTTCCAAACATGATCTCTTTCGGCTCTGTTACTGCTGCAACTGAGGTTGCTGAGAATAATTGGTAATTCTCTATATTTCATATCTTTTCCATTTACTGAATTCCAATAAAAGTTTGACATTGGAAACCCAATATCAATTATCACTGCAATTACCCACTCTTGATGATGCGTTAAAGTACATTCAAAAGTACGTCAGTAAGCACTCAATCTATGCCGACTCCACTCCTCATGATGATTTTCACTTGATCTCTGCTGTGGATAGCTAATAATATCATTATGTTTGCTGGAAGTATCTTTTTCATTGTTCACCACATACTACACCAATAAATGAAATCTGTTTCCAGGCTAAAAAGGTCCTAGCGGAGGCACGACGCACCTCAGTCGTTGAAGTCGAAGTTGAGCTTGAGGTCGTTGTATCAGTTGAGGTAGAGCTTGTGGTGTCACTTGTACTTGAAGTAGTTGTTATAGTGGATGTAGAAGTGGTTGTGTCAGTCGTACTTGTGGAAGATGTTGCAGAAGTGGACGTGGTTGTATCAGTGGTTGAAGTCGACGAAGTAGCAGATTTGGTTGAGGTGGTGGTAATTGAGAACCCATCACTATCCCAAACTTTGTTTTCCAACTTTGACCCACCGGCATTGTAAATGGTGACAACGCCAGTAAATACATCGATGCATAACAAACCATTTGTACCGGCTGTTTTTGAGCTCCATGTTTTTTTTCCTGTCCCAAAGTTTGACACCAATCCCATATCACCACTAATTCCATACATAAAGATAACATTATCTCCAGATCCAGTTTGTGTCCACTTAGGTCCTTTGTCCTTTACGATGACCTTGACAACACCGTCGTTCTGAAAACCTTTCAAGTTGTTAAATGTGATTCAAATTAAATTCCCCTCTCCAACAACGTACCTGCATGTATAAAGCAGCTCCACCATATTCTCCGAGATATTGGCAAGCAGAGAGGTAACGACCAGGTTTCAAACAATACTGTGCTCCAAAGGTAATAGAAGGGGCCACTTGATTGTGAGGAGTAGAAGCGTAACAAGTTGGTGAATACATTCCAGTCAAACCATAGTAGCGAGGCGGCAAATCAGGTAAATCTCGGCGAGAGGCTGGAAAATTTGGATCTAAACTAGCAGACTGAATACTGATACTGAAAAAATGTTGGTCAATCGAAAAGAAAGTACTCACAAATCCACAGATGTACAAGATCCTTGGATCCGGAGCGAAATAGTACAGTCTACGCCCCCCAAAGTTTCACCATATACTGTGCAGCCTGCTTGATTGGCCCTTGGGATCACATAACCAATGTCCAGAATCAAATACTGATTTCCGTTCGCATTCCACCGCTTTACGAAGGAAGTTTCAGGCATCGCAGTTCCAGTAAAAGCAGGACAATGTGCGGGAGACAGTGTGGTGATGACATGGTTTGTCAGCTGGTAAATGGTCAAGGCTCTGAGACGAGTGCTCAGTAGCAAGGCACTGATGAGAAGTGTAAGCATTTTGGTGGAACTTATTGTTGGATTGAGTGTGTTTTCCTTGCCGTCTTTTATTCTGATTCCAGTTTCAGACGCAGTTAGACACAGCATTGAGTGCAATTGAAGAACGTTTGGCAAAAGAGCAAGCCAAGAAAAATTCTACCGCCTTTAAAGTTTTTTTTGAACGTATAACTTAAAAGATACGATGATAATATTCTCATTTTCTGTTTTGGATTGCAGTGGTATAAGTGACATTTGATGATACTGTATTGTTCAGTTGTGTGGTGTTAGACACAGCAGATTGTTTGTGATTGAATACAGCAATTTTGAACAAGGTGAAGCAACGATTTGATTTCTTGTGACCAGTTTATTCGCATATGCATTTAGATAAATTGTGATTGTAACTTCGGCAACAATTGATAGTTAAACATGAGGAGGTGCTTTTTCAGCTTCATAACTAATTCCGTTACTTCTTGGTTTTTTAAGACAGTAACTATTAAACATATAATTAGTGACTATTCTTATTGGACAAGGAGAGGCTGGGCAGTTGTCTCGCAACATTCAAAATAGACACAGCAGATTCCTTTAGACACATGAAAAACAAAGTTACACGTCCTCACACTCAAAAGAGCCGAACTCCGTTAATACCCAACAAACCAGTTCTTAGAATTTACCCGGTAATAAGAGGTTATTGAGATAGAGGTAAAGCGCACCTCTGGAGTTCTGTTTGTTGGACCTTCTTCAAAATATTCAAGCCAGTACAGTTGTGGTCAGCATCAGCAAAAAATCAATTGCGAAGTAGACATTGCTTCAGATAAGATCACCATAGCCTTGAAGATTTGTGAGTGGATATACATATGGATGAATTCAACATTGTCGAGATTATCAAGTGACTCAAAACCTATCTAGTTAACGCTAAAGCTACAGCTGTACAAGTGTGGACGCAAATTATAGAACAGAGGTAACAAAATGATAATACCCAACGTATATTTCACTTCCTTCAAACAAGTTAAAAGCTTTACAATCGTGAGCAAGTCCCTGTACCTCCACTATGATGCGAGTCACACAATGGAACCAATAGTCCATCGTACGCAGGAGCACCTCTGATACCCGCTGCCTCTAGATCCTTATCTGCTTCCATCCTGACAACCATATCCTCATGCATCAAGTCATGGCAAAAGTCCGTGAAAAAGAGTCGCTTAGGAGTCAACTCAACCGCCAACGCGATAGACTCCGAAAAAGACAAGTGAGACGGGTGAGTTGTCTCCCGCAATGCATCGAGAACAAGAACGTCTGAGTTTTTGATGATTTCTTTGGCGGTGGCGGGGACAATGTTTGCGTCTGAGATGTAGGAGAGGTGGGGGAAGCGGAAGCCGAGACTGTGGTATGGTTCGCCGTTGGATGTTCCGTGCACAACTGTAGTAGTGAGGATGGAGTTGGAAGGGGGATCGAAGGAGAAGAGGAGGAAAAGGGTTCATAGTTTAATTAGAAATAATATCACATCGATCGTACTAACCGTGGAAAGGAATAATATCGATTCCTTCAACTGTCAAGCTTCCTTCTGCCACATCAAATACCCTGAATTCGAGTGCAGCAATCTGACCGCCGCCAGTTGCCTTCTTTGTATCCACCAAATAAGGAAAAGCGCCTTTAACGACAGCAAAAGTAGACGCATCGCAGTAAATTGGGATGGAGGATTGGACTCTGGCATCGAGAGTCCACATTCTCAAATCATCTAGTCCCATCACGGCATCAGCATGCCCATGCGTCAAAATCACTGCATCGATAGTGCGGATATCGTGGTGAGGAAACATTCGAAAGGCTGAATCGTAGAAGGTCTTTCCGCAATCGATGAGAATGTTTTTGACTGAACCATCAGGGTGACTGTTGAATGCACGCTATTAGTGATCCCAGACATACACAATAACTCTGAGTATAATTACGTGATTCTGTAAATAGCACAAGTATTATTGCGTCTGTTCTTGTTGAATGAAGGAGGAGTAGCCACCGATTTGTGGGCAAGTGAAGCCTCAATGTCCTTTGTTGAGGGAGGGGTCCAAGCCGTCGCAGCGACACAAACTTTGCAAGTTGGTTCAGGTTGCTTGGTCAAACAGGTCTGGGCTGGGGCTTAGCTTCAACCAACCACCATGATAGAACTCACCACAGCAGGAACACCCGAGGATGTACCTTTAAATGGACAAGAGTAAGTAGCTTGTTTAGTAGTATCGAATGACTGCTCACCAGTGCCAATAAAGATAAAGTCGTGTCTTGTGGACATTAATCTGAATAGTCTCAACTTTAATCCAACAAAACAAATAACAAATGACCCTCCCAACACCCTCACATCCAACTGGAGCCCAATTCTCAGTCTCAGCAACAGCAACAATCGCAGCACCCGCCGAATCCGTGTTTTCAATTATCTTAGATTTGGACAGCTATTCCAAGTGGAGCACGTACGCATCCAAAGCAACCCGATTAAGTCCGTCTTCATTTCCGCTTTCAGTTGGAGACCAGATCAAGTTTCACGTTCACTTGGACAAGGACAAAGATGGAGAGGATCAAATTGATACAATTAGTGTCCTTGATCGGGACGGGCAAGTCAAGCGCCTTTCGCTCGTTTCTTCTCCTTTTCCAACTTGGATTCTTTGGGTGGAGAAGGTGCAAGAGGTGCATCCAGTTGAGGGCGATCCTTCATCGTGCGTGATCAAACTGTGGATTTCAATGGGCGGGTCAATGGGTATTATGCCTTCTATCGTGAAAGGCGTTGTTGGAAAGAGGTTGGAATCACGTTTCAAAGACTACGTGAATGAGTTGAAGGAATATGCTGAAAGGCAAACTCTGCAATAAACTGTGTAAAGTGGACAAACGGGAGCCACCACCACAATAAGACCTGTTAATGGCCTTTCCTGTCAAATGGACCAAAGAAGTCGTTGTGCGTCTGCGATCTCGACTCAGGTTATTGTAGGTATTGTTATAACCTTAAGCTGTCAAATACTCAACCTAAACCAACGCTAGACTACTAGCAACACTTCTGCTGTCAACTGTGATTCTTTGGAGCCAGCGAAACATACTTGTCAAAGATGATGCTCCAATACAAATACTGGAATCAGCAACGTTCAACAAATCAGTGCTACATCCTCGCACCCATCGCGTGACATATTACTCTCGACATACAGCCACTCTTTATAATTTCGAATACATCAGTCGTGGTCTCAATCTCACATTGCATTACATTTCACCCACATTTCTCACTCGCCATCCCTCCGAAATGACTGCAAAACGTGCCCTTGAAATAGTTCGTAGTGGCTACGTTCACTCTATATGCTCAAGCACCGATATTATCGTATTCGCAGACACAGCAGTCGACGCTCGTCCTTTTTTGACCGCCTTGGCAAACGATATCCCTTGTTCCGCCAAAGTCGTGATGGAACTGACGAATCGTGTTGATTGGGGAGTTCCTGCTGACGACTTGGAAGAATACTGGTCCCTCTTGGGGAAAATCCAAACCAAAGTCACTTGGATCGCGAATAACCCATACGACGCCAAATACATCCAAAAGCGTATTCCAGCCTCCGTTAAAGTAATTCGAAGCTCAGGAGTTTCCCGAGTCCCAAAACAAACCATTCCTTCCAACGAGACAACCTTCGCTGTCACAAACGCGCGTAACTGGACCCGGATATACAAAGAAATGAGTCACACGGGAATCCCAAGCCTTGCAAAAAAGTACTACGGCGGCCCCGAAACGCTCACACAACATCTGGGATACATTGACTTCCCATACCAAGTCTCCACAATGAAACTATACGAAAACCTACGCGCAGGTGTAACACTCTACGTTCCATCAAAAAAGTTTTTTCGGAACTTGGTTGAATCAAAGACGATTGGGTTTTGTTGTTGGGACCAGTTCAGGAATGCAGAGACGGGGAAGGTGGATTCGGATTGGCATATGAATGTTGAATATTATCGGCCAGAGTTTCGACGGTTTGTGGTATATTTTGGGTCGTTGGTGGAGTTGAAGGAGTTGTTGGAGAAGGCGAGGAGTGAGAATCAGATGAATCAAGCGAGAGTGCAAATTAGGAAAGAAGGTATGGAAACTATGGAGAAAATAGGGAGAGAGAGTTTCAAAGAATGGGGGTTGGTGTTAAATTAGTGGACGACACTCAAATCCAACATCCTGACTTTCAGCCTTCTACCCATTAAAAGCAAAAAAACACAATATGATAGAGAATTTTAAAGGTATTTATGTCTTGCGTTGAAAAAGTCCGATACGCTGAATCAAGACATAGTCACACACAAAACTTAGATATTTCAGTTTTATTGTGGATTCTACAAGAAATTCGTATCTTTCTCTGCGGAATTGTGTTGTCGGAAGGTAGTTGGGGTATTGATATGCATAGCCTGGAAGTTGTTTGGACGATCTTGTTGGGAATTGTCTTGTGACGCGGTTGTAATTGTATTAAAAGATCCCCCCAGGTTGGTTGCAGGGATAGACACAGCTAATAAAGCATTGTCAGCACCATATTCAATAAAATCTGATTCACTTACGAGCAAAGCCAAAGGCGTTTTCTCCTCTATGCAGCTGTGTGTGTTGATTTAAACTCGAATGATTGAACAAATCATGTTCGTTAGAAGCCAAGGCCGATTGCGCATTAGCTTTATGGCTGCTTGCACATTGGGTGGTCGTGTATTGAACTGCTCCTTCAAGGCTGGTGACGTGCCTGGCTTGGATATTGGGATACATTGTTGCAAGAATATTGTGAGCATCGCGCTGACTATTGGCTGCATTGTTGACAAGCCATCTTTCTGTCGGTGCTTGATGCGGTAATTGCAAAAGGCTTCGAATACATTGGATGATATCGTGTCTTACGACGAAAGGATCACCACTCGACTTAACGAGAAGGTCATGATTCGAAGTCTCTTGAAAAGCTTGCTTGAATCCATCAAAACAGCTGACGAGCAGTGTGAGGAACTTCTTTTGGTTTAAGTGAAGGCCTCTGCCCCTAAACGTGAGATAAGTCAGAAACAGCAATAACATCAAGTGCCAACAAACCAAGCGTCGATATAAGAATGCACTATGCGACTGACTCTGACATTTTTGGATTCGGTAGTCGATGATCCAGCAATTTCCCATTGAGCAGCATGGAAGAGTCTCAGTAGTATGTCCCGATCCCAACTGCCATCAAGACACATTCTGCAAACAAGTGTCCAAAAGATGATCAGGGTCTCAACAATATCGTTAAACGTTAACGGTTTGCGAGAATTATTGTAACTCTTAAACTCATTCCGGATAGCATCTAACCAAGTCTTAATTTCGAGGGAGGGCTTCACATTGGGCGATCCTTTCTTATCTTTCTTATTCGGTAGCACAGTTTCTTGACCTTGACCAGCCTGGCTCTGACTTGAACTGAGACTCGAGCTCATTAAATCGAGGTTATTTAAAAGAAGTCTTCCTTTTTCTCGTTAAATCATGATGTCAGCACCTCTGACCATTGACAGGAATAAGATACTCGGCGAAGGTGCCTACGCTATGGTGTACGAAGGTATATACGGGGGAGCTCAAGTGGCAGTCAAGACATTCAAGAGGATTGCGACAAGGGACAAAGAGTTATTGGATCATATCCAGAAGGAGAGTACCCTCCGTTCCATACTCAGACATCCAAACATTGTGAGCTTTTGGGGACGAGGAATCGATCCAATAACTTCAGATCCCTGTTTCATCTTTGAGCGATGGGGTGGGAGTATCTATGATACCATTCGCAATGAACCACCACCTCCAATGAGTCTCCGACATACGTGGCTGCTTGACATTGCTCATGCGCTCGATTATTTGCATCAACAAGATCCACCAATTATTCATCGTGATCTCAAGCCGGATAACATCGTTATTGGTGAGTGCGATACCTCTTCCTTATCCTGTTATCCAACGCTTTCTTCTCAGGTCTAAATGATCAACGAGCTGTCCTTGCTGACTTTGGAATGAATACAATCTTTTCGACGCACTCATCCTACTCCAAAGAACTAAGGCAACTCCATTTTTTCTATACTCCTCCAGAAGCGCATCAACGAGGATATCGCGTAACTACTGAGTACGACATATTCAGCTTTGGCATGACTATGTACTATATATGTACTCGCCATTTACCTTTTGAGGGTGAAACAATGATTGAGAGCAAACTCTGTGTGTCTCAGTGGATTCACAGCGGCGACCGTCCGCCTAGAAACGGTACCCCATATTATGAACGCAGAGTTGATTCGGTCGCTGATGCATGCTGGGATCTTATTGAACGATGCTGGGGACAAGATCCAAATAATCGACCTAGTTGGACTAAAATCATCCAGGCATTGGAAGAACTTCAAAACCCTGCGATGCAAGGTGACTCAACTCAGTATTGACATCAATCGCTAATTTATATTCAATAACAAACATATTTAAAGATGCGACAATTTCGACTCCTCCTTTAACTGAAGAAATCAAAACCCTCTCCATATATCAAAACAGTACTGCGTCTGCAAGTCACAAGTTTGGTAACGATACAAACGCCTCAGATGCTCTTAATCAAGAGTCTACCCTTACACAAAAAAATACTGCGGTTACGGTTGATGAGCTGTTCGAGAACGTTGAAGAATGGCTCTTGGAGCACAATTTTAATAGAAAATCGAACGAGGATCTTGCTGAGACGGTAATGAGTTTCCAGATGGCTGCTGACAAGGGTTGTGCTGTCGCTCAATACAATTTAGCGCTTTGTTATCTGAATGGTCGCGGTGTTGATAAAAGTATTGCCAAAGCTGTGGAATGGTACCATAAATCTGCGGACCAAGGGTTTGCGGCTGCTCAATACAACTTGGCACTGTTTTATCTGGATACCGCGCCGAGCAATTTAATTGAGGGTATGAAGTGGTTGCAGGTGGCTGCATCTCAAGAATATGTTTATGCGCAGTATCGTCTTGCGTGGCAGTATAACGAAGGCCAGGGAATTGAATTAAACAAAGAAGAAGCTTTTAAGTGGTTTTGTAAGGCTGCAGAACAAGGACATCTTGAAGCAATGTTTATGTTGGGATTACGTTATTCGGACGGAGATGGGGTGGAGAAAGATTTGGCCCGAGGTGTGACATGGTTTCAGATGGCCGCTGAGAAGGGTTATGATCAGGCACAAGCCAGTTTGGGATTGGCATATATGACTGGTGTGGGAGTACCGTTGGATGTCAAGAAGGCGGAGTTCTGGTTGCGAAAGTCCGTGGTTCAAAGTAATGAGCGAGCTTCTCATTATTTAGGCCTTTTATTGGCAAATGCTCCAAATTAAGGGTAGTAGGCTTTTTTCTTGGATAACGTGCGAGAATAACAAACAAAACAATTGTTCAAATTAAAAAGATGATTCAACCTTCTCCTTTGACAACCCATCAAACCCATATATCGTAGGAAAGAAGTTGAGCTGAGCTTCAAGGTTCATATAATGGAATTAGCCACGTATAGCCACAATCCAGTGAGCACTGTTGACTCTCTCAAGCTCTTTGTTGTTGGTTTCCCAGAAGGCACTACCTCTGAATTGCTTCGCGCCCATTTCAAAGGATGTGTCCGAGTTGACGTTGTGAAGTCGAAGAACACGGGAAAATCAATTGCCTTCATCAACTACGACAACGCCTCAGCCGCAACTGCTGCCTTGAATACACCCTTAACTTTTGAACAATCTCAAATTGTTATTCGTCGTGCATTCAATAAAGCTTCTACCGCTTGCCCTTTGACAGTCCCTATTGCAGCAAAACAAGTATTGTACAAACCAAAGCCTATTATTGCATACCTTGATTCCGGTTCAGAAAAACATTTAACCCGCTTTGATGACCTTCTACTTAACAAATCAAAATGCAAGCCATCAAGAATACAGGGCATTGCACCCGATGCTGTCATAGTGGGAAGTGGGATTCAGGGTGATTTGAAAATTGAAGACTCCAGTTTGACTCTCAAAGATGTGGAACATGTGCCATTTTCTACAGAAACACTTGTGTCAATATGGAAGCTCCTGTGCGAAAAATTGGACGTATTCTTTGATCACCAAACAATGACTGCATATGTTGGTAAAATGAAGGATGGTGTGTTCAATGTTACAGGAAAGCCAATGGATTTCTGGCTGAATGGCGCACTCTATCATACCTTTGTTGACAACCGTACTATGCACGGAAACAAAACAAAAACCCCAGTTGAACTGCTCACTGGAAAGAAGCCACAAGTAAAACATTGGAGAACCCTCAACTGTGTTGCCTATCCACGTATCCTCCCAAAACATATCAAAATCACTGATGAGAATATTGATAAACCAGGAATCTACTGGAAAACTGGACCTCGCGCTGTGCGAAGTACATTTATTGGTTATGGTAATTATGATGGTCACCCGGTTCAACGTATGGGATGGATGTTCCTCACAGAAGACGGAAGAACCATCTACTCACGCGATGGGTATTTCTATGAAACATGTTTCCAATTTGAGGACATTCAAGGAAAGCAACACGAATTGATTCCGGCTGTTCGGTGGGCCGATCATCATGATGATTCTGCAGACGAAGACTATATTACTATGCCATTGGAATGCTCAATTGAAACACTTGAAGAAGCTGCGACAAATAGTGACATCTTGATTCCTACCCCTGTACCTTTAAAAACCCCCATCAACCCCTCCCCCCACTGAATCCCTCTGTGAAGAATTCTTCACTCCATCGTCCACCCCCACACAGTATGAATCTGATGGAGAATATATCCCCACAACACCAACCCCTACCTCAGAGTTACCAATAAGGAGATCAACCCGAAATACAATACAAGCTCAGCATTATGACTCTGCCACTGGAAAATATTACTCTCTTGTATCGCGTAAGGCTGAAATTACAGTGACGGAAGCTCTCAAAAGTGCTGAATGGATTGCTGCCTTTGGAAAACACCACAAGAAACTCGACAATGCGAATGCCTATCAGTTTAAACTCAAGTCAGAGGCTACTAGTCCTATTGTGAACTTGTTCTATGCCCTTACTGAAAAGCAAGAAGAAGACTCTGGTGTCTTTGAACCATATGTGCGAGCCATTGCAGACGGAAGTTCGCAAAAGCTGTGTGATGTTGGCCAAGTGTATGTTACAACCCCAGACGTGGAAACCAACAAGATCTTTTCCATCCATGTCACCCAGAGAGGTATGAATACACGAAAGGTTGATGTCAATGGCGCTTTCCTCCAAACACCAAACAACCCAGACCGACCAGTCTTTACGTATATTCCAGAAGGATTCCCACTTTCAGAAGGAGTCTCTCGTCATACTCACTGTATTCAATGGTTGAAAGTCATCAATGGACAACGCGACGGATCCTTCCTATTTGCAAACCATCGAGATGGACTATTCCGTGAATATGGTTTTGTCCAATGCCCCTCAAGCCCAGCACTGTGGATCAAACAACTGACAGATACTGAACATGAGAAGATTCTCTTCATGGAGTGGTTTGCAGACGACGGCGAATTAGCACATGACCCCGATTGTCTTGCAGAAGCAGACAAATTCCTTGCCTGGTTGAATGAACGACTTCCGATAACCATCAAAGATATTGTGGGCACTATTATTGGATGCCGAAAGACTTACACTGAAGGATGCTTTGATATGGACCAAGAAGCCTATATTCTGGACTCCTGCCTTCCCTACCAGACAAACAAGCTCATTAAAAACAAAACTCCATGGAACAACGGGCTAGATATGAAGGAATTTGACAACGTAGAAACTGAGGCTGACGTGTCAATGACCGGAATACCATACCAAGAAGCTTTTGGCACCCTCCTAACTCTACACAAAACCCGTGCCGATATTCTATACACTCTCAGTAAACTTGGACAACATGTTAAAAACCCGCAGCAAATTCGCTGGAAAGCCCTTCAACATTTGTTAGGATACTTGAATCGAACCAGTGGAAAAGTTCAACGATTTAGAAAGTCTCAAGATGGCATTGTCAAGTTGATTGGATACACGGATGCTGACTTCGCTGCTGACAACAACACCCGAAAATCGCGAACTGGAATTGTTGCCTCAATAGCTCAGGGAACAGTATCTGCCTCATCAAAACTCCAAAAAACAGTAGCAGACTCAACTGTTGCAGCTGAAACAACTGCAGCTGTCTCTGGATCAAATGTCTTCATCTACCTCAACAACATTCTGAAATGGCTTGGGTACAATGACCCTAACCCAACTGACCACTACTGTGACAACCTACAAGCAGTCACAAACGTTATCGAAGGATCTGGGCGACACAGAACACGACACCTGGATCTACAGTACATGGTTCTGAAGGACAGGCACCAAAACAAAATCATCAGCTTCAAATGGTGTGGAACAGACAGCAACAAATCAGATATTATGACAAAACCCATACGCTTTGTGAAACATGAACGTGCCATTATGGAATTGGGAATTGTGGACCGGGACTCAAAACAAAATACCACTTCAGCCCTCTTTGCCAAAGTCCGTTAACCGTTATATGATATTATTTATTATTTACTATATATATTGTGTTGGTGTATTATGAATAGATTTAATTCTTTCCCTCAATCTCTTGGTATCAAAGACGATTGGATTTTGTTGTTGGGACCAATTCAGGAATGCCGAGACAGGGAAGGTGGATTCGGATTGGCATATGAATCTTGAATATTATCGGCCAGAGTTTCGACGGTTTGTGATTTATTTTGCGTCGGTGGAGTTGAAGGGGCTGTTGGAGAAGGCGAGGAGTGAGAATCAGATGAATCAAGCGAGAGTGCAAATTAGGAAAGAAGGTATGGAAATTATGGAGAAAATAGGGAGGGAGAGTATCAAAGAATGGGAGTTGATATTGAAATAGTTTTCACGTTCCGTTCAATAATATGAAAACTTTTCTTCATAATCTAATAGGCATTTATTTCAAACCCATCCATTGTGATTAATAAATGATTTACGCGTGTCAAGAGCATTATGGGGTGTGCCTGAGAATCGATGTTTCCATGAGCTCGAGAATGCGACATGCAGTCACATCATCCAAATGATCCCCCACCTCAATGTACTGCAATCGTCCCAAATGCGCCAAAATAGTAGGCGGCAGTGGTCCAGGTTTCTTGAGAATCACGGCGCGCTTGGAATCCGCGCTTGCGGTTTGAAGCTCAAACATACAATCAGTACGACCATAATAGTCATCAGATAAAATTGGTATAAACAGCGATGATTGCTTGATACCGTCGACCATTGATTTATCCATATTTCCCTTCATGTGGATCCAGTAGACCCAGACACTGTATCCACTGGATATGAGGAGTGTGTAAAGTTCTTCTCCCAGGCGACGGTCAGTACTTGCCAAGGAAATCATGGCGTCGAATTTATAAGCGTGGCAATAACTTCTTGTGGATTCTCTGAAACCAACACTTCCGAGTTGCAGGGCAGTTTCATGTGTGCATTGGTTCATTGCTTTGGAAGTGTTCTCTGGTAGGTTCAGTTTACGCTCTATAATTGTAGCGGGAGCTTGATGCGTAATTTCGCACGGATTTTCTTCTCCAACAGACTTGTTACCTTCTGGCTGGTCATCCGATTCTTTTGCTAGATATTGACTAAGCATTTAAAAATAAGCAAATGCAAACATACCAAAGAACTTGAAAATCTTGTTTGTTTGCTTATCAACTTCTATTGCCACGCCAACAGCGCTCAACACCAAGACGCTATTTAATAAGTCCATGACGCTTGGATCAGCGTCGAAAGTACATTTGACAACTTTTTTTTCAATGACATTCGCATATACCTCCTTAGCTTTATCGGCACGATTCCATAGTTCACTCAGTGCCACATCTGGGGCTTGTGTACTTAAAATTACTATTTTTCTTGTTAAAAATAAGTTTACTTACCCAAACCGGGTATAAATTCCACGTAAATGATGTCATGACATAAAAAGGCGGCTGGTATATCATATTGCATTGCGTGCCTTTCTATCTCCACAGTCAAAGATTCCCTATTTTGAATTTGTTATAATTTGAGGTTCAATTGCGATTCACAAACCCAGGAGTCATTAATCCTCTCGCCGGAGTCGCATTATAGTTTTCTGAAGCATTTGAAAGTATTCTGAAGGCGATGGCTTTGTTGTCGGTAGCAGTGTTAGAGAGGTGCAGCGTTTGTTGACTAGTCCTGGTTAGAGGGCGGCGGAACTCAAGAATGTCTTCAGTAACAGTAAGCGTCATTTTAAACGATTTTGTTTTAGCTTGATAATGGAGGGCTCAAGAGTCAAGGTGATTTTTAAGTGTTGAATTGACAAGATGTGACACATCCAACCAACTAGGCCTTACCCGGTTCGGTTCGGTTCGGTTTCGGTTGGAACCGCTCTCTGATCTCAAACCGCGGTTCAAGCCGCGGTTTGATAACGGTTTTGTTGTTTATTTATAATCAAAATAAAATCATTGATTTTCAGTGTCAAGCAAGTACATAATGACCGTATCAGTCTCTGCCACATCATCATCATCTTGATTAATAATAGAAGAGCAAACATTGCTGGGAGCAAGAGGAAAAACAACAGACGGCAAAGTGAAAGAAGTCCAAGATGTCACTCATGTTGTCAGGAACCTCAGTGTTGAAAGCGAAAGCCAGTAACTCAAGTGCAAAAGGTTCATGGTGGTCTGAAAAGTTGGCTGCATCATGCACACAGGTGTACTTTTGGAAGACATCTCATTTTTGGATGATTTCTCCAGTGATTTTTCCTTCTCTTTTTATATAAAAAAACAAAAAACACAGCTCTCTATCGGGTCATTCTTGTACTTCGGGTCTTTTTGCTGTAACGTAGTTGGCTGGATCTGTGCGGTAGTCGACGCAATACGAGTTTTGGGGAAAAAACTTGTCCTTTTATTGTATGTGGCACAGTCATAATAAAACAGTGTTTGCATTCAGCACTCCCCTCCAAACACTGATTGGACAAACGCGGCTGTGGGTTAGTTTATGTGTTGATGGCACTGGAGTATTCTTGAAGGCGGCTGCGAACGGTCTGAAGAAGATGAGCAGGGAGTAATTTGAGTCCAAGTAACTCGCGAGGGCGGATGAACTTAATTGGTCCGAGAGGCTTGGTGAGGATGTCCGCGATTTGGTCTTCTGACCGTGTATCAAGGAGATGTATTAGTTTATGGTGGACCAGGTCACGAATGTGGTGATAATGGATGTTGATGTGTTTTGAGCGGTTAGTATAAGTATCACTGACGCACATACTGTGAACCGCACGGTTGTCCTCAAGTACTGATATTGGTCCATGCAGTTGTAGTCCACAGGCAACGTATATATTGACAATGGCTTGAATCTCACGACCGAGTTCCGACACTGCAATGTATTCGGCTTCTGAAGCAGAAAGGATGGTGGATGCGGGTTTGGAAGATTTCCAGGATATAGCTCCTCCGGCAAGTTGGACAAGGTAGCCGATTTGTGATCGACTATCGTGGTGCATTGCGAATGACGCGTCGGCTGCACCAATGGGATCCAAAGAAGGGTGGTTTGCGTCGTAAAATATGGAGAGGAATCGGGTATCTTTGATATACTGGAATACGTGCATAAGTCCGTCCCAGTGTTTCAGCGCTGGATCTTGAGTAAAGCTTGAGTATATTGAGAGAGCAACGGATAAGTCAGGTCGAGTGTTGATCGTTAAATAGTTGAGGCAACCAAGTGCTTCAGGTAGATTTCCCGGTCAAATGGCTGATCGGCTGTGGGGTGATACAGGTGATCAGAGGGGCTGAGTTTTGGCTGGACGCGCGCAGTTGAAGGGATTGGTGTTGTTATGATTCTTTTGCGTGACGGTGATTGGTGCGTGTGAGCAGTGGGGGGGTGATGTGTGGCTGTGAAGTTGTCCAAATATGGTTTGAATCGGTCAAGGATAGTGGAGATGTATTTGGATTGGTGGATGTAGATTCCTTCTTGTGTCCGTTCTACTTCAATTCCCAGGCATAGTTTGATGGGTCCTAAGTCCCGGATTTTAAATGCTGATTTGATGTCGGCGATGGCTTGATCGATCATGGGGCCGTCTCCAAATAGGCACAAGTCGTCCACATAAGATAGAATAAATACTTCTTTTCCGTTCAGTTTTTTTGAAGAAGTTGCAGGGGTCGGCTCGTGACTGTGTGTATCCACATGATTTCAGGTGCGCGACGAGTGTGTTGTACCATAATCGACCGGCTTGCTTTAGTCCGTAGAGTCCTTTGACCAATTGAAGTACCATCCCTTCTGGTAGTCCGTATCCCTCTGGTGGGCGCATGAAGATGACTTCATCAAGGACGCCATGGAGGTATGCTGAGGAGATGTCGATCATTCTGTTCGACCACTTTTTCTTAGCGCACAGTGCCAGGTAGAGTCGGAACGTGGCGCGCCTGATAACGGGGGAATAAACCTCAGAGTAGTCGATGCCAAATCGTTGGGTGAAGCCTTGTGCCACAAGTCGGGCTTTGAACCTTTCCACTGTTCCATCTGCGTTGAGTTTAACCTTGTATACCCATTTGCATCCGACTATATTTGATCCAGGGGGTAGGTTGCTGATAGAGCGGGGAAGAAACGTTCCCATTCCTTTGAGCGAGTTCTTTTCTTCCTCTTCTGCACGGAGCCAGAAGTACTTCCAGGGGCTTGCCATAGCTGCTTTTCGGTTGCGTGGGGATTGGTCTTCAAGTGGCACATACTTTGGTAGTTGATCAGATAGGGGGTTGGCGCCTGGGAGTTGGTCAGTGTGGTTGAATACTGTCCATCCTGTTTTGGGACTATTAGCAAGTAGGTTTCCAGGCTGATTTTTCTTACCGGTGAGTAGGTCTTCAGTGTAGGCTATTGTGTCGTCTTCATCAGGTTCTGGCATGATGCTTGACGATTGCCGGAAGCGTGCTTCTGGGTTGTGGATTCGGTTTCCTTGAGGTTGGATGTGTATTTTTCGAAGGAGTTCGGCGAGTGAGTCTTCAGTGGGGTTTTTGGGGTTGGGTAGGTTGAGGGTGCGGCATATTGTGGCAACAAGGCTGTTGAGGCCGGGGGTCCATTCTCCATCCTGATCGGATTCTTCTGATTCGCTCTCTGACGTGTCATCATTGTTACCGTCGATTTCGTCATAGTTGGTGTTGGATCGGCGTGGGCGTTGGGCACTTGTGCGGTCAGGGGGTTTGTCGACTGTTGAAGGGGGGTCGTCGGATGGTATAGGTAGAGGACTTGGTTCGGAGGTGGCTTGTGAGGTGGGTGGGGTTTGTTTGGAGATTTGGAGGGTGTTGTTGTCAGCACGTCGTTTTTGTTTTGCTGCTTTCGCCTCAGTTTTTCGTTTGCGTGTTGTTGCTGGTTCGGGAACGAGTGCTTTTCTGTTCATATCCTTTGTGGTGGTTAGTGTTTTTGTGTGGCATGCTGTTTTCCTCACCTTCAGTGTAGCAGGGTTGAGGGGGTCATTCTTGAATCGCTCCTTTCTTTTCAGGAATATATCAATTTGTTGGTTTGCAGTGTTGAGGTCTTCTTGCGATAATGCGTTGAGTTGATGTGCGATGACTTCGGGGGTGGTGGCGTCGGTGCTTTCAGGTCCAACTTTTCGGGAGGGGATGTACGGGAACCTGTATGGTGTGCATGAGGAGGGTTTTGTGGGATATTTGGGTCTTACTTGGTATTGTCAAATACGCAGTCTGCGTGGCGTCGCGTGATGAGCTTGCCAGAAGCGATGTCAATGAGTTTGACATGGGTTCTGGAGAGGTGTCCCACGTACACAGCTGGTGCAGTTTTTGGGTCCAGTTTGTTGCGGGTTGTCTTGGTGCCGTCTGCTGGGTTTTGTTTTGTGGTGTCGGATTTCTCGAGGTGGTATTCGACAGCAGATCCGAACACTTGGTAGTGCGATACGTATGGGGCGTAACCTGACCATTCCTCGTCAGGGGAGAAGACATCTCGGCTGGTTACTGTTGAACTAGTTAAAATGGGGTTTGAGTGGTGATGTTTTTGTACCTGGTTGCTTGTTTTTGATTTCGTTGGAGTGTGGGAGTGCAACGTCCCAGTCGTTGGCAGATAGGTTTGGTGCCCCGGCTATAAACGTTCTCATGATATCGCATATGGTTTGGATGTGGGACTCTGCGACTCCATCTTGCTCTGGTGTTTTCCGGAGGGTTGGTTCAATGGTGATGTTGTTGGCGGCACAGTAGTTATGAAAGGATGTGGAGAAGAGTTCTCCTCGGTCCATGCGGATACGTTGCACTCTTGTTGGTCGGTCTATTGATGCGTGCAATTGTTCAATGAGTTGAATCACAGCCACGAGTGCGTCGCTCTTGTGTTTTAGAGGGTAGACCCATGATTTCCTTGAGCGATCATCAACGACAATGACAAAGTACTGGTTTCCGAATCGGTCTTTCCCAAGTTTGGCAACGTCGACGTGAAGGGTTGCACCGAGGTTGTTGGTGTTTGGCGGGAGAGATGGGAACGGGGCTCTCTGTTTTTTGCCTGGTTTTGGTTTGTGTTAGAGGGGTACTTTTCATTGTTTTGAATTACCTTTTGTGCAGTCAGGGCATGTGCATTCTGGGTCAATGACGACTGAGATTGGTAGGTCGGCTGTGGTCCTGTGACGAATCATGTACCGAAGGCGGTCGTATGATATATGTCCCAGGATTTTGTGTGTTCGTTCCGTGTTGAAGGACAGTGTGTTTTTGAGGTCCGAGAGGTATTTGCGAGTGAGGCTGGACATGGCTGACGGGCGGACTTTCGTGAATGAAGAGTGGACTGATCCGTAATACTGTGTGGACCTTGGTGGTTCGTCGATGGTGGGGATGAAGGGTAGGCCATATTTGCAGCGGATATCGATGAGTTTGGTGTCCTTCTCGCGGTTTGGGGAGATTCCCTTCTGGTAGATCCAGATGGAGGACTCGTGGGATGATTGGTCGTCGTAGCCGAAGTAGTAGAGGTTTTGTTTGTTTAATGACTGGGAAGAGTATGTTATTGGTTGTGTTGTTTATATTGTTTATTACCTTTTGGGGGACAAGAGTGGCTGGTGCAGAGGGGGAGTATATGGCGTTATACAGGTTGATTGAGATGACTTCGTTGTTGATTCCTTTTGCGGGTATGACAGCATGGCCATGGCCGTGGGCCATGATGGCAGAGGCGTTGGCGGATATTCCGATGGGTTTGGGTCGGGGGTATTGGGTGAAGGTTTTGAAGTATTTCTTGTCGCGGACTACTTCTAGGTCTGGGTGGGTTTAGTTGTGTGTTGTGTGTAGTGTATTGTGCTTACTTGCTCCGGTGTCAATCATTACAGCGTGGCAGGTTTTGTCGGTTTCTGAGGGTGATATGGATGCGGCGAGTTTGGAGAGGGCAGGAACAGGTAGTGGGTCGATGTTGGTGAGGTTTTGGTGGTGGGGTGTGTGCGTTGGTTGATGGCTTGCGGGTTTGTAGTCATCTTCCTTGTCCATTACCCACGCTCTCCGTGGGCTGATTGAAAATCCTGATCTCCTCCCTGTTCGGCGTGTTTCATCCAGTCTGGCGTGTCATCCTGCTGTTGCTGTTGTTGCGCTTTCATTTCGTTTGGATGTGGGTCGTACGCATTGTATTCGTCGTATTGTTGCTGATTGTCGTAGTACTTGTATAGGTCGTAATAGTGGGGGTTTATGGGGAAGGGTTGGTAGTACGTTGATTGATCGAAGGATGCGGCGACGTTTGCTGTTCGATGGGGGCAATTGATAGCGATGTGTCCCGGTTCCCCGCAGGTGAAGCAGAGGCCAGAGTTTGGTGGTCGTGGTGGTCTGGCTGGTGGTGTGGTTGGATTTGGGGGTGGACGGATACCAGGAGATCGTTGATACGGGTGGTATTGTTGGAGGTGCGAGGGGTTTCCGAGTGGTCTAGGCCGAGTTGCTGTTGCAGGTAGGAAGTGAGGATTTGGGGTGACGCCATCTTTGAGGAATCTTCCGTGGTATGCGCGGTTGATCATTAGGCCTGGGTTGGTTGGGTGTGGGTAGAGGTTGGGGTTGGGGTTGCTGTTGGTTGATGGTTGGGCAGGGGCGGGTGGATTGATTCTGTTTGCAGCATACATGAATGGTGTTGGGATTTGTGGCCTGAATGGTGGGCGAGGTCCCATGGCGTTTGCGATTAGGTGGGGGGCGGGGTTTTGATTCCAGTTTGGGTTTTGGGTGGGGAACTGTTGTAGTACGACGTTTACGTAGGGGTCGTGGTGAAGTGGTTGATCGGGTAGGACCACTGTGTTAGCTGTGGCGGTTGGCGGTGGCTGTTGGTCGTTTTCTTCGCCAGCGAATTGTTGCAGTTCGGCGTAGATGTTGACGAGTCCCTTTTTCCCAACGCTGAACGTGTTGCGGTGTTGCAGTACAAACGGCTTGAACGTTTTGACGTCGTTCATTCCGTCAAGGAAAACTCCGAATGCCCATTTTTCGTCCAGTTGTTCAGAGTAAGCGGTGATTTTCTTTCCTGTTGCGTGGTTTTAGTGTGTTGGGTTGTGGTCGTTCATATCTCATACCAGACACTTTGGCTGAGGCGTAGAGGGTACTGAATCGGGCAATATACGCAGAGGCTGTTTCTCCGTTGTTCATTTGAATGTTTACGTAAGCATTGTGGGTCTTTTTGGAGTTGGAGGCTTCGAGTGCAGAGACTTGGGCTTCGATAGCGGAGATGGCTTCATGGGCGAAGTTGAGGTCTTTGATGAGGGTGTGTACATTCCCAACAGTGTGGTTGCGAATCAATCCAATGGCGATGTTGTTCATCTTTCGAGTGCCGGGGAAGACCATCTTGGTGTTGTCGTCGTCCAAGAGCCGATAGTACTTCCCTTCGTGTGGGATGAAGTTTGCCAGGACCCACTTGAGTTTTTCAATAGGAGTGGCGGAGTTGTTCGGGTGTTTGGCGATGGCTGCGTTTTCGTTGATGCCTGGGTTGAGGGTCTCGTTGATGCATTTTGTGTCGCAAGTTGGGTGGGAGTCTTTCTCAGACGCGTAGGAGATGAGTCCTTTCTGTTTGTTTTCGTGTTAATTGTTTCTATTCTGTTTCTATGGGTTTTGCTCTCAGCTCATTTTCGCTTTGTTGCTCTGTGTTTCCTTTCCTCCTTTTACTTCTGTTTGTTTCTCTCTTTCTTTTCTTTTCTTTTATCTCTTTTAATCTCTTTTAATCTCTTTTGGTCTCTTTTGGTCTCTTTTGGTCTCTTTTTGGTCTCTTTTGGTCTCTTTTATACTTCCCTCTTTTCTTACATTTACCTTTGTGTTACCTTCCTTTCCGTTGGGTGTGTTCGCTGTTTCAGATGTCGTTTTCGCTCATATTCTATTTTCGAGTTTCGCTAGGTTTACTTCCCTCGATCCCGTGTTGTTTTATCTTTGCGTTCGATTTCTCAGGTTTGATGTATGTTGTTCAGGGTGGTCGTGATGGGTTGTGATGGGGGTGTTGGGTAGAGATGGGCAGTGCGGGTTGTTGTGATGTACCTTGAATGTTTCGAGATTCTCTCTGCGGTAATCGCTGAGAACGAAGAACTTGTACTTGATTTCGTGGTGAGACATATGAGCTCTTAATCTGCTGTAACGTAGTTGGCTGGATCTGTGCGGTAGTCGACGCAATACGAGTTTTGGGGAAAAAACTTGTCCTTTTATTGTATGTGGCACAGTCATAATAAAACAGTGTTTGCATTCAGCACTTTTCACGGAACCGTGAAGGGAAACCGGTTTGAACGGTTTGGTTCGGTTTGGTTCACGGTTCAAACCGCTTGCCAAAGCTAAACCACGGTTCATTAAGTACACAAAACGGTTCGGTTTCAAACCGCGGTTCAAACCGAACTGGGGAAGGCAACATACTTCGTCATTGCCAAGCTTTGCATTTATTTCATAATTTCTCTTATATTTCTCATTCCGTGTTCCGCAATCGCTCAATGCTACTTTTGCTTGCGATATTGATCCATTTGCTGCTGCATCTGGTCTGCCCATAAAGAAACTTGCTCCCCATTTCGAAATTTGATGTTAAAGCGGACCAAGTCTGGTTCGCTGGCTTCTTTCCAATATACCGTAACTGAATAGTCACCAATAATCGGATCAGAAGAGTTTTCAACACGCAACATTGAGCTGACGTGAATGTGGCCCCGAAAAATGTAGCCAAAGGATCCCGATTGCTGACGCTTTCCTCGCACAGCTTTCTTGTTCTTCTTGCAGCACAAAAGAAGTTTTTCAAATAGAAACAGCTCATATGATTGTTCTTGGTCATTTGAAGCCAACAGGACTTGATCTGCGAGAAGGAGCTCTCCAAACTCAGATGGACGCAGACCCTATTAAGCACATATTAATGTTTAGACTATTGCAACTTATTAAAATACCTTCCAGTTGTCCATCGACTCAACCAACTCGGAAAACATGCGCTCATTTTCGTGTTTGCGCTGCAACTCATTCAAGTGTCCAACAACGCGTTTGATGCTTCCAAGGCCTTTTTCCAACTCCAGTGTTTTGAGATGGTTGTCCAAGTCTGTAATTTGGACCAATTCCTTGAGAATTAAAGGATAATTCAGAAGTCGTTGAATTGGCTTGATAAAGTAGAGTTGAAGCTGATTTGTTGGAATGATATGGCTGAAGTTTTGAAGCTTTTCCGTCTGCATAGCCACAAAATTCTGTGAAGACTGGAAATTTGTACAGAATGGGAAGTACACTTCAAAAGCTTTCTCCTACTGTTTTGTTAAATGAATTGATTACAAGATAAAGAAAAGGACATTACATTCACCGTGAACAATTCTCCAATCTTTTGATAATCAAAGCCTAACCTAATCGTAGACTCTAATCCAATTGCAAAACGTCTCTGGAAGTCAACCAGCTCATTCAGGTTACTAAACAGACGTTTTATCATATCCTTGGAAAAGACTTTTGAGGCGGCGAGCTCAGCCTCATACTTTTGGAGTTCTTCAAGAGCGTAAATATATGCGTTTTCTGTCTCGACTAGCTCTTTTAGAAGGCAAGTTATTTTTATGAGATGTGGCGATGTTGCCATTTCTTTGCGAACATCTGTTGAGAACGGAAGTGGCTTGGGAGCTGGAAGACCATTATTCCGTTCAATGAGGATAATAATTTCCTCAACAAGTTTAAGAACCTGGTAATTATCATGTTTGTGGATTAGGGTTGCTGAACCTTAAACGTGTTATCACCTTCATGAACCCAGCAGTATCATCTTTGTAAAGTTCTGATTTATCAAACACTTCAACTGATTGAATGTTCACATCCTTGTTGCACGCGTTAATGAACTTGTCGTAGCTGTCCTTACATGGGGATGTTGGGAAAAATGGTGGCCGAACGTTCGACACATCACTCGGTTCAAGATAAACTCCAGATGTTACAGCTGCGAGCTTGTTGTAGATGACGCAAAGTGGCACTCCGAGTTTAAAACAGTTCCAAAGGACTTAAATTGATTGAATGCATTAGTTTTAATAGATAAGGAAAGGGTCATTACCTTCAACCGGATCTGCTATGTAAAACGTATCGTTGCTATTGGCGAGATGTGCGTTGACTCCGTTGGGAAAGAGGTAAAACTCAAAGAGTTGGAATGAGTACAACGTAGCGATCAGGTCCACGCATCGCTGATACAGCGACTTTGTCTGATTGAATGTCAGTATTTGATCTACAATGAAAACCGGTGATGTACTTTGCCAGAAAGAGGGAGCTGGGTTAGCATGAGCAAAGCGCACAATAATGGAACACAAAATATTTATGTTCTGCAAATAATAATAGTGGGTTCTAACAAATTGTCAATTATTAATGTGAACACCTACCTCCAATTTGAATTGAGCAGAATTTCAAACGTGCCAACTCCGATCTTTGTCAGTACAAACAAAAATTCTGCACACTCCTCCAATTTCCTTCACATTCTTTAAATTAGTCTTTGCGTTCCCAGGATTGAAATAAAATATGTATAGCTTAATCATGATAGACTGAAGAGTTCAGAAGACTTTTATGATAGGATGTGACAAATCAATTTCTCCCACTTTGTCCTTACCAAGTTTCGCATTTATTTCATAATCTATCTAATGTTTAAAGTTCCGGAACGGAATCGCGCATCACTCCCAAAATTCGATCTCTTGTGTGACCATCCAGCTCTCCGTTCACCTCAATATATTGTAACCGACCTAGATGAGCAAGAACATTCGCAGGTAAAACTCCCGGCTTCTTAAGCACAAGGGAACGCTTACACTGGCTACTCGCAGCCTGAAGCTCGAACATACAATCCATACGTCCATAATAATCATCCGACAAAATCGGAATAAACAAAGCAGACCTTGTTATTCCCTCCATCATGGATCTATCCATATTCCCCGACATATTGACCCAGTATACCCAGACCTTAAACCCGTTCGAACTCAACAGGTCATACAGTTCTTGTCCGAGTGTGCGGTCACTGCTTGCAAGAGAGATCATCGCATCAAACGGATATGAATGTGAATATTGTCGTGTTGCCTCACGCAGACCTACAGCGCCAATTCGCATTGCGATTTCGACTGATTCGAGTGTGTTGATCGAGGATCGGTCATTGTCGGCGTCGAAATTAGAACCAGGACGTAGAATGTTGTTGTTTCGAGACCGAGAACTACCTCGCGGTGGAATTGGGCGTCTTAATGGCTTGGTTTCGTGGAGGTGTTCTGGATGGTTAAATGTTGTGGCTTCGCTTTGTTTGACAAGGTTGTCTTCCGGAATGTACTCAAAGACTTCATTCGTCATATAGGTTAGGATGCCGCCAGGTTCTTGAATCACTGGCTCAATTGGTTGTGTCTCCGTCCGATCGCGGTACTTGTAAATTTGCGTCTGCAACCGATCTGCCCAAAGAGCAGCTTGCCCTTCATTTCGATACTTGCAGCGAAAGCAGACCAAGTCTGGTTCGCTGGCATCTTTCCAATATACTTTCAAGGAATAGTCACCAAAAATCGGATCAGAGGTGTTCTCAACGCGCAACATTGAGCGGACGTAAATGTTGCCCCGTAGAATGTAGCCAAAGGTTCCCGATTGCTGAAGTTTTCCTCGCACATCTTTCTTGTTCTTCTTGCAGCACAAAAGAAGTTTTTCAAATAAAAACAGTTCATAGGATCGTTCTTGGTCATCTGAAACCAAGAGGACTTGATCGGAGAGAAGGAGCTCTCCAAACTCTGATGGACGCAGACCCTATTAAGCACAGATTAATGTTTTAACTATTAAAACAATCAAAGTACCAGCCAGTCTTCCATCGACTCAACCAACTCGGAAAAAATGCGCTCATTTTCGCTTTTCCGTTGCAACTCATTCAAGTGTCCAACAACGCGTTTAATACTTTCAAGACCTTCTTCCAACTCATGTTTGTGCGGATAGCTATCCAAGTCTGTTTGAACCAGCTCCTTGAGAATTAAAGGATAATTCAAAAGGCGTTGGATTGGCTTGATCAAGTAGAGTTGCAGTTGATGGGGTGGAATAATATGGCTCAAGTTCTGAAGCTCTTCAGTTTGCATCGCGGCAAAGTTCTGAGCAGACTGGAAGTTTGTGCAAAATGGGAAGTATACTTCAAACGCTTCTTCCTAATTCAAGAAGTAGTTTAATTTCACTAAAGATGGATGGGAGAAGCAACTTACATTCAATATGAATAATGCTCCAATCCTTTGGTTCTCTGGATCTAACCTAATCGTAGATTCTAATCCAACGAGAAAACGTCTTTGGAAGTCTACAAGCTCGTTCAAGTTACTGAAGAGCAATCGTATCATATCATTGGAAAATGTTTTCGAAGCTACCAGTTCGGCTTGATACCTCTGGAGTTCTTCCAGGGAAAAGATGTATGCTCTTTCTGTCTCAATCAACTCTTTGAGGAGGCGAGTAACGTTTGCTTGGTATGGGGACGTTGTTTTAAAAACAACATCCGTTGAGAAGGGAAGGGGCCTGGCAGTTGGAAGATTGTTGTTGCGTTTAATCAGGATAATTAATTCTTCAACGAGTTTCAGGACCTGGTGAAGATCATGAGTATCATCAATAAGTGTGAACCAAAAACGCTGTGTTGCACTTGCCTTCATGAACCCGGCAGTATCATCTTTATAAAGTTCCGACACGGAAATATTCGCCAAAGCTTGAAGATTTGGATCTTCTTTGCATATGGCGATAGCTTTGTATAAGTTGTCCTTACAAGGCATTGTAGGATAGAACGGCGGTTCCACGTTGGACACATCACTCGGTTGGAGATAAACTCCATTTGTAACCGCTGCGAGTTCGTTGTAGATGACGCAAAGCGGCGCTCCGAGTTTGAAGCAGTTCCAAAGGACTTATAAATTGAGTGTATCAGATACATCGATGTTTGGATCATGGACCTTACCTTCTACAGGATCTGCGATGTAAAGGTTATCGCTGCTACTGACGAGGTATTTGTCTACTCCATCGGGAAAGAGGTAATACTCAAAGAGTGGGAATGAGTATAGCGTTGCGATCAGGTCCATGCATCGCTGATATAGCGACTTTGCCTAATGAAACGTCAGTCTTGCCATACAAAGTAAGACAACCATTGCTGAGGCGCACCTTGCCAGGCAGAGGAAGCTGGGTGATCATCACTTTGGCCTTATGATAATATGAAAAAAAGTGGGGTTCTGTTCTGGTCCAATCCTCTGTTTTCACTCTCACTGGCCTGCTTGCCAAGCGGCTGCGCTATGGGTCTATTTCATGGAGAGAATGTGTCAAACTATTCCATAATATACGTGATACGTTTCTCTAGAATCAAGATTGCGCTGCAGAAGCATTAAATTACAGTTTTATCAAACATAATTATGATTAACATTTGTTGCATCAGTTGTTGTGTTTTCGGACTCGGAATTGATTATGTTTGCAAGTCCCGATCCGCTCGCGCTTAAAAAACTCTGAAACTTTCTCGAATATGCATTCAATAACTGTTTCAACTCCATTTTCTATATCAGTACAGTCGCTTCCTCTCCGACGGAAAGGGGTGTGGACCAAGGACAGGACCAAGGATTCTGAAGTCCGAACAAACACAAATCCTGCCACGCTCCGCCACTCTTTCCTTATATCAGTCCTTTTCCCGTGGGAAATTTGAAGGCAACTTGCCGCCCAAGCCATAACAAAAACTCTCTCTGTGAAAACCAATCCAAGTCCAAGTTTGTCCATAAGCACAAAATGTCCGATGATATGCCTCGCCGTCTGTTCCCAGTGACGCCTCTTGCCTTTTTGACCGCATATGCTATTGGGCTATCTCATCATGACTGTGGAGAGAATCCGACCAAGTACGCTGTGGCTGTGATTGTGTTGTCGAGTATCAAGATTGCGCTGTTTGTGTTCAATAACAGCAACAGTTTGCAGATTATTGATTTTGTGGCGGATACTATTGGGTTTGTGTTTTTTGTGTTTGCGTGGATTTGGTTTGCTGAGTATACGGGTGGCTTGAATGTTGTTCAGTATTTGCGGGAGTATGGGTCTGGGGAGTGGTTGACGCTACCACTTGTGTTGCGGATTATGTACTTTGAGATGTGGTTCTTTATTGCGATGTGCGGTTTTGCGGCAGTGTGTTTGGTTCTCACTTTGATTAGTTACTGTTTCTGCGGACTCTCGTATGATGTAACATCGTGGAGCTACTTTCGAGTGTTCCGTGGGCAGCAGAAACCCAAAGCAGAGGCAGTAACTAGTCCTCTTCCATCTCATATTACCGCCCAATAAATCAATAAAAGCCTCATTAATTTTATTAATTGTTCTTTTCTCTTCTCTCTCCTTTTCTCTTTGAATAAGTACTTGTGGCAACCACCAACAAAAAGAAACAATCCAATCCAATGAATCCATCGCAAACTTCGCCAGTTGGAGCCTGGGGCGATACTGAGCTTCCAACGCCACCACCAGTCGCATCGAACAACGGGGCATCGAGTGAGTGTTCTTTTCGTCGTATTACCCCTTTTAAACCAAACCTTCTTTTTAACCTCTTTTAACCTCTTTTAACCTCTCAAAACCAAGGCTGGGGTGCACCGCCAAAGACAACTGATCTCTCTGGGCGTGGTTGGCCCGCCCAGCCACAGTCGCCATCGCAGCAACAACAGCAACAGAGCACCGGTACCCTCTCTTTCTCTTCTCTTTCTTCTCTTTCTCAAACCAGTACTCAATCAATCAATTCAAATCACAGTTGATTCAATCGCTGCAAAAGTATCGACATTGTCCGCAAATGGTTCGTATCTTCCTGCTTTAACAACCAACCAACAAACAAACAAACAAAACTCTCTTCAAATCAGACGATGTTCCACCACCTCCAAAACACTCGCGTCTTGTCGATGACGATGAATGGGGCGCCGACTCGTCTTCGGGTCCCGCTGGAAACAACGCCGACTCGTCTCCAACTGATAAAATTGTCGTGCATTTGGCCGACGGAACTGTCGATCCTACTCTTTATCATGGTGTCAAAAAGTTTGAGGATCTCGGCCTTTCCCCTGACCTCCTCAAGGGTATCTACAGTATGGGTTTTCAGAAGCCGTCAAAGATTCAAGAGAGGGTGGGTTTCTCTGATGTGACCTGCGAGTGAGATCATGACTGAACGAGGGCGAGATCTACGAGTGAGATTATGACTGAACGAGGAACGAGCGAAGGAATGTCGAACGGGCGAACGCGAACAATCGAAAAACCGACTGAGGAACGAAGGAGGTTTAAGGTTGCGCGGAAACAAGCGAAAAGGGGACGAATAGCGAGCGAAGCGAATCAAACGTAGCGAGCGCAGCGAGCAACGAAAGAAAAAGTGTGAGCGCAGCGAACGACCTTTCGCGAAGCGAACCAGAAGATAATGACCTCCTAGTACTTTTTATTGAGCGAGGAACGAGCGAAATATGCATTGTGTCATGCAACAAGCCCTATTCAGTGAGCGCAGCGAACGACCTTTCGCAAAGTCTTACGCGAAGCGTGAATACAGGCGAAAAGGGAGAAATAGCGAGCAAAAAAAAGAAGGATGTGAGCGCAGCGAACGAACTCATGTAAAGAGGACGAAGGAGAGGGAATATTGTGCAATGGAATCTTATACACCCGGACACTTATCCACTTTAACAGGCCCTTCCAATGCTTCTATCTGACCCACCACAAAACATGGTCGGTCAGTCTCAGTCTGGAACAGGAAAGACAGCCGCTTTTACTCTCACTATGCTTTCTCGTATCGATCATTCCAATCCCGCTCTTCAAGCTCTCTGTCTTGCTCCATCCAGAGAACTTGCCAGACAGATTATGGAGGTGGCCAAAGAGATGGGAAAATATACTGGTGTCACTACTGCTTTTGCTATCAAGGACATGGAAGTTCCCAGGTTAGTTCTCATCGTTCGAAGAACGAGAAAGACATCTGATTAATGAAGCTTACTAAATATCATAACAGAAACACGAAAATTGACGCTCAACTGGTTGTTGGTACTCCAGGAACTGTAATGGAATACGTGCGTAAGCAAATGATCAGTCTTGCTCAAGTCAAAGTATTTGTTCTCGACGAAGCCGATAACATGCTTGACCTGTACGTATCTGTTTTTTTCTTGGACTTTCTCGCAACACTCAGTCTTTCACAACAGCCAAGGTCTCGGTGACCAATCCGTCCGTATCCGCAAACTCATGCCTCCAACGTGTCAAATTCTTCTCTTTTCAGCAACCTGGACCGACGAGCTTCGCGACTTTGCTGCCCGTATCGCACCCAATGCGCGTGCAATTACTTTGAAGAGAGAGGAATTGAGTGTGGATGCCATCAAGCAGCTTTACATGGATTGTAGGGATGAGGACCACAAGACTGAGATTCTGATGGCGATTTACGGACTGCTTACTATTGGGCAGAGTATCATCTTTGTTCGTGTACGTATTGGGTGATGGTTTTTGTGTGTGTGTGTGTTCGAGGCTGACTGGTAGTATTTTTTTTAGCAAAAATGGAAGGCGGATGAGTTGTGTCAGATTATGAATGATGAAGGACATGCCGTTTCTCTTCTTCATGGGTACGTTATATTGCTTCCTAACTCCATCGTCTACAATCACGCCTTCTAAACCAATCAATAGATCCCTCGATGGTCCCGAACGTGACCGCGTCATTGACGAATTCCGTGAAGGAAAATCCAAAGTCCTCATCACCACCAACGTCCTTTCCCGTGGAATCGACATTCTCCAAGTCAACCTCGTTATCAACTTTGACATGCCGCTCCTCGCTGATGGAACCACTGTCGATCCTGAGACGTACCTGCACCGTATCGGTCGAACGGGGCGGTTCGGCCGCACAGGTGTTAGTATCAACTTTGTGCACGATGCCAAGAGTTTTAGGGAGATGGATGCGATTCAGCGACACTTTGGGAAAGAGATTGTTAGGGTTGGGACGGAGAGTTATGATGAGATTGAGAGGATGTTGAAGAAGGCTATTAAGTAAGAGAGTTTGTGTATGTTGTTGGAGGTTGTTGATATGTGGGGTTTGCATGATTTGTTGTTTTGTGTTGTAGGGAATTTTTGAGGTGTATGTGTTTGGGTCATAGCGTGTTGTTTTGCTTTTTTATTTTGTTGGGCTGGTGGTTTGGCTTTTTGCTTTCTTGTGGATTGGAATATATAGTATTTGGAAAGACATATTATTGCGTTTATTGGTTACATTGAATACTTTGATATATAGAAGCTGAAGTGGGAGGTTGTTGGTGAGTTATGATAGAGGCATGCACTTTTGGTCTGTGTTGGACCAGATTTTCTGCGAACGAGATGGTGAATTAGGTTTTGATGGTTGATATGAGTTGGCATACCTGTACAACTTGGTTGGGTAGTCCTGCCACGTTTGAAATTGATGTACCCATCCTTGAAAAAGAAAGTTAGTCAAGGATACTTTTATGGTATATCGTTTTTTCTTACATGGAATTACAAATATCACCGATTTCACCATACTTTTCGTTGTACCATGCAAGCGGCGGTCCCACGATGGAGACATCGCCTACCAACGGGTCTGTGATCTATGTATTGACGTAAATATTAAATAAAATATCGAAGGTGGTGTGCATTACTGCTTCAGCGATTTCGTGTGATATTGTTAGTTGAAGTGCTGTCCATGGGTTTGAGTTTCCGCAATAGTTACACGTCATTCCTCCAAATAGGTCTATTGAACGCTCCAGTTAATATCATTTGCGAATGCAGATGCAGTCGTCCGGTAATTACATTTAATATTCGCGAATTTGGTCGCAGGAGAAACAAAGTCCGAATGAAATCCACCTGTCATAAAAACAGTAAAGGTTACCCTCTGAAAGATTTACACCCGCAATCGATCACATCCAATTTCAAATCACAAATTAAAGAAAACCACTTACAAAACACACTACAATAACCGCTCCCCTGCGTCGTGATTTGGTTCGGCTTTGAATCAAACCCTGAAATAAACACGTATAACGCGTTCGGGTCGGATGGGAAGATGTTTCGAGCGATCAGGTCTCCGATCATGGGACGGATTTGTAGTTCGTCTGTGATTGTGAGGTTTTTGGGGATGATTGCTGCGCCGCGGAAGCGGGAGTAGGGTGGGGATTTGTATTGCGCCATTAGTTGCCACCATGATCCTGACGCTGTTGAATTTTGGGAGTATTTTAGATGAGTGGAAGGGAAGGGAGGGGTTGGGGTTTTTTACATAGGTTGTTGAGGAATGTGTGGAATTGTTGCATGTTTTGTTCGTAGCCGGACCATGTGTTTCCGTACTGTATAAATTAAGTAAGTTAGTGAGTTTGATTGCTGGTTTTTTGAGGATAGATGTTACCCCTGAAGTTGTTATGAATGAGAATTTGGAAATGATCCATTAGAAACGGTGGCGAGGAAGAGAAAAAGTCTTACAAATTACATCTATAAAGAAGTTAATTGATTTTCTAAAACCCAAGTACGCTACTTACAGTAGTTGATTGGCGCAACCATTGTAGGACCCCCTATCCATCAGAAGCAATAATTAGAGATGACGCGTAACATGGGATTTTAATATTTACCATAATTATATAGCATATATTCAGAACCAGCTGAAAGCAATAAGTGTGTAGTTAGAAACCTTCAACAACAATTGACTAGAAACACACTTGGACTCGCTTGACTCAATCCAATAAGTCCAACATTCATAGCCCTCTTGTCAATCTTCGAGAACCGATGTTTCCGCAGTTTCGACAATGTAACGGGTCCCATATTCCCGATTTCCTGCCTATCATGCCTTGGGGAGGCGGCATCTGAACTTTCGGATATCGCAACCTAGGTCGATTAAAATGATCGCGATGACTCCTCGTCACGGGCATATACGGCGCGGCAAAGTTCATTGCATGTACAAATCCATTGGCGATCCAAATTGCCGTCAAGGAAGCTGTGATGATGACAAAGAATAGGGGAGCACTATTCCCCAGTCTATTGAGAGACCAAATGGTTTGTTCAGATGTCGCTTTAGGAGTCGCTTCAGTCTTGTGAAGATTGCCATTTTGTTGGGGAGGTTCTGTACTAGGGGGAAATTATGGAAATCTTTTGAGGGAGCGGAGACTGTTTGACAAATGAATTGCGTTTTTGTAGAAACAATTTATTATAATTGTATATACGAAAATGACGATTGAAATGCAAGAAGAAGACGCTGAGGATCAACCAAGCATCCAATTAGGAGAACCAACCATTCCCGAACTTCTGACCAACGATTTGGTTCTCCGTCTTGCCGACTTTACTGAAAAACACGTTAAAATCCAAACCAAAATAAACGCGAAGGAACCTGAGCCCTGGACAACAGATGCAGCAATACTAAGTGGATACAATCATTCCATTCTGTTTCCATTCTTTCGCAACGACGAAAAGTAATTCGCGAGAGATCCTTAGCATTTTTCATTGTTGGAATATTCTTCAGCGAGAACAGGTCGGGTACATCACCGACTTACGCACAATTCTCGTTCAAATGTATAAATGGGATGAAGAAAAAGTTACTGGTTCAATGAGATTAAGTGTTTGGTGAAGATTGCGACTGACTTGAAGAAGCGCGAGGCAATGTTGAGTAGGAACTGGTGGTATTCTCAACGGAAATCGACGGACTTGTTTCGAAAGGTATGCATTTGACTCAACGTGACTTGTATGAGGCCATGCGGGGCGATGCGACGAAGGATAAGGGTTTTATATTGCGGCGATTACCTGGCCTTTTACTGTTCAGTTAAGTTTTATGGTTTCCTTTCTGTATAAATTGATAAGATTTCCATAGGCGAACGCGGTTGCCTTGGGTTTGGCGTCGTATGATCCAACCATACACCCCCATCACTCAAAGGGCAACAGCTTCTCGTGGCCATGAAATTCACAAACATCAAAGCAAATCTCGAAAAAGGAATGGAGTTTATTGTGCGCGTTTTAAACAAGATTCTTTGTGAACGACTCAATAATGGTGTTCCTGGAAGCTATTCCCCGAAGCAAAGTGTTGGAGATGACAAAAAGGTTAAATTAGAGAACGAGGATGACGCGGATATCAAGATAAAGACTGAAACGAATGATTCTGCATCTCGTAGAGAAAACCCAAAAGTGAAAGAGGTGAACCTATCCACTCTCATTTGACATCATGATGTTTTTTCTCATTCTTCACATAGGAATGTGATCCATTACCGAAACCAGATCCAACATATCACAATATACTTCCCCTTTTAACCTATGAAGTCGACGATCTGTTCTATATGTTCAAGCAATATCTTCAAGAAACTGATCCAGTGATGGCAGCTTGGATGAAAGAAGACGATGCTCGTGTAAAGAAGGAAAAGAAAGAAATTCAAATGAAGAAGGAGAGAATCAAAACAGAAAAGAATCAAGTGAAGGTGAAGGAGGAGTTGCAGGACGAAGATGACACCGGGCAAACCGATGTGATTTCAACAGAGTCGAAAAGGAAGAATCAGAGAGATGAGAAAGCGTCTAAAATTGTGCTTATTAAGCAAGAAGTGAAAGCGGAATCCGAGGAGGGTTTCAGTGTGAAAGCAGAATTTGACATGATTTCAAGTAACAATGCTGCAGGAAACAAGAGTGGAAAAAGAAAGAGAATTTAGCCACATAATTACGCAGATAAATACATAGTATGGACATATGAACCTTTTCTGTTTTCGTTACGGACGGGTGGCGGGAAAAAAGAAAGTATTCCCACAAACACAACCATCCACAACTCGAAACTTTCGCACAAAAATCTCTGTTAACTCAGTCATGCTTTCTCTCATGACCACTTCTATCGCTCTTCTTGGATTACCTGGACTTGTTGCAGCAGCAGGTATAACATGACTAGGGGTACTAAGGAGTATTGACCGCGTACTATCAATTCGAATCGAATCCAACCAACAGAAGAGCTCTTTATTCCATTCAATGTTGCCAGTGGAGCCCTTGTAACTGCATCCTCAACAAGTGTGACTGGAGCTTGTGTGTCGGGACGCTGCTCTGCCAGGTATTCCCCCCTCCATACTCATTTTGGAGCCATTCAAAGCTAACCCAAACTGACATTAAAGTAACGTAATCGGCCTTGCTTCAAACAACGCGACAGGCCAGTGGGTGTCAGCACCAGGAACCTGTGACGTAACTCGCCCCGAATCAATCACAATCGATTGGTCGCAGAACTTTGGCGTGCAGTACATTACAGAAGTTAGATATCGGTTTGGAAGTTATCCTGGTGAGTTTGCTGGTGTGTGGTGTGTGTACCCCCCTTGTCTAATAACTGAACTCAAGCCGCGAATGCAAATTTGGTCGTGTATGATACTCAGCCAATGAATGTGAATAATCCAACGGCTGTGACGTATATCAATGACGAGCAATGGGTCGTGTATGTGTTTGAAGTTCCTGTCACGGCTACGTCGCTTTCGTATACGTGGACGGGCTGATGAGTCCAGATGGTGGAGTTTCGTGTCAAGTGTCTGTGAGGATATTCAGGTTTGGACTGGTATGTGTATTTTTCGGGGAATGTGCCTGAAGTTGTGTGATCTAAACTTTTTGCGACTAGGTCCAAGTCCTGACGGTCTCGGTGGCGTTCCTAAGAAGAATGATATCTCTACTGGAGCTGTTGTTGGAATTTCCATCGCGATCGTTGTTGTACTCGCCCTTGCTGCGGTTGCAGTGTTTGTATACTGTTCGCGTCGCAAGAACTTGATGAACCGAAACCGCACGTATGAGTTGGGGCCCTATGGACAGAGATTGGCGGATGATGATACTGAAGTTGATGGTGAGCCGTTGGGTGGATTTGAGGCTTTGTCAAAGAGAGTTGTTCGGAGCCAAAGAATGAGAAACTATCTGGCGACTTTGGGGACTCAGCGTCCTGCACCTGCTCAGCAGTATCATCAGGATGCGGCTATTGCGAGTGCTCACACTGCTGCGGCTGTTTGAAATGGGTTGGATTCGTGGGAATATGAGGGAGGGAATGCTATTTATGAAGTTCATTGCTTTTTTGTATTTTAGATTCATTTTGAAACACGTTGTATGTATCATTATTCTTTATATTAATTGGTTCAAGCTCCTTTCACAATTTCTCCACAACCAAGCAATACCAATAACTATGAGGTGAACCCACCCCCCTTCACAAATTACCCCACCCGCATGATCAAATAACCCATTAAATGAATCTCAGCAAAAAGTGCAGTTCGTGTGAAGGAACAGACCACCAGCGTCCCAATTCACGAAAGTGTCCCAACTTTGGCACCAAAGCAACCAAGTCGAAACCCGAAGCCAAAGTCAAGCAAGAATCCGAAGAAACAAAGCCCAAAATCTGTTCATCGTGCGGCTTTTACGGCCACAAAACATCAAAAAGCCAACACTGTCCAAAGAACGTTCTCTCTGTCGATTTCGATGAAGTCCCGTTGCTTGGCAATCCGCTCTTTGAATCGTTTGTCGACTATTCCGTGGAACAAACAAAGATTCAGCAAAAGTGGGATGCAAATGAACCAGAACCCTGGTCTGACAAGGACTACGACATGGTGGGTGTCCGCTATGAAGCGTGGTGCTCTCTCTCAGACGGGAAGAAATCAGTCTTCAAAGGACGGATCTGACACACCCGGCTGTCTTGTTTAATCTGTCGTTTGGGCTTCTGGTCAGCTGGACGTTTGCTCGTCGATTGGATACGTGGACGATATTGAGAGCTGCTGGATGTTTTCAGGGATATTGATATTACGAATGATGAGTTGCCGAAAAAGCGTCAGATTCGGTGGCGGGCGGGGAATCAGAGTAGTGCGTCGATTACTCCGGAAAATCGGGAGGGGATCTTGAGAAAGAATTGGGAGTATTCGGAGCGTGTTTCTGGGGAGTTGTTTCGGGAGATGCCGACGCAGCGAGAGGTGTATACTGCGTTGCTTGGGATGGAGAAGTTGGGGCCGTATCTTTCGTTTTATGGATCCGTGAGTTGACTTTTTTCTTTCTTATTGCCGTCATGTTAAATCAAGAGTAGTGCGATGCCGCACGACTTGCTATGGCTGAATTTGATCACACATTCTGTATTCCGAGTCTAAGTGCGGAGAAGATGTTGATTCGGTTTGGGTTGCCAAAGAATATTCTTGGGATGGCGTATTTTAACAAGCAGGTCCATCTTCGAATGGCGCAGGAGCTGAATAATGGTGTTCCTGGGAAGCGTGATTTGCAGGAAGAAATCAAGTTTGAGGAAAAGATTAAGCAGGAGCGGATCGATAGTGATATGAAGATTGATGATGAAGTTAAATCTGAGGATTGTGTGTCTGGAGTAAAGAATGAAGGAGGCTCTCGGGTTTCAGTGGTATGCGAGTAAAAGGCTCTAAACGTAAACTCACTATTATTCTTAGAAACGCGAATACGGCTTTGATGAGGTTAGTTTGGTGTAAAAGCAAGAATTAATTAACCATTTCATTCACGTTTCAGAAACCTGACCTCTCAAAACTCAAATACGAAGGGAATCTACAATACGCCTACCTTTTACCTCTCTGGCCGGTTGAAATCAATGATTTGGCCTATCGCTTTGAGCACTTTGAAGATGGCCTTTTGGGGAAAGGGACAGATACAAACAACGAGGAGATATATGTTATCGAAATGAACGACCCCAAAAAATTGAAATCAGTGAAGCCGAAAAGTCGGAAACGATCGAAACGGGATGTTGTAGATGAGTCTGGGAGTGAAGAAATGATGGATGATGGAGATGGCGTCAATGACAGTGAAGATGAAGAGAGTAAGATATTCATTGTGTACTCAATTATATCTGTATATTAACCACTTATTCTGAACAGTTATTCCTCCACGAAGAACGTATAAAACAAGATCAAGTGCTAAAAAAAGCGCCAGGAACATAACAAGTTCACATCCATCAATGACCTGGACACGAGTGAGATCGATGGTGATGAGTTGGTCATCTTGCTTTCGGATTATGAGGAATAACTTCTTTTTTGTGAATTATATTGTTTTTATTGGACAAGTTTCAGAACTGGACGCTATCAGCTGAACATACCAATAATCAATAAATACATACATATCTTTCATAAATCTGTAAAAGAAAGAAGGATAATCGTACAAATAGTTTATCCTGTGTTATCGACGAAAGAGGTAAAAGAAGGGTTTGATCTGTTATCGGGTTCCCCTTCTTGTGCTTTGCTATGTCACACTTTCCTCCAAAAACACTCTCAAAATGCTGTCAACAACGCCAGCCAAACTCGCTGTGATCAGCGACGATTCGTATCTTTCTCCGTTTGAAGGGGCTCTTATTGAACGGTGCGTAGGAGGTGGTTAGGGTTAACTGAGTGTACATAGCTAACCCTATCATCCCCTTTCTTTCCTTCCAATCAAACAACAGCCAAAACAACTTTGCCAAATGGATCAAGACAATCGAGGCGAGCGAAGGCGGAATCGACAAGTTTACCCGTGGCTTTGAATCACTTGGATTTGTGGTCAAGGACGATGGCTCTGTTTCGTACCGAGAATGGGCGCCTAATGCAGTGGAAGCATCGCTGGTTGGAGACTTTAGTGAGTGTACTGCCTGGGAGTACTGCAAGGTACACCTGCAACATACACAGGTATACTAACCTACACTATCAAACTAAAAAGACAACTGGGATGCCTCAAAACACAAAATGAAAAAGAATCCTTTTGGCGTGTTTGAGATTGTTGTTTCAGAGGGAATCCCGCACTTGTCAAAGGTCAAGATTGCGATGACTCTTCCTGATGGCCGTCACATTGACCGCATCCCGGCCTGGATTCAATACGCAACCCAGGATCTGTCAAAGAGTGCTGCCTGTACGTTGCTATTTATTGCAATCCTTTCACCTAATTATATCTGCCCTTTCAGACGATGGCGTGTTTTGGAACCCACCCCAGAAATACTCTTTCCAACACCCTCAACCACCAAAACCATCCACTCTCAGAATCTACGAATCTCACGTCGGAATCTCGTCTCCTGAAGGAAGGGTCGCTTCGTACACTGAATTCAAGGATACTGTTCTTCCACGAATCCAAAAGTTGGGTTACAACTGTATTCAACTGATGGCTGTCATGGAACACCCTTACTATGCCTCTTTTGGATACCAAGTCACAAACTTTTTTGCTCCTTCTTCCAGATGCGGGACTCCGGAGGAGTTAAAGGCTATGATTGGTGAGTGACTATTTTTAGAATTTTGTGTGATAGCAGTCGGTTTTTGGCGAATTCAGATTGTTTGATTTTTGGATGCGATGGGCTCTTCAAGAGCTGGAATGCGGTTGGAGCGTATTCGTTCCTTAAGAATCTCTTATTGTCATATCACCCTTATGACACAACCCCAATCATCCACGTACGTAAAAATCTAAAATACTTGAAATCAGACGAAGCCCACAGAATGGGAATCACCGTTCTGTTGGATGTTGTTCACTCCCACTGCTCCAAAAACGTCTTGGATGGGTTGAACGAATTCGACGGCACCGACCACTGCTACTTCCACGAAGGTGGACGTGGTCGACACGACCTTTGGGACTCCCGACTCTTCAACTACGGACACCACGAAGTCCTCCGCTTCCTGCTCTCCAACTTGCGATACTGGCTTGTTGAATTCAAGTTTGACGGGTTCCGATTCGATGGAGTCACTTCAATGCTCTACACACACCATGGAATGGGAACTGGGTTCTCTGGAGGATATAATGAGTACTTTGGTCCTCAAGTTGATTCTGAGAGTGTTACGTACATGATGCTTGCCAACCACATTATGCACAAGTTGCATCCACACATTGTCACTATTGCCGAAGGTGTGTTTCTTTCTTTTCAAAATGCCTTTTCGCTTATCCACATTTTATCAGATGTCTCTGGTATGCCAACTCTCTGTCGCACAGTCGAAGAAGGAGGTATCGGTTTCGATTACCGTCTCGCGATGGCTGTCCCTGACATGTGGATCAAGTTGTTGAAGGAGAAGCAAGACGATGAATGGGATATCGGAAACATTGTGCACACACTCACAAACAGACGTTGGAAGGAGCCTGCGATTGCGTATGCAGAGAGTCACGATCAAGCGCTTGTGGGTGACAAAACTCTTGCGTTTTGGTTGATGGACAAGGAGATGTATGATTACATGAGTGATTTATCGCCTTTGACTCCTATTATTGATCGTGGTTTGGCTTTGCACAAGATGATTCGGTAAGCGCACTTCACACTTCTATTCATTTCGGATTTCTAACTTCATGAACTATTAGATTAATCACATTCGGTCTCGGTGGAGAAGGATACCTCAACTTCATGGGAAACGAATTCGGACACCCTGAATGGCTCGACTTCCCGCGTGAAGGAAATGGCTCCTCCTTCCACTACGCGCGTCGTCAATACAACCTCATCGACGACCCCCTCCTCCGTTACAAGTACCTCAACAACTTTGACGCCGCGATGCAGCACCTTGACTCCACATACAGTATCCTCAACGCCCCAGACCAGTTTGTTAGTTTGAAGCACGAGGGGGATAAGGTTGTTGTGTTTGAGCGCGGGAACTTGTTGTGGATCTTTAATTTCCATCCTACTGCGAGTTTCGTGGATTACAGGGTTGGTACAAAGTGGGCTGGATGTTATAAGGTTGCTTTGAATACGGATGATAAGGAGTTTGGTGGACATGCTCGTGTGGACCAGCAGGGCAAGTACTTTTCGACGCCGTTTGGATGGAATGGAAGGGATAACTACATTCAGGTGAGCCTTATTTGGTTTATTCTTTTGGTAACTAAGGTCTGACTTTTTTTGTTCAGGTTTATATTCCTTCCAGAACTGCTTTGGTTTTGCGTCATGAGTAAATCCTGTTCATCTGCAATTCTGTTTGTCATATATATCTTTTGTATCTTTTGTATGTTTCTGCTTTTCTTGCTTTCGTTTGAACGAAAATTCAGTAAATCTTTCTTGCAAATCACTTCAGCCCAACTTTTGAATCGTGGAGAACAGATTAAACACGAATAATGGATGAGAAAGAAGCGGAAACATGCGCCCAAAAGGAAATAACCGCAAAAGAATCGGAGAAAGTCACCATTGATGCAGAAGCGTTAGAATCGGCACCGATTGTTCCAAAGATCCATACTGTGGATTCTCCGGAGAGTAATAGCGGTGGTTTCAGCCCTCCTCCTCAAGTCCGACCATCAGTCGCGTTCCGATCATCGCGTCCACGACCATCAAGTGAAATCGGAGTTTCTGGAAGTTCAAACATACGAAGCAGTGCTGTCTCAGGAATGATGGGAACACGGATGAGCATTTTAAGCAATCGAACTTCAAGTACTGTAGATAAGTGGGAATCGTCAAAGGAAACCCCAATCATTAGTGGAGAAGGCAATGCAACAAACATCACAGCCACACCACAAGACAAAATCCCAGAACAACCCCAACTAGAATCTAACCAAATCACCTCTGAAACCAGTGACAATCCAAAACGCTCTGCTTCAACTCGCATCATTTTCAAAAAATCGGCTGTGATTGGCGACGGTGGAATCTTTGGTCGCACAACGAGTTTAAAAAACCCAAGTCCAAGAGATACCGCCGCTATCCAAGCTGCTGGAAATTCAATTGGGTCCGGCCGTCTTAAAAATCCTGACGGACCAATGAAAAACAGTGTACAAGAATTGACAAAGAAATCAATCTCGTTCAGCATGATCCCAATCAAACTTGATTCTGAGGAAGACGTGACGCCGAGTCCGGATGTTGTTGCTGTTGACAGTGTTTCAAGAGAGCTCGGAAAGAAAAAAGGTCTGGAGCGGCGGAGATCTAAAAATCCCGAGAAAACAAAGGAGGCGGTTGTTGAAAGTAGTTCGTCGGAAGAAGAGGTGGAGGGAAAGCAATCATCTCGGTTTGACTCTTCCAGGCGACAAAGTTTTATGAGTCAGAGTAACAAAAGCGCTTTGAATAGTATGCACAGTTCTATTGATGAGGATGGGACGATGGCGAAAATGATGCGGCTTCAAAAAGCTGTCATCACGACTATTTTGGAGTCGGAGGTTTATAAATGGTATAGAAGAACAGTCGATAGTGTGCGGAACCAGATTTTGTTTGTTGCTTTCTTGCAGGTTCTTGTCAGTGGATCTATTTTGATAATGATCAAGGTTATAATGCAGAGCCAATTGCCTTCAATTCGGTTTTATAATTTGACACATGCGGTATTAGCGTTTCAAGGGAAACTTTTGCTACTCCTTGGGTGGGAGCTTGTAAGGTTTGTTGTGTGTGTTGCAGTTCCCGCTGATGCCTCTGCCCGCTAGATTAGTCGCAAAAGGCTTCGCTGCAAGTGAAATGTCTCACACGCATAGAGGCGTTTCTATTGTTGATGTTGCTCACTTGAATCCATCGCAGGGAAAGCAGCTGGGGAAAATGTTTATGAGTAGTTTGTTGCTCGTAGAGCTGATGCTGTGGGTTTTGTCCTTTTTGATGCATTGGGAGCCAGTGGAGAGTGAGTACATACCGGACAACTCTTTGATGTCTGATGTTTCCCCGGTGCTAAATCATAACACAGCATACCTGGGTACATTTCCATGCATTACCAATACTTACTACGGAAACTGGTCTTTCACTGACAATTTCGATGTATATATTGCGGCAAATATGGAGTTTGGTGTATTGGAAGCTTTTGGTCTTCCTATCACAGCTGGTATCGTTGGAGGTCTTGCAGCAACTCCTCTTGCCGCCCCCAACAGCAATTTCCAAATGGAACAGCATGGAATTATATATGCCGTCAATACAATTTGCACTAACGCGACGGTATTACAAAATCAACCGAGTACTGGTGTGACGAATATCCAGTTGTCGAATCAGGAGTTTTGGGGTCAGGTATATAACGTGGCAATGACGATACGATATCCAGCTGGAGCACATGCCTGGACACAATATGCACAGTATGATTTGCAACAAAAGTGTCAAGTCAGTGTTGTGACAGGAACGGGATACGTTACATTCAGCTACACAAGTGATGAATGGGGGAGTATAACAAATGGGAAGATTCAGCAACTAATCGTTGGGGAAGGGGACTCTAGCAGTCAAATTACCGTGACTCCCAACATGCAAGGTTTGACTGACTTTGGAAGCATCACAACTGCTCTTGGGTCATCCACGCAAATGTATGAAAATATAACTCAATGGATTGGAGAGGGGATCCAATTAGGTTTTGGAGTTCCTGTTTTGCATAGCCTTGTGACACAAGGGAGTGGGGCGTATTTTTTGGTTTGGGCCCAAAGACTAGATGGAAGATATGATCCTGCATTAACCTGGAAGGGAATAAGTTCAGGTGTAGCTGCTATTTCGCATTATGTGCTCAATCAAGGCGATGCCAACCAGAATTCAAATTGCGCATATAACGGCATGGACGGCGTTGGAATCTTGGAAGCCCCAGAATGGATTTCTACTGTCTTGCTAGGTCTGGTAATTACGGGAATTTGCTTTGGAATGGGTGTGGTTGGGTCCTGGATACTGATTGCGGGAGGCGGGGAAGCGATTGATCGTGCTGCACAGATTCTGGATCATCCATTAAGAATGCTGTACTATTTGAGAGACAGTGCGCATAAACTCGTCACCAAAATTCGAGGAGATGATATCGGACAGATTTCACTTGAACAGCATTTGGCAAACACGATGGTACGGTTTGGAGAAGACAAGACAACGCGTGGGGGTGAGATTGGGACACTTGTGCTGGACACTCCAAAGGCCGTGGTTAAAATGGCACGTAATCGCAAGCTTGCGTAAGGAGACAACCTTTAATTAATTAATATTTATTATTCTTCTTCTCCTTCTTCTTCCTCTTTGAATTAAAAAAAGAATGAGTCCATCGTTGTGCTTTCCCCCTTCGAGCGCAGACACTTTCACAAGTGCCTCGTACCTCTTTTACCAAGGAATTGAAACCGAAAGAATCGATGGAGGACGCCTTGGCCTTGGACTGTTCATCATGATTGGGATTGTGGTTTCATACCTTCCTCAAGTACGATGCATCACACCCAACTACCTGACCCATGCTAAACTACCCTCTCCAATCTAGTTTGCACGCATTGTTCAGCTTAAGTCATCGCGTGGGATATCGCCAGGGTTCCTTTTGTTTGGATCTGTTGGAGGAGCTGCTGGGCTGGGGAACATTATCCTGCTTCAGGCGTCTTTGGTGTGTTACCTTCTTCTATCCTAGTTACGCTTCTAATTCGATTGATTTCAGGTTCAATGTTGCTTTACGGATGTAAGAGAGATGCCATCGGATTGCTTGGCCTAGTTTAACCAAACATTCAGTGGTCGCCCCTCATGTGCTTTGAAAATACTCTCGGATTATGGCAAGTTTCCGTCCAAGTTTCGTGTTTCTGGATCTTGTATGTGTTGTTGGATTCCTCCTTTTCCACAAAAGTTGATGCGACACAAAACAGCCTCTTTCTGTTTATTCTCTATTTTCCACGTCCGACTACTGAGCAAGAAGAGGAAGACCTTACTCCTACAGCTCATCACGTGGACGCCCCTCTGATTCAGGACGACACAAACAACGATTCTACTGAAGCTGCACAGGATCTCTATGCGCACGCGTTAAAGACTGTCAATGTTATTATCCTGGCTATATTAGGTTTCTTTTTCATTACAGCCGTTTGTTTATACGTCCCCGAATGGCGGTGGAATGTTGCGGCGGTGTTTGGATTGATCAACAGTTTGAGTGCAGTTGTTCTGTTTGTCCCTCAGATTCTGCAAACACTCCGGTTGAAGGTATGTGGATTTGAGCCACAATGGATGTTACCTCATTGATATTTGATGAATAGACAGCTGGAGCCTTGAGTGTCCCCACGCTTTGCATGCAGGTCCCTGGAAACTTTCTGTTTGCATTCAGTATATTCCTATCCCCTGGAGCGAATGCTACCTCTTATATTCCTTTGATTATGACCGGGGCGTTCCAACTTGTGTTGCTTTGCTTGTGCGTACACTATAATCGGATTCAGGTTGGCAATGGCGAAGCGGAGGAAAGAGTTGGATTATTGGAGTAATAATGAATCTCATGTTGTAGATAAATTTTTCAATTGTTCCAAAGTGTCTCATCGTACCTTCAGTGCGCCTCTCTCCGATCGAACAGAATGCAGGCACCTGACGACTCTCAAATAGTATATTCATGCAAATGGGACCTAACAAAAGGGTCCGATCCTGCTGGTTCCACAGAGAAAGGGCTGGATTCCAAATCGATTTGCAGTTCCCAATATGCCTCTCCCGAAGAGCTACACCTACACATTGCCACTGTCCACGTAAAGCCTCGAAAAGAATTAGACTTCAATCCCCGTGAACTGCAGTGCCAATGGCAGAACTGCCCACTCGCATATAAAGGAAAGCCGTTCAAAAAGCGGGACCAGCTCCTCACTCACATTCGCATCCATTGTTCATTTCCAAAAAGTAAATGCGATGATTGTGGCTCGCTCTTCACTTGGTAATGTGGTTGCGATTGTGGCTTGAATCCTTTTATTCTGAGTTTGATGATAACCGCACTTTACAGGACTCACGATCTACGGAAACACCGATTGAGGCATCACTCTGCTGATGGAACTAGAGAGAAGAGCACAGTAGATACAGTTGCTGAGGTCCAGAAAAGAAACTTGAACTTGAACTTGAACCCAACTTGCACCCAATTGAACACACCCCAAACACCAAAAGCACTCGCCTTTCCGAGTTTGTTACCAGTACAATCACAAGAACCTCCAAGAGCGAATTCTCAGACGGCACAACGACTTCACAATCCATATTTCCTTCATCAATCACAACATTCATACCAGCCTTACGCCGTTCCTCGACAAGTTCATTCGAATGAACAGTTTCTAGTGGAAAATCGAGTTGGATGGCTCCAAACCAGGCATCAGTCGCAGCGACGTACCATCTTTGAACCCCAATTCTGCCAGTTACCTCCAAACTATGTGCCAGACAATGCGTTTGATCAAAGAGCGGGACGAAGAGTTAAATACGTTCCTATTATGTTACCCCCTTCTCCGCAACGGCGTCCAGAATATCAGAGACCTGTGTATATGTCCTATCGTGAATTCGTCATTGACCAGTAACACCGTAACGAATGTGTCATTTCCAATGAACCAGACAGATTCTTTTCGGCCTTTTGCGATGGGAATACCTGAAGAATTATTAGCAGCAGCACACCTCCGATGAATATTTGCAGTATTGCCATGAATAAAATGTGTCTAAACCAGTGCATTTGAAATTTTGCCTAAAGATGCTATAGCCGCAGTATTAAATAAAATTTTCTGCTTCAAGAATACAGGCTTGAACGACATTTGCGACAAAAATAACGATACCAACGAAAAATAGAGAGTTGAATGAATCACTTGATCATGCCAAACGGTTTCTTGGACGATTTTACGACAGGAAGCATTGAAATCATTTTGAAGAAGGACTAGTGCCAATAGTGTAACCCACGTTACAAAGCTCACCACTTACCCAGGCCCCCAGGCTCTTCTAAAAATTTTCGCCTCTCCCAATGAAAAATTCACCTGGAAAATAGTTCACTCCGATACACGCGCGTGCGCTAATCAATTTGATAACCTCCCATGTACGCATTACGCAAGTCGCAAACTGTCGACTATCAGCAAGGAGTCCCGTCACTTCTGTGTCAATGGATATCTGGGGCGCACGGGCCCTGTAACCTCTACTTCAACACTGCGGCTGACTTACACCAACACATCTCCGAAGTCCATGTCCCAACTGTGCGTAAGGACAACACAAGGACAATTCACAAGTGCAACTGGAGTAACTGTAAACGCAGCGATAAAGTGTTCAAGAAGCGGGATCAGTTGTTGACGCATTGCAAGAGTCACCTTACATACCCGAAACATCCATGCGGAGAGTGTAGCGCCCAGTTCAAGTGGTGAGTTACCTGTTTGGAGTGATGGTGTTTCATATCATAGCTGACTGGCTTCGCCTTTTTTTTTCGTTGGGTGATATAGGCCACACGATCTCAAGAAGCATCAAGCGAAAGTACATGAATCTAAGCGGGCAGCCGAAGGCTCGGGAAAGGGAGTTATTTGCTTGGGTTTTCCAGACGAAAGGGTTCATTTCAACATGACCCAATCCTGTACAAGCTCGAGTCAACCCATGAACACTTCATTAACCCACTCGACAATTGGTCCATCTTTTCTTGAGTCAACCGAACAGACTTTGTTTCTTTGGGACACATCACTGGGGCCAAGCCTGAATTTGCTTAAATTACCGCTGTCACAAATCCCGATGCCAACATTCTTGGGAAATGGAACTGCTTCTTTGGAAGAGAGTTGGCGTTTGGGGTCGCCTTGTAGTTCGTCGGGTCAAACGGACTTTGGGAGTCTGACTGACCTTAGCGATGCAGACTCAAGTGACTTTTACGATCCTGAATGCTATCTAAATTACCCAACACTTCCAATGGCATTCGAAAACTACGGAGGTGCCTATTTAGTGGGTGTGGATAATGTGTTTGGCTAACTAGGAGCTCATTTCATTGTGTTTTTAGTTGTTCACTGTTTTTTAATTCGCTGTCTTTCTTTATTGAAAGTTCTTTTGTAATAGATAATAAATTATTCAAATGCCTTTTTTCAATTGAAGGTGTGGTTCGAGGTGGTGTCTGTTATATGATGACGGAGAAGGCTTGTCTTGAACCAATAAATTTTGGAGATGTAACTCGCATCAAAATTGCCTCTGCACGCTTCCGCCTTCCAAAGCTGAAATGGCATCATTTCACAAGCGGAAATAGAGACGAATTGCTTCTGTTGTCGGAATGTTTTCATTTGGGATTGATGCGGCTTGTCACTCCAGTGCATTTGTGCTCCCACAGCCTTTGCTAAAGTGATCCTTTATAATGCGGAAACTCCGACTTATTAATGAAATCATTTAACCTCAAATCGACTAGACAATAGTTTGATTTAGCTGGGCAATCCAACTTCGGATGCAGCCTCCTCCAGGCTCCATCCAGGCTCCTCAAATGACAAAAAAATAATCGTAACGCCGAAAAGACTACAGCAGCGGCTCTATTCAAACTTTCTCTCAATGAGTGAACCACAGTCCTTCCCAGCCACATACCCCCTCGACAACGCTTGTGACTTTACATGTCATTGGTCACCTACTACACAGAACCAACACACAATTCAATGCAATCTGCAGTTCTCCACTGCCGCAGATCTACATCAGCACCTCGCTGAAGCTCATATCCCGCCTGTACGAAAGGACAACACCCGAACGTTGCACATATGTCACTGGCTTAACTGCAAAAGAGGCAATAACCCCTTCAAGAAACGAGACCAACTGCTGACGCATTGCAGAAGCCACCTTACTTACCCGAAACATGCGTGTGGAGAGTGTAGCGCTCAGTTCAAGTGGTGAGTGATAAGGCTGAGAGTGGTTCACCCCCTTTTTTTTCTGTTCGGGTATGGGGTGGGTTGTCCTTAATTGTCTGCTCTTATTGCAGGGCGCATGACCTTCGGAAGCATCGAATCAAGGTTCATGGGTACAAGCAAGGCGAAGTGGGCAAGAAGAGTGTACCAAGTGAACAAGCGCTTGTGAGGACCCGAAGAACTCAAAGTGATGCAACAAGGTCAATGGCGGAACTCGACTTGATACCTTCATCGACAACATGGTTGAGTCTTCTACCTTCAAATCAATACAATTCAGGCCAGAAGACAACAAATCCAGTTCAAAGTTTGCCTCAGAAACCCTATCCTTGGTGCACGCACACTGAATTGAACCTTCTTTCGCCAATGTATACTTTTATGGGGAATGGATCGGCGATGGTTGAGGAACTGAGCCTGCTGCCTTCGCCTTTCAATTCACCGAAAACGTCTGTTTCTGGGACTTCCAATATACCACTACCACCTAATGTGACGAACATGCAAGGTCAAAGCCAGATGCCTTTCAATATCAACAACTACTCTGCTTCAAGTTACATTCTTTCGCCGATTGTATGGGATGAGACTGAAGGCAAGTACTCCATGGGTTCTATGATGCAGTAATTGGATTCATTCACTATATTCATTTTACTTTTGCTAATAACATAAATTCTCGTGCAAGTTCTCTTTGTATTTAATCTTGTTTCAGAACGCCAATTTGAGGAACTTCAAAAACCCTGTTCCAAATGAAACGGCTATCCAACCTCCTCCGATTTGGCAGTGTCAAAGACAAAGACAAGAGCCAAACCACAACTCCAACAAGCACAAATGGATCGTCGCCTGTACCCCCAAGTCCAACATCAGAACCAACACTTTCTTCAACTGTCAAAGAGATGCTTACCATCCAACCATTCCGCCTTGTTGTTGCGGGTCCAAGAGGAAGTGGAGCATCGACGCTTGTCCAAAGTGTCTTTGGTGTTTCTGTTGCGATTGAATCGGCGGATTTGGGCGAATTCACTGGTGAATTAGTTAAGGGGAGCAGCAGCAGTGGTTCAGAGGGAGACAAGGATCCGGTACCAAGAACCAACTCAACAAAGACAACAGAAACTGCAAAGAAAGATGCGAAACAGTCTGACTTTATTCATGTTTCTCGGTGGCCGAATATCGACAAGAAGGGTGCTGATCTGGCGTGGGTTGTGGCTGCGGGTTCCCCTGATTGGGAGACACTTCATGTTGCGGAAGAGTTGCGGGGTCGTGGGATTCCTGTTGTTGTTGTTTTGAGTAAGGAGGATGTGAGGGAGGAGGAGGAGCTTGAGGAGGCTCAGATGGTGTTTGAAGGTGTGTTGGGGGAGGATATGGTTGGATGGGAGTGCATCTGTGTTGCGAATCCACCAAATCCTGTTTGCATAGGTATGTTTCTTTGTTAATCGGGTTTACTTTGGTGCGAAGGATGTATTAATTTGTAAACTATGCTGTTGAACAGAATGCGGTTCCGATTCATACAAGGACTCATTTGGAGAATTCGAAGGATGGTTTTGCAACAATGTCGACTGTGATTTGGCAGAAACTCCTTTCAAAATCGATAAAGACCCACTTGCAGGTGGAGGACTACTCAACCTCATACACGCCTCCAAAACAGTCTTGTTGGCAAAGGATCCTGTTGTGGATGATACGGACCCGTTAAACCCTAACAAGCCAAGTAAAGAAGCTGTCGAAACGAATAGACGCTTCCAAGTCGCTCAGCTCATTGATACCACTTCCAAATTCGAACTTGCGAAACAAGTCTTATTGACGGATACTCTGATTAACGCGGGACTTGGTGTCAACCCAATTCCATTTATTGATGCACCGCTTGTGATTGGAGGACAGTATTCAATTATGGTTCAAATGGCGCAGACGTATGGACTTACAAGTCGGAATAGTTATTGGGCGCTTGTGAAAAACGTACTTGCGATTCCACTTGCGGGTATGTTTGGTGCGGATTTGTTGAAGATGGTTCCTGGAATGGGAACTGTTGCGGGTGGTATGTGTTAACTTGATTTTTGAGTTGATCAGTCAGTCCGCAGCATGCTAACTTTTTTTTAAAAAAAACAACGCATAAATAGCTGTCGTGGATGTCGCTATATCCATCGCATTGAGTCTGAGTCTTGGAATCGCTGTCGGACGTATCTCTGAAAAGACACTCATCAACAGACGTAAAGGAAAGCGAGTTCCACTGGATGAAGGTGGACGACCCGTGTTTATCCTCGACAGTGAAGTCACAAAAGTGTTTAAAGAAACGTATGCGGCGACAAAAGAGATTGTGAAAGGAATGCTGAAAAATGGAACTTTGAGTCGAGATGGATTGATGGGGCTCTTGAACTGGGGTGCTGCTTCTTCGTCGACAGGCGAGTTGGTGAATGGATCCAGTTTGTCAAAGTATGTGGAAGAGGATGTGGAATCTGATTCTGATGATTCTGAGGATGAGGATGATTCAGATGTTGATGTGGATGACAAGACATTGAACGAGAGTCGGAAGGAACCATAAAACACTTACACACACCACCACTATCATAGAAATACAGTAGATTATTAATGCATTTCTCTTGGCACACCAGTCGCCACCGTCGAAAATAAAAAATAAGGGATCAATTTCCAATTTCCACAATTCCAAACACACAAGTCAAAAGATGAAACGCATCTCGTCCTTCTTTGGCCGTGGCAGTAGCAGCCAAAGCAAAGAACCAAGCAGCAAGACAACCAATGATACCAAAGAAAAGGACAAGGACAAGGACAAGCCTGTCAAAAACTCTGTTCTGGAGCGACTTGCATCACAGCCATTCCGCCTAATTGTTGCTGGGCCCAGGGGAAGTGGGGCTACCTCGCTAGTAACGAAGGTGTTTGGAGTTGGGCTTGGTGAAAAGGCGGAGCATGAAGGGGAAGAGGAGGAGGTCTTGAGCGATGTTCCTCTTGACGATGCTGCTTCAAGTGGTACTGCTACTACTGCCACTGCCACTACTCCAACACCACCGGAAAAACAGTCAAAGAAAGCTGTGTTTGTCAAGGCTTCTCGTTGGCCCAATATCGATGATGATGCAAAGGTGGATGCTGCCTGGATTGTTGTTGCCGGTCTTCCCGATCCTGAAACTCTCGAGGCTGTGAATAGTATTAAGGCTCTTGGTGTGCCTCTTGTTGCTGTGCTGTCAAAGTCTGATTTGGTGGCTGTGCAGGAAGCGGATGCGGCTGAACAGATGTTGAAGGGTCTTGGTTGCGTTGTGGTTCGTGTGTCGAATAAGCCGGATCCAACTTGCTCTGGTGAGATTATCTTTAGTTTTCAATGTATTGGTAGGGGCGATCATATGACTTAATTTCGTATTTATTTGTTAGACTGTGCCTCAAAGGCATACAAACAACACGTACCCGAATCAAACTTCAATGGCTGGTTCTGCTCCAACTCCACATGCGACCTCTCGAAAACAGCCTTCAAACTCGACACATCTCCCCCATCTCCCACACACCCTCTCCACACCTTCATCCAATCCACTAAACAAGTCATCCTCGCAAAGAACCCAATAACCATTACAGACACCAAACCCGAATCCCCCGATACCACTACAACCACACCCCCCACAAAACAAACAACGAAACCCTCAAAAGATGCACTCGCCTCTAACCGCCGCTTCCAAATCGCTCAACTCATCGACACATCCGCCAAACGCGAATACGCGAAAATCGTCGTCATCACCTCCACACTCGTATCCGCCGGCCTCGGTGCGAACCCGATCCCCTTCATCGACGCTCCATTGGTTGTCACATCGCAGTACACGGAGCTGACCGGGGTTTGTCAAGTATATGGGTTGGAGAACCGGAGCACGTATTGGAGTCTCTTTAAGAACGTGCTGGCGACGCCGCTTGCGGGTATGTTTGGGGCCGATCTGTTGAAGATGATTCCTGGGTTTGGGACGGTTGCTGGCGGGGTTGTTGATGTTGTTATTAGTGTTACGTTGAGTCTTGCGCTTGGGGTTGCTGTTGGGCGGATTTGTGAGCAGGCGATTGTTGGACGGAGGGATGGGTTTTTTGTTTTGGAGGATGGGGGAGATGGGGACGAGGGGGAGGGGAAGGGGAAGGGGAAAGGAAGGCCGGTGTTTGTGTTGGATACGGAGGTGAGTAAAGTGTTCAAGGAAGTGTATGCGGGGAGTAAAGAGGCGATTCGGGAAATGCTTGTGAGTGGGAAGTTGAATAAGGAGGGGTTGATGGGGATTATTGAGCAAGGACAGAAAGGGGATGGAAATGGAGAGGTTGTTGAAGAGGGAGAACAGGAAGAGTTGGAACGCATGGCGAGTGAAATGATGGAGGAGGTTGTCAAGACATCTGAAACCAAGGCTGATGCGAAGGAGCAGTAAATAGAGTGCCGTGATTCCATATTGAATAAATCGTTCATTTGCATATTGTGCGTTTGAGTTGTGTATATAATGTGTAAAGAAAGAAAAAAAGTGAATGCTATTTCCCATTCAAAAATATGTGCACAAAGAAGAAATAAGAATCCCCCAACTTCCAAGCACATTCCCCAAATCCATCATCTGGCGTTCAAAAAATACATATAATGCATATCCTTCTACTCCAATCCCTACTTTAAACCAAGTTCTGAAGACGCTGAGCAATAGCCAACTGCGTCCTGGTCAAGTTTGATAGATAGACAACCATCAACAAGTCCTGCAAGTGGTTGTTGAACATTTTCTCAAAGTCTGTAGATTGAATGAGTGGGACGGAGGAGACAGTGTCGAGCAGGTATCGGCCGATGGCGTCGTTGGCTGGGATTTCGCCGGACTAAGTAGTGATGTGAGTATGTGTGTGTGTTGGTAAGAATAATGCGCTACAGAAAATCCATGTTTTTGTTTGTACCGGTTCCTCCTTATTTGAATCTTGTTCGCTATGCTCACCAGGGGGGCTTCTTGGATGACACAATAATTTGCCCCATTTTGTCTACGTGTCCACGTTTCGCACAAGGTCGTTCGCTGCGCTCACTAAGCAGGGCCTGTTGCATGACACAATGCATATTTCGCTCGTTCCTCGCTCAATAAGAAGTACTAGGAGGTTATTGACTTGTGGTTCGCTTCGCGAAGGGTCGTTCGCTGCGCTCACACTTCCTTTTCTTTGCTCGCTTCGCTCGCTATTCGTCTCTTTTCGCCTGTTTCCACGCAACCTCAAACCTCCTTCGTTCCTCAGTCGGTTTTTCGATTGTTCGCGTTCGCCCGTTCGACATTCCTTCACTCGTTCCTCGTTCAGTCATGATCTCACTCGTAGGTCTCGTCCCTCGCTCAGTCATGATCTCACTCGTAGGTCTCGTTCCTCGCTCAGTCATGATCTCACTCGTTGGTATTCACCTTGACAGCAGACACCCATTCCTGAATATTATCAACCATTCCTTGAATAGAAATGATTGCCCGTTCGAGCGACTCCATATCCGAGTAAACGGAGGTAGTAGAAGCTTCTTGGTCGTTTGACGAGTCCGATGAGTAATCCTGAGGACGAGCAAGAGAAACCAAGTCCAGGACAGATCTATCAGCTTCATTGAATTTGACGGTGGCAGGAACTGGAATGAACATTGTTCCAGCAAATTCCGAGGAAGGCACACCCGCTTCAGAACTGTTGCGTGTTTTTAATATTTGTTGGTGATGGCGTTGTGGATGAGTGAAGTTCTCTTTGTGGACCATGAAAAAAGAAACATACGTCACAAAAGCCTTCACAGCCATGCGGCCATCCTTGAGATCGGCATCCACAACCAAATGAAGAGGATTGATTGGAGCAAACTCAGAAATAAAGTATTCGTGGATCAAGGCCGAGTTCGCATCCACCTTGTCGCCGGTTGAGTACCATCCAACGAGGGTTTCCCGTGGGTTCTGTTGCAAGTGTGAAGCAAGCATGAGCTGGAGGAGTTCCGAGTCGACTGAGACCTGTTTTTCCAAGTGAGTTTAGTGAGTTAGTGAGACTTAGGGTTAGGGTTAACAAACAACGATAACCCTAACACACATACCTCGTCGTCGTTCTCAGTAATCGCAATCGCAAACGAGTTTCTAATGTCGACATCGAGGCCGTCGTCGGAGACAGCGCCAAGAAGGACGCCCATGACTCGGCCAAGGTCGTCGGGGCGTCGTTGGGCGTGGCCGAGGATTGTCAAGTACACAAACGGCTCAATTGATGCACTGGCGACTTGGCTTTGGCGGCTGCCTTGGCTGCTGTGGCTTTGGCCGAGAGAGAGCGAGAGCGAGAGGAAGTCCGAGGACACTTCGTCCATTTGTTGGTTTTGGTTTGTGTTAGTAGAAAACGAAGAAAAGAACAAGAAAACAAGAAAACAAGAAAAAAGAAATGAGTTCATCAAGGCTGCAACTGGCTCGCTTCACAAGAGAAGCTCAGGTACGATGCAATACGTGTTTGTTTTAGGTGCCAGAGTGGGTACAGTTTCCTATGGACACACCCACCTTCTAAGTTATGACTACTTTGAAGGAAGGGAAAGGGAAAGAGAAAGGGTCGATCAAAACCAGTGCTTGGCTCAATCCTTGGAAACATGGAAACCCGTGCCACTGCCACTTGTCTCCTTCCTCCTCTTTCTTTCTATCCCTTACACTGTTACTCATGTCGCCACCCTCCAACTGCAACTAAACCATCTCAACCAGACAACTGAACTCGAAGCCCTGTTCCGCCGATATGGAAAGATAAAGACGTGTGTTTTCCTTGTACTGGCTTGTGTTTGGTATTGACTGTACTCTCTTTTGACAGTCTTACCCGCACTTCCGACACTACTGCCACTCTTGAATACGAACACGATGTTGGGAAAAACGTGGTTCGTGAAACTGATGGAAAAGAGGTTCGTGCCCTTCTCTTATTATTCCTTTTTTGGGTTCACTAGTCACGGGAGTGAGATTATCACTGAACGAGGAACGAGTGAAGAATTGTTGAACGGGCAAACACGAACAACCGAAACATAGACTGAGGAACGAAGGAGCTTTGAGGGTGCGTGGAAACAGGCGAAATGAGAAGAATAGCGAACGTAGTGAGCAAAGAAAGAAAATGTGTGAGCGCAGCGAACGACCTTTCGCGAAGTGAACCAGAAGATAATAACCTTCTTATTGAGCGAGGAACGAGTGCAATATGCATTGTGTCATGCAACAAGCCTAAGAAAGTGAAGATATGCACTCATGAAGAAGCGCAACAAACAGATGGAGACAATCAAATTCATAAAGCAGACAATTAATTATCATATACAGTTGTCGGATGGAAGTCGTATCTCTGTTTCTTTTATTCGTGGAGCAGCTGTTCCAGTCGCTCCGACTATGCCTGCTTCTTCGTCTTCATCTTCTTCCACACATCCGTCTACATATTCTTCTGCTTCTGTGCCACAACCCTCATCTGCGGCTGCATTTTTTCATGTTCCGAAAACATCGTCAACAACATCAACAACAGATGAATGTCAATATCAATATCAATCAGACGTGTTTCAAAGAGGGGATGCTTTTGTGTCCATGGATGCACCATTGTCTTCTTCTTCTTTTGGTCAGGGAGGTTCTTATCAAGGTGGAAGGGATAGTGGGGCTGGAAGGAGGGAAGTGACCTCGGACTATTCAAGTGGTCCGAGTCGTGGAGATGTTCGACGGGACGGAGAATATTCGGAGAGGAGAGATGAGCATGGTCGACAAAGAGGAGGAAGTGGTTATGAGAGAGGTGGTGGTGGTGGTGGTGTTTCATCTTCAAGAGGTGGTGGCGGTGGTGGAAGGTATTCTCGTGATCGGTCTACAAGTCCTTCACGTCGAGGAGATGGTGCCAATTTTGGGTACGGACAAAGAGATGATGGACGAAAAGATGAGGGCCGGAGAGATGATGGCCGCAGGTTCGAGGGAGGAAATGATCGTGGACGAGGTGACTATGGCAGAAACGACCAAAGACGAAGTGACCATGGCAGAGGAGATTACGGACGAAATGAACAAGGTCGACCTCGCATCCCATCAGGCAACAGTGCCAGCAGCGCTTTGGTTCCCCTCCAGTTTACCGCGCTGGCTACCATCCCCACAGAACGTCTCCTTCCTATCCCAGAACCAATGGACACAGACTTGCCCCTCCTCAAACCCAGTGTCGAAAGAGAACGCGCATACCGTCCAGACTACGGAACCCTCGGCCGTCGCATCAAAGTCTACGCCAACAGCTTCCGCCTCTCCAAAATCCCTCAACGCGATTTTTATCAATGGGGTGAGAGAGAGTTTATGCCTTGATTTTGAAAAACTGCATCCCATTACTGATTGATTTCCGGTGTAGACGTTCAAATGAAGCCGGAGACAACGAGACCTGTTACGCGAAAGATTTTCGAGCAGTGGATGAGACAGACGGGGAATGTGGGGGTTACGGATGCTGAACATATTCTGTGGACTGTGAATGATGGGATTCCAGCAGCGGGGCAGGGGTTTGAGGTTGTGTATGTGGATAAGGGGAGGCCTGAGGAAGATGATTCGAGGTTTGTGTGTTTTTTTTCCCCGGTTTGTGAAGAGTTGTGGTGTTGATTTTGGGGTTTGTAGGAGGCAAGTGTTTCAACTTACGATCAAGTTTACACGGATGGTTGGTATGGCTGCGTTGAAAGAGTTTATTGGTACTGGTGTTGGAGATGTTCCACAGGTTGCTGTCAATGTCTTGCAGCTGATTTGCGCGTATCGACCAAATATGACGTTCACGGCGATTCATAAAGCGACGCAGTGGGGATTTTATAAACCGTACAACCCGAGATTTAATCTTTCTGATGGGTTGACGTTGGGTGAGGGTTGGAAACAGAGTGTGAAGGCTACGATGGGTGAAATGATTTTGACGATTGACATGGCAAAGACTGCATTTTATCCAGCAGGTAATTCCATGTTCTTCAATGTTCACATGATATCTTAACGCCGATTTACGTCAGAACCACTCCATCGAGTCATCGCAATGGTCTTCAACAAAAACGACATCCGCGGCGTGAATCCACGAGACATCCGTCCCGGAACAGTCGCCTTCACAAGACTCAGCAAATTCCTCCGCGGCCTAAACGTAAAAGCAACCCACATGTCCCGCGGCTACAGAATCAAAGGCCTCTCCCACGAAACCCCCGACCGCGCCATTGTGAAACTCCGAGACGGCGGACAATGCACCGTCACGCAATACTTTGAAAAAACCTACGCAAAACGAATCCAATACCCTGATTTCCCGTGCATCGATTGCTCCAAGAACGACGACATGAAGATCCTGATTCCGATGGAGTTCTTGGTTGTGAAGGAGGGGCAGAGACATATCGGGAAACTGAGCGATATCCAGACACAAGAGGTGATTAAATTCACGGCTGTCAAACCTGATGTTCGGAGGACTGGGATCGCGGAAGGTCGTGAAACGCTGAACGCGAGGAACTCGTTGGATGATGTTGAAATGAGGGCTTGGGGTGTCGAGTTGGAGAATAAGTTGATGACTATTGATGCAAGGGTTCTTCCTCCGCCAACTGTAAATGGTGCTGGAGGGTCTGTGTTGGACGTGAAGGAGAATGTGGGGCTTGATTATCAGCATTCGAGAGATTTCAAGTTTTACAGAGCAGCGCCGCTTCCCTTTTGGAGTGTGGCTGTGTTTGGAGAAAGTCGGGGACTCAGGAACGTTGAACCGTTCTTTGAACAGGTTACCCGTGAATGTCAGAAACTCGGTATCCAAATGGCGCGGAGGAATTTGAATGATGTGATGGTTGAGAAGCGCAGAATGAGTGTTGAAGAGACGTTGAATGAAGGTGTTCGTATTGCGATTGCTGCTGCGTCTGGAGATGGGGTCGGACCTGCGCCGTTGCAAGAGCTTCAGGTGATGGTGTTCTGTATTATGGTTGGGAAGAGTGGAATGTATGATGAGATCAAGTTCTTGACGCGGACGGGGATGGTGTCGTGTGTTACGCAGTGTATCTTGTCGACAAAGCATTTTGGGGGGAAGATGGCAAATGGTGTTGGAGTTAACTTTGCGCAGAAGATTAACAAGAAAATGGGTGGATTGAATACGATTGTGGAGCCTTCACGATTTTATGGGAAGCTTGGGGATGATGTTCCTACTATGGTAATGGGTGCAGCAATGACGCATCCTGGTGCTGGAGTTTATGGGGACGTCAGCAATGTTGCGGTAGTTGGATCGATTGACAACAAGTTGAGTATTCTTTTCTTTGTTGCTGAGAACTTGTTTTATTGACTTTTTTGTCAGATATGTGGAGTTTCGGTCAGTTGTTCGTGCTCAAGCTCCCAAAGTTCAATCGATCGCCGACCTTGAAGGCATGGCGCACACTCTGTTTCAACTTTTCTACACGCGCAACAGAGTCCTTCCCAAGCGGATCATCTTTTTGAGAACTGGAGTTAGCGATGGACAAATGGAAGAAGTCTCGTTGGTCGAAATCAATGCGCTGAAACGTGTATTGAATCGAATTGGCTGCGGTGATGCAAAAATTACGTTTGTGATTGTCAACAAACGACATATGCATCGCTTCTTCCCGGTGGACGGCCGAGATGGAGACAGAAACGGAAACTGTAAACCGGGCACAGTGATTGACTCTGGTTTGTTGTTTGACGATGCTTTTTTCAGACATGCTAATGATTTTCTGCACACGAAGGTGTCACACATCCCAGTGAATTTGATTTCTTTTTGTTCTCGCACCAAGGAATCCAAGGAACTTCGCGCGCAACACATTATCAAGTGATTTTGGACCAGAGCCAGTTCAGAGCGGATGAACTACAGCAAATTATATATGCCAGTTGTTGGACGTATGGACGTGCAAACAAATCCGTGTCGCTTGCACCAGCTGCTTACTATGCGTGTTTAGCGGCGGAACAGGCACGATACCATCGTCCCGGTGGAATCAACGGATCTGAAAGTGGAGCCAGTTCAGTGGGTCTTGGGGATTCTGCAGCTGCAATTGCTGAGTTCCAGCCAGTTTCTGCTGAAGTCTTGAACACCATGTATTGGGTGTAAGGTGTTTCTGTATCATTCATTTTATTATATTTGGTTTGAGCTTGCTGGATGTGTGTATTAGTAAAGGTTAATTGCTTTGTTTGAATTTCTTTTGTTTTCTTGCCCAAGAATGTCCACTTCAACACTTCCGCTCTTTCTTGCCATTGTTGCTGGAGCAGGCACAACATTCGGTAAGAAACGCCCCAAAAGAGGCCTGAGAGAGCACTAACAAAGCGGAACCAGGTGCTGTGATCCTCCTTGTTCTCATCCCAAACCCGCCGCCAGTCAATACTCTCTCGGCAAGTAACGCCGCTTTGTTTGGAAGGCTGCAAGCATGCTCGGCGGGGGTTTGTTGCTTGTTGATGGGATCTTAAAGTTAATCTACTTTGAACCACTTTGAAGGTGATGGTTGCCCTGTCGCTTGGCCTCTTTTTTGAGTCGCTTCCTGTCGCCGGTTTTCCTTCATCGATATTGTGTGTTTTTGTGGGTGCAGCGTTAATGGCTGCAATTGAGTGGCTTCTTCACTCAACTTCTCACTCAAATGAAGGCTGTAACAACGAAATCCATGAAGGGGAATTGGGTCTATTGGAGGAACACATAACAGAGGATTTAGAAAAACAAAACTCGTTCGCAACACCCTCTGCATTCGAGGCGTTTTTGATGAAAATGTTTGGGGCGACTTCAAGCGGTGCGAATACTATTTCTATGGTCCGAAGTTCTTTTGTGACATATATGGGACTTGCGCTGCACAATCTACCGGAGGGTGTCAGTGTCGCTCTGACCACTGTTTCCAACTTGAAGCTTGGAATATCGCTGTGTATTGCAATTCTCCTCCATAATGTGCTGGGTAAGTTGCATTTCTTGTTCTCTCTGAATAGTTTACTCCAAATTGTAGAGGGAATGATCGTCGCTTTGCCTCTATGGTACACATCTCGATCGAAATCAAGAGTCCTTTTTTTAACATTGCTGAATGGTCTCATGGAACCACTCGGCGTTATTATCGCATGGTGTCTTGGAGGTGCCGAAATAATCAGTAAACCAGGGCGGATAGAAAAGATGTTGGCTGGTGTGAGTGGAATTATGGCTACAATTGCGTTTGGGGAACTGCTTCCCAGTGCCATCGAATGGATTGAAAAAGGTGGGATTGGGAATCATGGGAAACCGAGTATGAAAGATGTGTATATACGAGTGTTTGCGTGGATTGTCATTGGAGTTATTGGAGGCGCTGCAGTAATGGGATCTGCAGACTTTGTACTCCAACACTTTGCGTTTTGATGAGATGGCGTAAATAATAAATGTACAGTAAGCTTCGCGCAGGAATTTAAGTACGAAATGGGGCTAACTTGTCATGTTTATTTCATAAATGATGGTACAATCAAAAAACACATAGAACTAAGAATCAACGTTCCTCACCCCCCTCCTCCACCACAACCACCCCCTCCTCCGCAACCGCCAGCGCTACCACCAGCTCCACCTCCACCATTGAATTTAGTGCCACAGCCACCAGAATATGCTTCACCAGATCCACATGCACTTTCAAGAGACCCACAAGCCGCAACCTTTCCACAAGTAAATATTTCACAACCTCCACATCCTCCCCAAAAATTAGCTCCATAAAAGTGCCGCCCATACCCCCACGGATGAAACTTTTTTCCATACAGCCCCCAATTCCCGCACGCCGATGCCAGAGAAAAACAGCCACCTGCAAGAACGCTCACTTCAAGTGATCGCTGTCCGGATTCCTTTTTCGTTGGCGCGTGTATTTCGATTTCCTTGATGCTTACTGGTGCATTGATGGGGAATCTTGCTAAGGAGCGGCGGTTTGGGTCTGGCATTGGTGTTGGGTCGTGACAGGCACAGCCGCCTTGTCCGTCTGGGACAACGCGAGTTGGACGTGTGATTGTTACAGCGTTTTCTCGGGCTTTGATTGCGTAGTCGGGGTACACTGCTGGTGTTGGCAGACGAAACCAGTTGGATTCTTTGATGTATGCGGAGTAGGCTGAACCAAAGTGAAACTTCCATTTTATGGCTGTTTCGTCAAATTTTGTGGTCAAGTTTTTGGCTTCAATAGTATCGTCATGGTTGATGACGAGGCCCAAATTACGAATGCCGTAATCTTTGTACTGTACAGGATGGCATTGGTGCGTATGCCACATCAAATCGACATCTGTTAAGTTTCGAAATTAATATCATCTTTTGGACACAGGCACTAATATTCTTACCTAGCGTTGGTACTAAGAACTGTTTTCGTTCCTTTCTCATCAATGTCAAAAAGAGCTTGTAACGAATCGTAGCGTTTGGCAATGTATCGCGTTCTTGCCAGTCCACAAATCCACCAACCATTTTGCCTGTGAAGCCACGCTGTCTAATCACTGCCCCAACAAGATCCAAAGTCAAAGGAGTAACAATGTTCCTATAAGCGCGTGTCATTTTTGGCAGCGATGACTTGCGTACTCTTGCACTTAAGGCACCCAATTGCATTAGCAACTTCATATGTCCTCTCAAAGAAATTTCAATTTCATTCCAATTGCACTTTGAAGGATCGTCTCTGAAATTATCTGGTAACCCGTATTGAAACAAGATGCCCAAATCTCGAGTAGCTGATTTGTAGTCAGGTGTTCCAGTTTGTGGATGAAGGGCTATTCCTTTCATAATTCTTTGCGACAATTTCCATCGATCAATGTCATCCAAAAACCGCTTTGCGCTCACAGTATCAGCGCTGCACTGAGCTCCACATGTCTTGTTGGGACACCTGAACATTGAATCCTTCATACGATATTTCGTGTACGAATTCGCTCCAATTTCAAACTCGTTTGAACACCAAGGACATTTAAACGGAAATGGAGATTCGTCTCCAAGAGGGAGGTGGAACGGCTCTTTTGCAAACGTTTCCCATGTCTCTTGAGACCCATCTTGGGGTTCATAATTTTCACCTGGGAGGTTGTGCATTCGTTCAAAAGGAATGTTGTATGGAGACATGAAGCCGAAAATGAAGAAATTATCTTCAAAGTAGCGTAACGGGTTCAACATATGTGCGTGCCACATAAGAGCTACGTCTAAAGGAGGGAGAGGCATAGATTCTTGAGAGGGCCTGATTTCAAACAAGTAGTCGAGCCATTTAAGGTAGCGGCGTTCAGCATGGCAAAGGTATCTCCAGTCCGCATATTGGTCGGTTTTGTTTTCCAAAACGCAAAATCTGTGCAAAAGACCAAGGTGGGCGATAGCAGTCTTGACCGAAACGACTTCATCGACGACAATAGGGACTACCGGTTTTACTGCGACAGCGACGATAGGGACTGCCGGTTTTACTGCGACAGTATTGGTGTTGGCCTTTAAGAATTGTGCGAAAAACCCTTTTTTGACCCCTTTTGTTGGCGGAGCAGGCTTTGTTGCATAGACAGATGACTGTCGCGTTATTTCTGTTACCGGGATCGTTTCTGATTGCTTTGTAGGAATAGCAGATTGCTTTTCTGGGGTTTAATGTTTCTATCAGTTCCATCTCTAAAGCAAAATTAATGATGATTTACCAGATGAAATTAGAGTCATTTTCTTTTGAGGGATGTAATCACGTTCGACCACATAATGCATTTGAATAAATCCAGCTTCACCAGTTTCTTTGACAGTGTATGCCCATCCATCAGAGAACATGTATCTATTGACAAAACAAGAATGAGAAATCTTATTTTCAAAATGATCAAACTTACTTGACTGTTACAGCTTCACCGATATTGAGTGAAAGCTCATCACCATGACTTTTCAAAGGACGGAATGAACGAGTTGTAATAAACTGTCCGATAACAGAAGATTCCATATCTAATTTTGAAACGGCTGGTTCATTTTGAGTGGGATCCAAAGAAACCTGACGAACGAGTTGCGGAACGCCCTGTAAATCTACCAGAGTGCCCCGCATGACAACCACAACAGGGATCCTGACGATAGCAACAGGATTTTCTTCATTTCTTGAAAAGATTTCCATTTTGAGGTGGTGCTCATGGCCAAATGATTGTGTCTCGATCGAAGGAATGATATCTGGTGGAACACTGAGTGTGATCAGTCTGGATGCCTCGTTATTTACTTGATCATTTGAGGTTTGGTTGTTTACAAATGATGTATCTTCGATGGAGACGAGAGTTTCAAGTGGACCAGGAATGTCTCCCTCTTCAAGATGTTGGATGTAGAGACAATACGACTTTCCGGAGGTCGGCTTTTGCAGATTCAATATTGAGTTGAGCAATAAAGTCATCGCCAACAAGCACGGCACGACGCGCCACATTGAGAACAAAGTTAATTGGTTCTTGTTCGACGGGCTTGTTTGGGTCAACAGAATCGTCCCCATTTGCAACAGCCACGGGTGCCTGGGCAGCAAGAAGTATTGCGCGTGCATTTTCATTGGGTACCATAGTGAGTGGGCAAACAGCCTCAACCACGGAAGTGTACCTACTCAAAGAAGTAGTGAAGGAGACTTTTGCATGAAGTGAGTATTCCACACGCTTTCCATGCGATGGAAGCAGTATATTAGTACCCAAATCAACTGTGAACGGAAGCAAGTGCGGACGTGAAAGAGCGTCATTGTTAGGCGATTCATACACCAGTGTTGGAATATCCACTATGTCCGTTTCACTGTTGTTTGATCTAATGACGCCGCGAACAGTGACTATAGCATTCGTAATTGTAATTGCTGTTTCTCCCCGTTGAGACAGTTGCAATTGCCCTTGAACGATAGGGTTGTCCAGGCCACCAGTTTCAACAATGAATTGACTTCGCCCCGATCCAGGGACAAGAGCCACTTCCAGCGACATTGTTGCTGATTTTGATGGAAAGTTTTTCATTGCTTTGAGAGGCACCTTTGGCACACTTCCATTATCGCACTTAAAGAAATTGAAGAGGCATGAATTAAAATATCAATAATTGTGTACTATTTTGTAATAAATAGGGTCCTTGGCCAGACTATTTTGGTGGAAGCTTCAACTAGGAAAACTTTGAGTGTTGCCCTTAAATGAAAAACATAATGTAAATACACTTTATCAAACAGTGATTAATGCTATTGTTTATGAAGAAACATTGATGAAACTTGTGTGAAACTTGTTGTGCGTGACCCTTTTTCAATTTTCTGGCTGGAGACACTTGCCCACCCAAATGGACTGCCAGACCTTCAACAATGTGTTTGCCTTGCCTAACTTCGACGTGGCCAACTGTTGCAACGATCCATACAATGTCATCCAGTGTGATAACGGAGGAAACGTCTTCCAACTGTAAGCACACTCACTTGACTTTGGAGTATGCTTTTCCTTATGCCCATCTCCTAATTGGTTCGCTCTTGCTCTGATAGGAACATGACTTGTTCATCAACTCAACTTGCGTGGACGTATCAACCGTTTCCATCTGGTCTGGCGGCACTGCCAAATCTGCAAGTTCTGTAAGTTGTTATTGAATTTAACCCGCATTTAATCTTCCAACACTGAACAGCATATTGTCTGGATGCGCAATGACCGGTCCGCTTCCTGATGTCTTTGGATCTTTCTCGAGTCTGCGGGTGCTGAATATCGATGGGAACAGGTTCACAGGGGCCTTGCCTCCTTCATTGGGCTCATCATCTCTCCGTTGGGGCCAGTTCCAGAACAATCTCTTCTCTGGATCAATGCCAGCTGCTTTCAGTGGATACTTGAATGCTCTTCAATGTACTGCTGATCTTCCTTGTCAGTATTGGTTCGAGGGAAACACTGGTTTGACTGGTGTTCCTTCATCAATCCCTGCCAATTCTGTCTGGATTTACTCTGATGCATCCCCACCTCCTTCACCTGTTGGCGCTCAACCTTTTGGTGGGGCTGCTCCTGCGAATGCAAATGCGGCGGCTGGAGGTGCTAGTGCAACTGGATTCGTCGCACCAACTGCTGCCGCTACTTCTTCTGGTGCTGCTGCCAAAACCACTGCTGCCCCTAAAACTACTGCAATTACTACGACTGCCGTTGCAACTACTACAGCTGCCGCTGCCGAGGCTGGCTTCTTGACTGGAACCACTCTTTATGCTGTTATTGGGGGCGGTGTTGGACTTTTATTGATCATTGTTGGTATTGTCTCGTGGTGTTGCTGCTGCCGCAAGAGAAAGAATGCTGCCGACAGAGACAATTACGGAGCCAAGGACGGTCGTTACGACTCTTATGCTGCTGATGATTACAATTATGGAGGAAATGGGGGTGGTCGCTACGATTCTTATGCAGGAGATTACAAACAAGGAGGAGGTCGTTATGAGTCGCAGTATGATGACAACGGGCGACCTTACTCTGAGTACGATGATGGAGGAAACCGTCCATACTCCGAGTATGACAACGGAGGTGGAAACCGTCCTTACTCTGAATATGATGATGGTGGAAACCGTCCGTACAGTGAGTATGATGATGGTTATGGAAAGGGAAACAACAGACCTTACTCTGAGTACGACGATGGAGGCAACCGTCCATACTCTGAATACGATGATGGCGGTAACCGTCCATACAGCGAGTACGACGATGGATACGGAAAGGGAAACAACAACAATAACAGAGGATATTCTGAATATGATCAAGGAGGATACGATGACCGCCGCGGCAATGGAAACAACAACAACAATAGAGGGTACTCAGAGTATGATCAAGGAGGTTATGACGATCGTCGTGGAAACAACAATGGTGGAGGGGGTAGAAGACGTTAAAAATGCGTCAGGTTTGAGTGAATGCATCGTTGATTTCCTTTTTATCCATTCCCATTTTTCCTTTTATACGAGAGATAGTCAAGAATATAGTATACTTAGAAATAAGGTGATTGTGCGAGAGCATGGCATCAATTTGGAAAGAACAACCCAGAAAAAACACAGCCAAGACACAAAATGATGTCCTTCCTCAAACGATTTGTTGCCGGCGTCAATGGCATGTACGACACCAAGACATCTGCGCCAGGCGAGACAGGGCCAGCTGAGGAGCCAGTTGTGCTCAAGTTGTCTGAGCTCCAGATCAACGACTACAATTTGAAGGTGGGTTTGTCATCAACTTAAGATTAAGATGCCTCCTAGTGGTATTACACTGGGTGCCAGTGCTAGTACTAGTAGTCTTACTTACTGCCTTGCCTGCTATGACACAGCCACTTGATGCAGTGCTCTTTGCCGGTGCGGATCCAGTCGCCAACTTCATCAAGAAGATCGAGCTTCACGAGGTCGTGCCCCGCCTTGACACGCCCTTCCACGAGCTGTGGACCCATGCGGGAATCCTTGTTGACAAGTCGGTGCTGCCATTGGACTGTCTCGAGGAGGGAAAACTCTACCTGTACGAATCCGTCTTTTCGGGTGAAGTTGCGGGTTATGTTTGTGAGTAGCGGACTATTTGATGTGATTGTTGAAACACGTGCTAACCCACTTTAATCCTGAACAGACTCAAAGGTGCTGCCTGTTGATCACCCAACTAAGCCAGGCTCGTTCCACTTGGGGCCCCAGATTAGAGACTTTGCTGCTGTTGTCAAGGAGGGTGATTCAGATGTTGGTATCTGCCCATTGACCCCTGAGGAGCGTGCATTCATGGAGGCAAGATTAAAGGAGAACCCAACTCTCCTCTTGGATCTTTACAACAAGTACCACGAATTTGGATGTAAGTCCTGTTTCATGTTTCCACAAGACAAAATCTCATCTCCTGCAACTAGATCCAATTACGAACCTCCTTCCTGTCATTGCTTCTGCTTCCCAGTCTCTTTACAAGGATTTGGAGATTTTCAGCAACGTCACCAAGGAGTTCTTCCCCCACCCATCCCAATCCAAGAAGAACACTGTGTTCTGCTCAGAGCTCGTTTCCATCATTTACAAGGAAATCGGTCACAAGAGTTTCGCCAATGCTTCTCCGGACACCTTCACTCCTCTCGCCGTCGAAGTCGTGCCAGAGTTTGGTAACGCCGTTTACTACGCCAAGGAGAACAAGATCCTGCTGCTTACCAACAACGACCGTACCTTGAGCGCCAACCCTCTCGTTACCCGTGCCCAAAAGAAAATCCAGTCCTTGAAATTGCATGACCACTGGGTCCAGATGCCACCTGGTGGCGGTGTCCCCGAAGGTGCCCAGAAAGTCGGTCATGACACTGACGGCGTCGAAATTTACGTCGCTCGTGTCAAGATTGGTTCTGCCTACCGTCTTGGAAAGATTCGTCAAGGTGCAAAGTTCCCACTTGTCAACTACTTTGAGCGTGAGATTGAAATCCGATACGGCCATGAAGTCCTTCATTCCTTGGAAGACACTATGTGGGTTGAGGATAAGAATGGAAATGTTCCTGCTCATGCTGTTGAGGCTGGATGTGAGGAGGATGGTACCTGCTTCTATATTGCAAGAGTTGCTGTTGGGCACCATGGTTTGTTCCAAGGTTTCGATAAACACGAAGGCGCATACAGTTGTGGTGGTGTTGCCATCAACTTGAAAGGTGCCAGAGTTCCTTTCGGTGGCAAGGAGTTGCACGAAACTGTGTACCAAGTCCTCTGCCACAAACAATAGGACTTTTCCTCCTCTTCCTTTCCATCTTGATTCTTCATATCAACATTTATTGAGTTGTTTAGTAAAATTAAAAGCATTTTAAATACAAGTGATTTTATGAGGTTTGCTCAAAGGTTTTATTTTTGATTTGGCTAATATGAATGAGAAAAGAGAAGGAGAAACGAATTTCATAATCAGTTGAAAAGCTTAACAATAGCAATGTTGGCAACTGACTTAGAGTTTGGAACAAGCACCCAGTTGACTTGGTATAAATCTCGTCACCTCCAACTCCGTATGTGATTTGTACCTCTTCAAAGTTAAATTGAGCAGTTCTAGAAACGCAGCACGAGTTAGGAACAATGACCCATGGGGCATTCAGAGTTTGCTTTGTGTACAAGTTGCCATCCGGTGCAGTTCCGATAATGGAGCCGTAGGATGTAATGGTCACATCAACAACAGTTCCAGAGTTTGGAACGTATACCCATGGACCATCCAAATCGGAACGAGTGTAAAGCTGGTTATCCATGCCAACTCCGAGGAAGGTTCTCTTGCCAGTAATTGGGTTTAAGTCACGGAAGTAGTCGATACTCTTAACTCTTCCTGAATTAGGAACCAATAGGTTGGTTGGACAATACGGATGTCAATCACAGTGCCGGAACCAGGAATAGGAATCCAGTCCTTGCTTAAATCAGAACGGAAGACCAACTGCCCATCCATCTGGACGCCAACGTAGCCTGGAATTGCGTTTAAAACGTACAAAGCCAAACTCTTGATAGGACCGAGTTCGCGATCTTGAAACAGTCGTCCCAAACGGAGAGAGAACGGCAATTGTAGATGTGGTTGTCCTTGCCAATTACGTAAAATGCCGAGTTGTAGTAGTTGATCACGTCGATACCCTTAATTGCAACAATCATTTGGGACCACGATGGAGAGTCGATGGAGGTCTTGCACCAGAAGGTACCGTCCGCGGCGACTCCAACGAGCTGGGTGACAGGAGTTAGGCTTGGGACGAGACCAGCAACTGGATGGGCATCCTCGACAGGAACTTCAGGGGCTGCGTTAGTCGTTGTAACAGCAGGTGCTGCGAAGATTGACACGACAGTAGCAGCAAGGAGAAGAGACAAGCTGGTACGCATTTTTTGGGGGGCGTTTTGGTCAAAATTTCTTTTTTGAATGCGATGGGGAAGAAAAGGTGTAATTTGAGTCGGAGGTAGCGTGTTGGCAAGTGCGCTTAAAATTTTTGTTTGGTCAGCGGTTATTGACGATAGATTTTGGGATGTGGTTGTACATATGAAGTGTTATCTTAAATTAGGCTTCACGAATGTAAATGTTGTCAATTTGCGAAATCAGTGCCGACGTACACTGGAAAATACTATGAACTTATACATCTTTGAACTGAACATTACATAGAGTCAATTAATTCTGGCTTGTGGCTACGTTTCCTTGGATTGCAGTGCCAGGTGTGTGCTTGATCAACAAAATTAACCCAAAAAATTGATACAATGAGTAGTTTATGATTCTCGTAGTGACAAACGAAAAAGCCTTTTCATATAAATTTGACAAACTTCATAGCCATTCCTGACATGTTGCTCCGTTTTGGATTGTTGAAAGCTGTGATGCACGCAAGTAAATTGTCTCAATTGGCTGGGTTAGGGGTAGGTTAGAGTTAGGGTTAGGGTTAGGGTTAGGTTTTTTTTTTTTTGAACATTCTTTATTCCGTGGATACCAACAGAGTTTAGGTTAGAATAAGATTGAAAAGCAAGAGTCAAAAGAAGATAGAGTTGCTAGAGTATTTAGAGTTGGCGAAGGAATACAAGTCGATTGTAGGCAAATACAAGATCGTTCCTGGCTAGGGCTTTGGGGTTAGGGTCAGGGTTAGGGTTAGACTTAGAGTTGGCTCAATTCAGAGTAGAAATGAATGTATCAGGACGATATAAAACTGTTTGTATACTCAGATTTTAAGGATTGGAGGTTTGAATTAACTGGTGTTGTGGCAACACCTCTCAACGAAACAGGCTCTGAGAAACTTCTGGTTCAACTCAGAGTAGAAATGACTGTATCAGGACCATACAAAACTGTTTGCATACTCAGATTTTAAGGATTTAAGGTTTGAATCAACTGGTGTTGTGGCAACACCACTCAACGAAACAGTCTCTAAGACACTTCTGGTTCAACTCAGAGTAGAAATGACTGTATAAGGACCATACAATAGTGTCTTCATACTCAGATTGTCAGGATTTGAGGTTTGAAACAACTGGTGTTGTAGCAACACTACTCAACTAAACAGGCTCTAAGACACTTCTGGCTCAACTCAGAGTAGAAATGACTGTATAAGGACCATACAAAACTGTTTGCATACTCAGATTTTAAGGATTTGAGGTTTGAAAAAACTGGTGTTGTGGCAACACCACTCAACGAAACAGGCTCTAAGACACTTCTGGCTCAACTCAGAGAAGAAATGACTGTATAAGGACCATACAAAACTGTTTGCATACTCAGATTTTAAAGATTTGAGATTTGAATCAACTGGTGTTGTGGCAACACCACTCAACGAAACAGGCTCTAAGACACTTCTGGCTCAACTCAGAGTAGAAATGACTGTATCAGGACCATACAAAACTATTTGCATACTCAGATTTTAAGGATTTAAGGTTTGAATTAACTGGTGTTGTGGCAACACCACTCATTGAAACAGGCTCTAAGACACTTCTGGCTCAACTCAGAGTAGAAATGACTGTATAAGGAGCATACAATAGTGTTTTCATACTCAGATTGTCAGAATTTGAGGTTTGAATCAACTGGTGTTGTGGCAACACCACTCAACAAAACAGGCTCTAAGACACTTCTGGCTCAACTCAGAGTAGAAATGACTGTATAAGGACCATACAAAACTGTTTGCATACTCTGATTTTAAGGATTTGAGGTTTGAATCAACTGGTGTTGTGGCAACACCACTCAACGAAACAGGCTCTGAGAAACTTCTGGTTCAACTCAGAGTAGAAATGACTGTATAAGGACCATAAAAAACTGTTTGCATACTCAGATTTTAAAGATTTGAGATTTGAATCAACTGGTGTTGTGGCAACACCACTCAACGAAACAGGCTCTAAGACACTTCTGGCTCAACTCAGAGTAGAAATGACTGTATCAGGACCATACAAAACTATTTGCATACTCAGATTTTAAGGATTTAAGGTTTGAATTAACTGGTGTTGTGGCAACACCACTCATTGAAACAGGCTCTAAGACACTTCTGGCTCAACTCAGAGTAGAAATGACTGTATAAGGAGCATACAATAGTGTTTTCATACTCAGATTGTCAGAATTTGAGGTTTGAATCAACTGGTGTTGTGGCAACACCACTCAACAAAACAGGCTCTAAGACACTTCTGGCTCAACTCAGAGTAGAAATGACTGTATAAGGACCATACAAAACTGTTTGCATACTCTGATTTTAAGGATTTGAGGTTTGAATCAACTGGTGTTGTGGCAACACCACTCAACGAAACAGGCTCTGAGAAACTTCTGGTTCAACTCAGAGTAGAAATGACTGTATAAGGACCATAAAAAACTGTTTGCATACTCAGATCTTAAGGATTTGAGGTTTGAATCAACTGGTGTTGTGGCAACACCTCTCAACGAAACAGGCTCTGAGAAACTTCTGGTTCAACTCAGAGTAGAAATGACTGTATCAGGACCATACAAAACTGTTTGCATACTCAGATTTTAAGGATTTGAGGTTTGAATCAACTGGTGTTGTGGCAACACCACTCAACGAAACAGGCTCTGAGAAACTTCTGGTTCAACTCAGAGTAGAAATGACTGTATCAGGACCATACAAACCTGTTTGCATACTCAGCTTTTAAGGATTGGAGGTTTGAAAAACCTGGTGTTGTGGCAACACCACTCAACGAAACAGGCTCTGAGATACTTCTGGCTCAACTCAGAGTAGAAATGACTGTATAAAGACCATACAAACCTGTTTGCATACTCAGTTTGCAAGAATTTGAGGTTTGAATCAACTGGTGTTGTGGCAACACCACTCAACGAAACAGGCTATAAGACACTTCTGGCTCAACTCAGAGTAGAAATGACTGTATAAGGACCATACAAAACTGTTTGCATACTCACATTTTAAGGATTTGAGGTTTGAATCAACTGGTGTTGTGGCAACACCACTTGACGAAACAGGCTCTGAGACACTTCTGGCTCAACTCAGAGTAGAAATGACTGTATAAGGACCATACAAAACGGTTTGCATACTCAGATTTTAAGGATTTGAGGTTTGAATCAACTGGTGTTGATTCATCACCACTCAACGAAACAGGCTCTGAGATACTTCTGGCTCAACTCAGAGTAGAAATGACTGTATAAGGACCATACAAAACGGTTTGCATACTCAGATTTTAAGGATTGGAGGTTTGAATCAACTGGTGTTGTGGCAACACCACTTGACGAAACAGGCTGTTTTGATGAGATGGCGTAAATAATAAATGTACAGTAAGTTTCGCGGAAAATAAACGGCTCTTTTGCAAACGTTTCCCATGTGTCTTGAGACCCATCTTGGGGGTTCATAATTTTACCTGGGAGGTTGTTTAATTAAACTATCGGTTATTGTGTACTATAAAATATAAAAATAGGGTCCTTGGCCAAACTATGTTTGGGAAAGCTCAATTATAACACTTTGAGTGTTGCCCTTCACGGAAAAACATAATGTAAATACACTTTATCAAACAGTGATTAATGCTATTGTTTATGAGAAACATAAGAAACTTGTGTGAAACTTGTTGTGCGTGACCCTTTTTCAATTTTCTGGCTGGAGACACTTGCCCACCCAAATGGACTGCCAGACCTTCAACAATGTGTTTGCCTTGCCTAACTTCGACGTGGCCAACTGTTGCAACGATCCATACAATGTCATCCAGTGTGATAACGGAGGAAACGTCTTCCAATTGTAAGCACACTCACTTGACTTTGGAGTATGCTTTTCCTTATGCCCATCTCCTAATTGGTTCGCTCTTGCTCTGATAGGAACATGACTTGTTCATCAACTCAACTTGCGTGGACGTATCAACCGTTTCCATCTGGTCTGGCGGCACTGCCAAATCTGCAAGTTCTGTAAGTTGTTATTGAATTTAACCCGCATTTAATCTTCCAACACTGAACAGCATATTGTCTGGATGCGCAATGACCGGTCCGCTTCCTGATGTCTTTGGATCTTTCTCGAGTCTGCGGGTGCTGAATATCGATGGGAACAGGTTCACAGGGGCCTTGCCTCCTTCATTGGGCTCATCATCTCTCCGTTGGGGCCAGTTCCAGAACAATCTCTTCTCTGGATCAATGCCAGCTGCTTTCAGTGGATACTTGAATGCTCTTCAATGTACTGCTGATCTTCCTTGTCAGTATTGGTTCCAGGGAAACACTGGTTTGACTGGTGTTCCTTCATCAATCCCTGCCAATTCTGTCTGGATTTACTCTGATGCATCCCCACCTCCTTCACCTGTTGGCGCTCAACCTTTAGGTGGGGCTGCTCCTGCGAATGCAAATGCGGCGGCTGGAGGTGCTAGTGCAACTGGATTCGTCGCACCAACTGCTGCCGCTACTTCTTCTGGTGCTGCTGCCAAAACCACTGCTGCCCCTAAAACTACTGCAATTACTACGACTGCCGTTGCAACTACTACAGCTGCCGCTGCCGAGGCTGGCTTCTTGACTGGAACCACTCTTTATGCTGTTATTGGGGGCGGTGTTGGACTTTTATTGATCATTGTTGGTATTGTCTCGTGGTGTTGCTGCTGCCGCAAGAGAAAGAATGCTGCCGACAGAGACAATTACGGAGCCAAGGACGGTCGTTACGACTCTTATGCTGCTGATGATTACAATTATGGAGGAAATGGGGGTGGTCGCTACGATTCTTATGCAGGAGATTACAAACAAGGAGGAGGTCGTTATGAGTCGCAGTATGATGACAATGGGCGACCTTACTCCGAGTACGATGATGGCGGAAACCGTCCATACTCCGAATATGACAACGGAGGTGGAAACCGTCCTTATTCTGAATACGATAACGGAGGTGGAAATCGTCCATACTCTGAATATGATGATGGTGGAAACCGTCCATACAGTGAGTATGATGATGGTTATGGAAAGGGAAACAACAGACCTTACTCTGAGTACGACGATGGAGGCAACCGTCCATCCTCTGAATACGATGACGGCAGTAACCGTCCCTACAGCGAGTACGACGATGGATACGGAAAGGGAAACAACAACAATAACAGAGGATATTCTGAATATGATCAAGGAGGTACGATGACCGCCGCGGCAATGGAAACAACAACAACAACAATAGAGGGTACTCAGAGTATG
>MCGO01000007.1:600000-807206 GCA_002104985.1 Rhizoclosmatium globosum | reverse complement strand
CCTAACCCTAACCTAACCCTAACCCTAACCCTAACCCTAACCCTAACCCTAACCCTAACCCTAATCCTAACCCTAAATCCTGATCCTAACCCTAACTCTAACCCTAACCTTAACCCTAATCCTAACCCTAATCCTGAACCTTCCCACTCATGGCATCCTGAAACACCTCCATTATGTCTGAATCCGCGTCAGATGCATCTCCAGAAGAGCTGGAAGGTCTAAGTCTCTTTGATGGAGGTTTGGCTGATTGTTTGGCAGTTGACTGGAACTTCAATGTAGTCTGCTTTGGACCAGCAGTCTTAGAGGCCATTCCAGTATGTTTAGCCGCTGGTTGCAGGGTACTATACGCAGCTTGAATAGTTTCCAAGGTATGTGCAGTAGAAGGGCCAGCTGCCTTCATTGACTCCTCCAACCTGCACTTCTTTGTGCAAGCCTGGCAGCCGAGCTGAATGCGTCTGGCACCGAATGAGAGTACATTTCCACCAACTCCATGCGATCTCATTGATGGTTCATTGCACTTGCAGTTTGGACAGCGCAACAACGGTTGGATCGCGGTTGCGAGTCTACGCTCCCAGAACTCGAATCGTTCTGGTCGATTGTTTGTCGAAAGCTTGAGCATGTCTTCGAGTACTTCCTCTTTTGGGGGGAAGAGCACTGTAGGCTGCGACTGTTGTCTTGATGTTGTCTCCATACACACCGTATCTGTTTGAAGACAACAATTTTCCTAACCCTAACACTAATCCAAGAGTATAGAAGCAAGCCATGACACACTATAGTTTTATGTAAATCAGTTGATTGTCAGGGCTCTGTTGATTTATTTTTTGTAGACGGATAACATTTGACTTTAATACTCTTATACATCTTCTTCTTCCTCTTTGTTGTGCACTACACTCAACCCAAATGCTTCAGGTTTTCCATCTTTGTTGGGATTTTGCATCATTGATTCTTTCCATTTGTCTTCTGTAACACCTCTTATATTTTCCCAGCAAGAGTCATCTAGCAGCACTGTGAAAGCTTCTCTGTCTAACAGTAATATCCCTCTCGTGTTCAGTATTGCTTTGAAGCGTTGAATGCAGGCAATCATCCTGGTCTTATCTTCATCAACCTGGAATGTGTCCAAAATCCCTTATATATTGTTAGTTAGAGCATGAAGAAGAAAACACTACCTTCAGATTCAAACGATAGTGCATACTCAAAGAAGTACACTCTTGATGTAAACCCATATATGAGCTGTGCTGCATAGATTGGTTTTACTTGAGCTTCTGATGTCAGTGGCAAGTGATTGTAGGAGACTTGTGTAAAAAAAGTCCCACGTATTTCATTAGTATGTGGCTTTGGGCCACGATGCATTGCGAGAGCATGAAAGAAATTATACGCTCCAACTGTGCAGTCATCAAATGCTGAGACTAATTAAAATTGCAACCATGAAAATTGAAAGAAAAAGACTTACCAATTTTGAACCTGGACACATCTTCTTCAGAAAGAAGATCTGAACCAATTAGGGGGAGGTAGTGTTTCAAGCAGTATTCCCAGTCTTTCCCTTTTGCTTTACCAGTTTCTACATCAAATATAATTTCTTGGGCATCATTTGGAAGTTTTTGAACATGAGAAACCTCCCTAGATGAGTTGAGTCAAAGTTTAGTATTGAAGTTGAAAATACAAAATGTGTACTTATTAGGTTGAAACTGGAAAAACTCAGTTCCCCTTTTTGAATTAGTCAAGTGAACAATGTTGCATAGTTGATAATAAGATGGTCCTTGACAATGTTTGACTTGGTTGTAGCTGAGACTCCCAAAACCCCATAAAAACACAGAACCAGATGAATGTAAATGAGATTTTCTGAATTGTACTTCTGGCACACGTGACTTTGCTAACTGTTCTGTTGATAATAGACAATCATTCAAAGCTTTTCTTATTTTTTCCCAGTGATGTTGTGGGTTAAGATGCTGTGCATACTCTAATTTTTGAGCTTCTTGAATAAATTCATCAGTAGATTTAAACGGTAATGCGAATTGAAGGCCTGTAATGCGCATTGAATCTTGCTCTACTGTTACAAGTGTAGGATCTTGATGAAGTGTTATAGTCTTTTTCAAATAATCTATATCTGGCTTGGTTTGCAGTAGTTGGTTTACAGTTGGACTTTCAAGACTCAGAAGTTGCAAGCTGATAACACCAATGAGAAACCAAATATTTGAATCCAGTTTCAAAGGCAAACATTGGCAAACACCCAACTTATTGAGATTGTCAATAATTGTGTCTAACTTAGTAATTTCAACAATAGGTGGTGTTGGAGATTTCGGTTGGATAAAATTGTAACACTGAGCGTATGGATTCTGATTTAATTGATTACATTTAGTAATAATAGATGCAAAATCCAAAATGCTGCCTCCTTTTATAATTCCCATCTTCAAGACCCATCCTCTATTTCCTTCTTTTTGCAAGGCTTTGGAAACAGTCTTCGCACACATTTCCACTTTGACTTACAGAATGTTCAACATGATGGAGCTTTTGGCATCCTTTGCACTTTTCGTTGTCAGGGCATAGTTTCTCACAATCAAGACAAACTCCTAAAGTATAGGCTGCATTAGTGTCATTTGATTCCACTCTACTGCTGCTACCATCAGACTCTGAAGTGACCACGGGTGCAGAGGAAGCAGAGCCAGTGTTTGAAATTACAGGGGCACTTGTTGCAGAAGGAAATGACTTCATTCTTGACATTTCTTGAATCTCTGTCAATGTAGCTTGCAACAATGAGTAAGTAGAGTGTTTTAATAAAATAAATGAAATCTTACATGAAGTCCTTTTTCGTGATTCTCGAGACCCAATGCCTTGAGTATGCATACCAAGATTAACTTTAGCCATCTCTCCCTTTTTCGGTGATGAAGCAGCAGTTTCTGGTTTATCTTTGTCCAACTGCTGCTTTTTCAATGCATCAAACTTTTTGAGGTGAGCTTGTTCTATTTTTTCTCTTTCAGCTTTTGGAGTTGCAACAAACTTTCCTGAATGAAGAGACAGAAGTGTAGTAGAATTAGCTGGAACAAGGGAAGTACTTGACTTTTGATAAGTAGGTGTAGTAAGAAGTCTCGAAGTTGAAGCAGGAGTAGTATTCAATTCTCCTCTCTGACTGGAAATAGGATTTTTGGCAAATCTTTGTGGTCGTGCAAAAATCACACTTTCAGCTTCAGAATCAGAATCAGAATCAGAATCAGAATCACGATCCAAAATTTTCTGTTGAGATCTTGATGAATGTGTAATTGGTTCAAGGGTATCAAGGGATGACCCACTGCAGCTTGAAGAATTGTCTGGGAAACCATCTGAATTAAAATCAAGCATTAATGATTCAGAATCATCAAAATCTTTTAGAGGGATTTTTTGTGTATCTTGGTTTGAAGAAATTAGATTAATTCATAAGAACTGTAAACCAATGAAACTCACTGCTTGATGACTCTTGGTTACTTGCAACGGAGCTCTGTTGCTGAGTAGACATGAAAGATGAACTGGAGGATTGACTTCTTTGTGGGAAGGCTTGCTGTTGTTCTATCAGCTGCAGCATACTACGAGCTTCTGAGAGTTCCTTCTTGGTTTGCTTGAGCTCTTTCTTTAGACGCAAATTTTCTTCTTGAAGCTTTAGGTATTCTGGATGATTTGATGGTAAAATTTGTTGATGACTCTAATGCTCATTCAGCTCATATTGTTCCCAAAATGGGCTTAATCACCTGATTTTCAAGTTGCATTGGCTCTACAAATTCAACAACTTCTGGCTGTGCTGTTGGTGGTTGTGCTTGTGGCTGTGTTTGATTTTGTGGCTGTGCTAGTGGATGTGGCTGTGTTTGATTTTGTGGCTGTGCTGGTGGATGTGGCTGTGTTTGATTTTGTGGCTGTGCTGGTGGATGTGGCTGTGTTTGATTTTGTGGCTGTGCTGGTGGATGTGGCTGTGTTTGATTTTGTGGCTGTGCTGGTGGATGTGGCTGTGTTTGATTTTGTGGCTGTGCTGGTGGATGTGGCTGTGTTTGATTTTGTGGCTGTGTTGCTTGATGTTGATGAGCCTTAAAATACAATATTTAGTTATTTAAAAAATCAATAATTACTTGAAAACTTACATGAAGTTCTGTGGGCTGTGCTGGTTGCACTGCCTGATCAACTGCATTACCTTGTTCAAAAACCACAACATCAGGCTCAATCTTTTTATAGTGTGTCTGTCTATGCTGTTGGCAACAGTACTTTTTCAAATTTCCTTGGGGATCTGTCTTTGTTATCATATTGAGATGCACAGGGAGATGGCCAATCCTCTCAAAAATCTGGGCTCCATAAGATTCTAGTTTCTTCATATAGTTTTGTTTCCAAGTTTCTCTCTCTTGAAAAGGTATGCAGGCCTTAGAGTAGTATCCAGGGCACTATCATTGATTGTCAAGACATCCATCCACTAACACACAACTACTCACATGGCGTATGATAAACCGAAGTCTTTTACCCCCCTCTAGAACTTCAAGTCCAACAGTTTCTCCTGAGGCATTCAGCAACCACTTGTCAAAGCCAGTGGCCATGTTGTTTCTGAGAGACAATTTTTCAATGAGGATTTACAATCAACATCCCATGAGCATGCCTTCCATCCACATTGATACCACCCCTTAGTGTCAACAATTTCAAGCAACATTGATACTATTAGTTCAAAGGCATCAAAGTAACTTGATTCAAAGAAGGGCCATCATAAAAGCAGCTGATCACCAAAGAGCTGGCAAAAAGCAGCGCATAGGGTCCGAACCGAGAGCGTTCAGATATTGCGCCCAAGCTATTACCCACTGAGCCAAACCTTTTGGAATAAAACAATTTGTGTATTAACAAGGCTTTACTTAACAACAGATCCATCTTCAAAATGACAGACACCAGCTTCGACGCCAGGCAGACACCAGGCAGACACCAGGCAGACGCGAGCTTGGGCGTACTGGCAAAAAGCAGCGCATAGGGTCCGAACCCAGAGCGTTCAGATCTTGCGCCCAAGCTATTACCCACTGAGCCAAACCTTTTGAAATAAAACAATTTGTGTATTAACAAGGCTTTACTTAACAACAGATCCATCTTCAAAATGACAGACACCAGCTTCGACGCCAGGCAGACACCAGGCAGACACCAGGCAGACGCGAGCTTGGGCGTACTGGCAAAAAGCAGCGCATAGGGTCCGAACCGAGAGCGTTCAGATCTTGCGCCCAAGCTATTACCCACTGAGCCAAACCTTTTGAACTTCAGCAATTTATGTATCCATAATGTTGAGGTTGCATAATTGCTTTGAGTGGATTGCGTCATTTATTCAATGGTTAGTGATTATATTGGTCTTGGTTGATGGCATAGTGATGGTGGTAGCTGGTGTTAAGGACAGAGTGGATGAAGTAGGTGGTGTTGCTGCTGTTGAAGGGTTGGGTTGTTGTCTCAGTGAGAATTGTCACATAGAAATTGTCAGTGTCTGTTTTTTTTGTGCATTGTCTCTTCCTTCCTTTTTTGTTGTGTTTGTCATTTGTTTGCATTGTCAACACTTTCATTGTATTCATAATTGTCTATTTTAGGAATGTCACTGAAGAAAAAAGAAAGGCCTTGCAGGGTCCCATCACAAAAAATATCTTTACAATGGCTGACTTCTCTGATAACTCTGACCAAGACTTCTCTGATGACTCTGACCAAGACTTTTCAGATGACTCTGAACATGAGCAGGAGAATCAACCTATTATACGTCCTGTGCTTGAACCAATTCCAGCCTATGTTTATGATCCTTCATTGGATAGAAATAGTAAGATTGGTTCTTAACTTGATCCATGTTAAATTGTACAAACAGCTTACACTATTGACCCTCTGAAGATATTCAAAGTTAATGACTTTCTTTCATTTCAATCCTTCAAGAGTCAAGAACAGTGGATCTTTGCTCTTCATCTCTTCTTGCATGAAGACATAAGAGAAGCCTGGCAAAAGAGTTTAACTTCTTCAGTGGGGAGGTTTATTGCTTCTCTTGGCCACCATATGCAATGGAGAAATGATGCTTTTGCCTCTTTTATTGCATCTGTTCCTGGTCCCCTTCAGCCAGTAGTTGGCACTTCTTTTGAAAATGCTGTTAATGACTATATTAACAATTTCACCACAAACAATCTGCACCCTACAGCTGACAAGCTACAACTGAATATATCTTTGAATGCTCCAACACATTTAATGAAAGCATTTATAAAGCTGCTCACAGGAAAAATCCAAAAAACCATCCAATGGGGAGATGAAACCCTTCTCTCACAATTAACTTCAGACTATTCTTGTGACATTGATTCTGATATCACTGTTTGTGATAATTTGGAAGACCTTTTACCAAATGGGGTGTACAAATTGCTCCCAAAGTCTAATTTCAATTTTACAATGAAAAAAAAGGTAAAATCTTTCAAAGCCATATAAAATCTAATGTAATAAAAAAAAGGTGGGATATACAATCAGGCAACTAACAGGTGAACAAGATGCTGATGGGAATCCAACTTTTGTGGAAAAGGATCTTGGATCTGTGGACAATATCATGATTGGAGAGGGTGAAAAATACAAGCTGTACATAACTTATGTCAAACAAGCAAGTACAGTGTCATTAAATGACTTGCAAATACTGCTTTGGGACAAGGGAATCAGACCAACACTTCAAACCATGCTTCCTCTGACTACTTTACAGAGAGTCACCAATGATTCTCAAGGCCGCCAAATTAATGTCATGGTTGGTAGACAAGGGCTAAGGTTTCCCTATGTTCCTGTAGAGGGAAGATACCTTGCTGGATTTACTGATCAATTTAAACGCACTTTGAATTCTGTTCCTGAACTTAAGTCCATTCTGGGAGACTTTAAGTTTATTGGAGTTCATCAGGGAATTAAAGACTCTTTTACTTCAGAGGTGCATTTAGGTGAACCTGGTGGTGCTGAACCTATTTGGAGTGATGGCAATCCTTCCTATAAAAGGAAAAAGTCTGCTGTTGGCATTGCCACTACTCCCAGATATGGGTTTTCAATTGTTGATGGGGCATTTAATGTTATGTTTGAAAGTGCAGTGCCTGGCCAAGGCATTACTACCTTGGCACCAATCAAAAACTTTGATAATTTGTTGACATCCATGGGTTTTGCTGTAGAAAGGGAGATAATGCTTGATTGTATTCATATTGGAGGCTTGCAAGCCCATCCCAAAGAGGCCTGCCAATACAAAGGTGTTAAAAAGATAATCATGTATTCTGGTTTCAAATATCAGACAGTAGATCATGTTGATGCAAACCATGGCTTCAGGAGTATCCAAGTGGCTGAAATTATTGAAAACACTGATCAATTTAGAGCCAAAATCAAAGCTTTTGTAAATCATTTGAGCAAGGCTGAGGATATGAGCTTTGGAATGAGGTTTGAAGTCAGAGGAGAAGATGCTGCTGTGGCTTCTTTTCTGCAAGATTTCAAAAACAAAATAAGATCATTTGATGAGAAGGCTAGATCAACTTTGTTTGTAGTGGAAAAAACTGCAACATTGATCAAGTATATTGTTATCAGAATTCAAGCTCTGGTGTCTCTTGTTTCGTTACTTGGTCAATTAATTAGGAATCATCCACACCTCAAAGTTTACTGGGAAGAAACTGCCAATTACATTCACAAAGAGCTTATTTGTTTGGTATCAAAACCTCCAGGATGGTACAACAGTAATTTTGATTGCTACACACTGCAGAAATTTACTAGCCAGTTACATTCTTTTGGAAGCATATCCTATCAAGCCTTTCCTTTGCTCCATATACTGGCAGAACCAAATGAACTCAGATATGAACTCAGGAATCCTCTCCCCAAAAAATTGTTGGCTACTCTGGTTACAGCTACAGATCTTGCCAAAGCAGTAAACAAAAAGACTAGATCTGGCAATAACACTATGGGTGTCATGCATAGAAGCCTTGATTCTGGTACAGTTCAACATGTTTTGCACATTCTGGCCAATGCTGGCTCTCAGCCAAAAGAATCTGACATCTTAGCTCCAGCAAATGCCAAGACAGAGAATGAGCAGGTTACCAGATTAATTGATGCCCTCTGTGAAGCATTGCTGGCCAGTATTCCAAATCAATTGATTAGATATCCTGAGAGAATGCAGGAAGTAAAGGATACAAAAAAGCTGACTGTTGAGAATCTAAGAAAGATTATTGATGATAAGAATGATTATCCTTACTATATGGTGAAAAGTAACAGTGTTGCCAATGTTAGAAACTATGAAGAGAAGCTGAGAAGATTTGTCAACTTTGACATTGCTGACATCAACAGACTGATTGGAACAAAAGGGACTAAACTCAGCTGCTTGGCAGGTTACTTTGGAGAGCTTGTATTGTATCTTCAAAGTTTTCAATCCATTATTATTTTTGGTTCACATGCTGAAGGTCAAGCTGCTAAAGATAGATTCAAGACAAAGCTGTTAACTGAAGCCAGAGAAAGACTTGAAGTGTTACCATGTGGAGACCTCAATCCCACCAATACTGTCTGGACAAGTTTTAGCCTTAAAAATTGTCCTGGCTCAGATGGGGATACAATGCAATTTTTAAAGGTATTCCATCCAAAGAATATAGGTCATCAGTATAATTCAAAAACCGCAAATTTAGTATTCATGAAATCTAAACGATATAAATAAAACTAATACTGTTAAATAGTTTATTAAAAAAGTCCAAAATAATAGGATGTCATTCTGAGGCTGGGCACTGAACCCAGAGCCATCTGGTCATACACCCAACTTCTTGCTCACTAAGCTACATCTTTTGTGGCTTACAGGCAAAAAAGTAAACAGATGGGTTCGAACTGAGCGCATTAATATCTTAGGTACAAACTCTTACCCATTAAGCCAAACCTTTAAATATGCAGAAATTTGTGTATTGACAAGACTTTACATAACAACAGATCCATCTTCAAAATGACAGACACCAGCTTCGACGCCAGGCAGACACCAGGCAGACACCAGGCAGACGCGAGCTTGGGCGTACTGGCAAAAAGCAGCGCATAGGGTCCGAACCGAGAGCGTCTGGATCTTATCCCCAACTGTGTAACCACTAAACTACACTAGCACTTCCTAGCTGGTTTTTTAACTATCAAAGAATATAAATTTCGACACCATCAGTCGACACCATCTATGGGGATTGATCCTAACTCTCCTAACTCTGGAGTATAGAACTACATTGGTGTCAAGTACACGTGAACCACAAAAGGATGGCAAGCTCAAAAACTGAATCATACTATTAAATCATAAAGAAATACATATAATTGACTAGTTTCTGCATTTACAGCATTCGGATATTCTCTGTTCCCTTGCAACTACATTGGTGTCAAGTACACGTGAACCACAAAAGGATGGCAAGCTCAAAAACTGAATCAAACTATTAAATCATAAATAAATACATATAATTGACCAGTTCCGTATTTTCAGACATTAAAAATAGATTGTTTGATTAATTTGTGTTTTACTGAGAAAACAAAGGCTCAATTAAATGGAGAATTTAGTGTATCATTCATAATTGAGATCATTTGGGTTCTCTGATTGCTCAATTTTCTCAAGTAGTATTTCTTCAATACTTTCATCAAATGCATCCCAACTTTTCTTAAAGCCATCAGTACTTTGAAATTTGCAGAATAGAGCCTTTGATTTTTGAGGATATTCACACTTTACAACAACACGTTCATATCTTCTTGCTTGGCATCGTGGGTGGCCATGGTTAGTTGGAAGGGCTGCATAGTACCGGATAAAATCCAAGCAATGATAGGAGCAATCATTGGTGATGGACTGATGGCCATTTGTGACATAAATGTTTCTTGTGCAGCGAGCTGGAAGTTCTGATAGTAAGCCTACACTGGATCTTGGCCAAGATTCCCCAAGAAAGTGAGGCTGAAACAGGAGAATAGAATCTTCTTCAATCACAATGATGGTAGAGTGTGTTGGGGCAGAGTTACGACCACTGAAACAACTGTTAACACAACAACAAAATGAACTGTATCTTACTTGCGCTTGGTCTGAGAAATGACATGGACCATAACCATTCCTTTGTCCTTGAGGGTTGTCATCACTTTTTTTCTAAAGTCAATCCCTGCAAAAGTGCAATCTGTCCATTCCACTTTAGACACCTCTGACATTGATGCAAACTCAAGTTGTTTCTGTTTTGCACTAATAAATGCCAAACTTTGCTCCATGACAACCCTTTGTTCATTTACACCAATGCGCTCATAAAATCCGTTGGCTGGCAAACCATCCAAGAACGGCGCATTTTCGGTAATCGGAAACGCTGCTTTCAAGTCTCCAAAGTTATAGAAAGGAACTTTGGACATGTTGGATGTGATGTTAAGGGGATCACCCACTGCTGAAACACAGCCATACTGTATGATCCTGTTCATTGCTTCAAGAGCAACTGTAATAGATCCTTGATGAACCGAGCTGGATCCTTGGCTGTCAGACCCTGCAATACCCACTATTTGAGATATGATATCTCCCCGAGGTCCTGTGACTGCAGAGTCTCCAGGATTCCTTGGGCCACGCTTCTTTGCTGCTGTTTTGATTGCTTTTGTTTCAATCCTCTTTCTTGGAGCTTTGCCTCCAGTGCTCCGTCTTGCAGTCTGTGCGGTTCTTGCCATTGGATTTGGTGTTCAACTCTTAAATTTAAACAGGACAAATAAATGCCGGTAGATTTAAAACAAATCATGTTATTAAAAATAGAATAGGACAGAGGAATGTTGCAGAGTCAAAAGGACAGTAGCATCGGTTGCTGTTAGAGGACGCTGTTGGAGGACAGTAACACAAGACGCTGTTGGAGGACGGTAACACAGGAGGACGCTGTTGGAGGACGGTAACCTGGAGGATGCTGTTGGAGGACGCTCTTGGAGGACAGTATCACAGGACATTGTTGGAGGACAGTAAAATAGGAGGAAATTCACATACGTTGCCCTTGAAAGACAACACAATTATGAATGCATAAAATGATAATATTCAGAAAGTCATTTTATTTTTTGGTTGCATGAGTAGCTGCTAACTTCTCGTTGTAGTGAACAAGGCCAAACCGAAGACCTTTTTCTTTTAGTTCTGTTTCAGTCATGGTCCAGTAATTTTTGATCCATTTGTCTCTTGATTGATTACGGGAGTGAAATAGCTGGACTATTGGATGATTTACATCAAACATTTTAGGACCTGTGATTTCTGTGATACAATGTTCCAAAAAGTGAGGTCTGGTGAGCACATATGTCCCAGAAACATATTTCACCTTGACCATTAGACCAGGGAAGACCAACCACCCCCCTTCAAAATAGCCAAATACAGTCATTGGGGCTAACGTATCATTATGCCCATCATCCTTTCCATCAAAATGAACGGTTACATTGTCACAGATTGGAATGGCAACCATGAGTTTTGTTGTGCGGCTGCATGAGATTGCTTCAATGAGACCTGTGGCTCTTGAGTAAAAATTTACAATTTTTTGGTCCCGTTCATAGGCCTTTGGTGCCAGAAGTGAGTATAAGAGACCAATTGCTTGCTGAATGGGAGCCATACTCCTTTGATAAGCACTGTATGCTTTTCTAGAATAAGAACTTGAACAATCGGCAGAAGGAACAATACCACCATCATATTTTTCTGCAAAATAGTGGCCACGAGGAAAGCGCAAGCCTAAATGAAGCACTCCACCAAAACGGGCATATCCATCATGGCGAATGTCATTGGGCTGGGGGAGCTTCTTAAACGATCCTGCTAATGCTATAAGAGCACCAAGGGCCACAGATTCAGCATGATATACTTGATTCCCCAACTGAAAAAAACCTCTGCCATAGGTTTGAGTGGCAGAATCTTTTGTGTAGTAGACATGGTCCAGAAAAGATGGCATAACAGAGAGAAGTAAATGGCCATCTGTGGTGAACACATTTCCACCTTCAGACAGATCAATATAGTTGGCAATGTCATTCACAAAAGGGGGTGGTTTCTGACCAATGAGGAGCTTGCGTCTTTTGATGTCTGCAAGTGTGCAGTTTGAAGAAAACACCTTATACTTTAAGATAGTTTGGACCAAGTTTTTGTGGGTTTTCCTACGTTCTGGGCAAGGCTTTTGAGAAGGAGGAAAAGAAGCATTGTTCTCAAGGTACTCTGGTGTTTTACAATCCTTTAAAGGATGGGCACCTGTCCATTCAGAGACAGGAATCATATCTCATTTTTCCAAAAAAATTAATCAAAGCAAGGGACCCCAAAAATTTAAAACTTACAATCATAAGACCAAACAAAAGGAGACACCTCTTCTTCTAAAGTGTCATCAGAAAAATCTTCTTCTTCCTCACTGTCTGAATCAGGTGTATGTGCTTGTTTGGAAGGACTGCTGCAATCACACTGTAATAATTTGCCTTAACAACAACAAGACTTTAGGGTTCTTTTCATACCTTATCTGTAACAGAGGCAAAATTTTCAGAAAATTTGCCTAGAGTTGTTGGACAAGGGCCAGACAAGGAACAAGGCACACTTTGAGAATAAACTTGAAACAGATTGCTTGTCTTAAAAGAAAAGATAGGTCAAAATGCAGAACAGGAGACAAGAAGACAAGTAAGAGATAACCATACTAGCTGTGTAGATTTGATAGAATCCTGGGCATCAATATTCTGCATTTTCTTGTGACTGGCCTTGGAGGTAACCAGCTTTGAAAGGCGCGTTACCTTTGGCATTAATCTAAACTATAAACGCAATACAAGTGTGAATCGGACATAATGAAAAATAAGATATAAGGAAAGAGCCAAGGATGTTGCTCAAAAAGATAAGGGATGCCCTTTGGACAAGAGCTACATCATGTCAAACCCTTCCAAAGCATGCACAGTGCAGCCTTGGATGAGTTCAGAGAAGGCTCCCTATGTACAGTACAGGAAGAGAGCCATCCTCAGTTGGACAAGCTGAGAAGAAACACTGCCTCTTTACCTTCTCTACATGCTGTCAGCAAACCCTTCCAAAGCATGCACAGTGCAGCCTTGGATGAGTTCAGAGAAGGCTCCCTATGTACAGTACAGGAAGAGAGCCATCCTCAGTTGGACAAGCTGAGAAGAAACACTACCTCTTTACCTTCTCTACATGCTGTCAGCAAACCCTTCCAAAGCATGCACAGTGCAGCCTTGGATGAGTTCAGAGAAGGCTCCCTATGTACAGTACAGGAAGAGAGCCATCCTCAGTTGGACAAGCTGAGAAGAAACACTGCCTCTTTACCTTCTCTACATGCTGTCAGCAAACCCTTCCAAAGCATGCACAGTGCAGCCTTGGATGAGTTCAGAGAAGGCTCCCTATGTACAGTACAGGAAGAGAGCCATCCTCAGTTGGACAAGCTGAGAAGAAACACTGCCTCTTTACCTTCTCTACATGCTGTCAGCAAACCCTTCCAAAGCATGCACAGTGCAGCCTTGGATGAGTTCAGAGAAGGCTCCCTATGTACAGTACAGGAAGAGAGCCATCCTCAGTTGGACAAGCTGAGAAGAAACACTGCCTCTTTACCTTCTCTACATGCTGTCAGCAAACCCTTCCAAAGCATGCACAGTGCAGCCTTGGATGAGTTCAGAGAAGGCTCCCTATGTACAGTACAGGAAGAGAGCCATCCTCAGTTGGACAAGCTGAGAAGAAACACTGCCTCTTTACCTTCTCTACATGCTGTCAGCAAACCCTTCCAAAGCATGCACAGTGCAGCCTTGGATGAGTTCAGAGAAGGCTCCCTATGTACAGTACAGGAAGAGAGCCATCCTCAGTTGGACAAGCTGAGAAGAAACACTGCCTCTTTACCTTCTCTACATGCTGTCAGCAAACCCTTCCAAAGCATGCACAGTGCAGCCTTGGATGAGTTCAGAGAAGGCTCCCTATGTACAGTACAGGAAGAGAGCCATCCTCAGTTGGACAAGCTGAGAAGAAACACTGCCTCTTTACCTTCTCTACATGCTGTCAGCAAACCCTTCCAAAGCATGCACAGTGCAGCCTTGGATGAGTTCAGAGAAGGCTCCCTATGTACAGTACAGGAAGAGAGCCATCCTCAGTTGGACAAGCTGAGAAGAAACACTGCCTCTTTACCTTCTCTACATGCTGTCAGCAAACCCTTCCAAAGCATGCACAGTGCAGCCTTGGATGAGTTCAGAGAAGGCTCCCTATGTACAGTACAGGAAGAGAGCCATCCTCAGTTGGACAAGCTGAGAAGAAACACTGCCTCTTTACCTTCTCTACATGCTGTCAGCAAACCCTTCCAAAGCATGCACAGTGCAGCCTTGGATGAGTTCAGAGAAGGCTCCCTATGTACAGTACAGGAAGAGAGCCATCCTCAGTTGGACAAGCTGAGAAGAAACACTGCCTCTTTACCTTCTCTACATGCTGTCAGCAAACCCTTCCAAAGCATGCACAGTGCAGCCTTGGATGAGTTCAGAGAAGGCTCCCTATGTACAGTACAGGAAGAGAGCCATCCTCAGTTGGACAACAAGCAAGAAGGCAAAGATGTTGCCAACAGCTCAAGGGAATGTGCATAGAAACAGGAGGAACTTACTATAGATCCACTTCCAGAGTTCCTTGATTGAGGGCAGCTCTGCTGAGGCAGCCGATGACAATGAATTGGAGACGCCTTTTCCAAAAAGAGAAAATCAGGACCCAAAAACAAAGAATGCATTAATAGATATAATTACTTCAAATTGTTTTAGGTACACTACAATAAAAACCTCCATCTTTGCAGAAAAAGAATATTAAACTATTACCCCTAAATGCATTGGATGAAATTTAATCAAAATTATGCCATATTTTCCACAAAGTCTCAGTCTATTTTTTTGGAAGCTTGGTTTTGCTAAACATTGATGTGAGATTGGTTTTATGAGAGATAGACATCAGGCTTAAAGAAGAAAACAACTTAGGTTTACACCACAGTTTCTTTTTGTTGTTTTTGGAGGGTGCTTTCAGAGGACTGTAACACAGGACGCTGTTAGAGGACGATAACACAGGACGCTGTCGGAGGACGGTATTAGAGGACGGTATTAGAGGACGGTATTAGAGGACGGTATTAGAGGACGCAGCCAAAATTGTCACTTGAATTGTCATTCACCAAACAAACACTATAAAGACAGGCCTTGATTCTCCATAGTAGAATCATTCAAACCCTTCACAAAATGGCTCATTGGCCTCCAATTGACCCAGATACTGACTCATTGTCTGAATCGTCCAGTGACTCCAGTGCTTCCTCATCCAACACCTCAGAAGATGATGATGAGCTGTTGTTTGTATATGATGCTGCGCAGGACACCAACAGTGAAGTTTTCAGTTGAACATTCTCAATATTAATTGAACTTTTTTACAGCCTACCGGCTTAATCCTTCTAAAATATTTTGCATCCAAGACATTCTTTCATTCCGAAACTATGAGACTCAGAGTCTATGGCTGGCAAGCTTACACCTTCTCCTAAAGAGTGATATTAGTGAAATGTGGGAGTCTCATATTCTTACGAATATTGGTACATTGATTGATTCCCTCCATCCCAATATGGAGTGGAGACAGCAGGCCATAGTTAACTTGGTTGAATCCATTCCTCAAGCCCAAATCCCTTCTGTGTCCTTTGAAATTGCTGTCAACAGTCATAAGCAAATGTTTACAAGGCATGGCTTGAAGCCTACAACTGATAAATCAAAAATTGATATTTCTATTAATGCTCAAACTCCTAAAATGAAAAAGTTTATTGAGCTAGTGACTGGAAAGATTCCTCATATTGTTAAATGGGGAAACACTGCACTGCATGCACAGCTCATATCTGACTACTCTTGTGATATTGACTCAGATATCACAGTTACTAGAAACTTGGAAGATATACTTCCCCAGGGAATGTATAAGCTATTACCCAAATCTGATTTCAAGTATATTCTGGACAAAAAGGTGAGCACGTTGTTTCAACAACCTTATCTGAACTTCTGTTTAGCTTGGTTGTATGATTGATCAACCAACTGGAGATGTGGATGCACGTGGCCAACCTATTTTGGAACCAGTGGATCTTGCAGACATTCCAAATTTTCAAATAGGAGAGGGAGAGAGGTTTCGCTTGTACATCACATACAATAAGTGCCCAGAAAACTTTACTCTGTCTCAATTCCAAACACTTCTTTGGGATCATGGAATCAGACCAGTACTTGCTGATATCCTGCCTCTCACCACTTTACAACGTGTATCCAATGATTCCCATGGGCTTCAAATCAATGCAATGGTTGGACGTCCTGGACTTCGATTTCCTTCTGTCACTGTTGAAGGAAAATACCTTGCTGGATTTACAGAAAAATTCAAGAGATTGTTAAATACACAAAATATACCAAGAATTGCAGAATTGAAGACAGCATTGGGTGATTTTCGGTTCATTGGTGTTCATCAAGGTGTAAAGGATTTGTACACATCTGAAATTTATATGGGCCCCCCATCTGCATGGAGAGATGGAAATCCAATGTATAAACGTAAAAATACAGCTGTAGGTATTGCATCAACTCCAAGAACTAGATTTACAGTTGTTGATGGTGCCATCAACATGATGTTTGAAAGTCAAAATCCTAGTGAGGGAATTACTACTCTTGCTCCTGTCAGTAACTGGGAAGCTTTACTCACATCTTTGGGGTTTTCTGTTGAAAGAGAGATAATGTTGGATTGTGTTCACATTGGAGGATTGAAAGCTGTCCCCACTCAAAATTGTGCTTATGAAGGTGTTTTCAAGGTTATAATCTATTCTGGTTTCAAGTATCAGACCATTGATCATGTTGATGCAAAACATGGGTTCAGCAGCATATCTGTTGAGGAAATCATGAACAACTCTGATTCTCTTCGTAAAAAAGTTGTAGCTTTCCAGAACCATCTGCGTAAGGCAGTTGATATGTGTTTTGGGATGCGATGTGAAGTCAGAGGTGAAGAAGGGGCTGTTGCAGCATTCCTGCAGGACTTTAAAAATAAGGTCCAACAGTTTGATCGGCTTGCAAGATCTACACTTTTGATTGTTGAAAGAACAAAGGACTTGATTCAGTACATTGACATTCGATCGCAAGCACTTTTGAGTTTGGCTGACGTTGCTTATGCCTTGCAGTCCCGCCATTCTAGACTAAAGCCATACTGGATGGAATTAGCAAATTACATCCAAAAAGAGTTTCTTTGTTTGGTTTCAAAGCCAAGAGGTTATTACACACCCAACTTTGACTTGTTCACTCTCCATTACTTTACTCAACAAGTCCATGCTTTCGGGAGTGTACCATATCAAGCCTTTCCCCTGCTTCAGATTTTGGCTAATCCACAGTCTCTGAATGATGAATTCAGAGATCCATTGCCAAAGAGTTTGGTTCCCAAGTTTGTTGACAAGGCCGCTCTTGTCAAGTATTCCAAGAAAAAGAAAAGCAAAGGAAAGAATAATCCTGAATCTGTGTTGCATCAGTCATTTGCCCCTGATAGGGTGGCACATATTATGGATATTGTCAGAACAATACAATCTCAGCCAAGGGTCACAGACATTCTTGTAACACCAAATGCTCGGACTGTTGATGAACTAGTTACTCAAATGATAGACATGCTTTTTGATGGTCTTATAGAAGATTTGCCTGAAAATATGATTCGGTTTCCTGAAAATATGCAGCAAGTAAAGAGTCGGAAGATGCTGACTGTTGATGCTCTGAGACTGATTGTTGACAACAAAAATGCTTACCCCTATCACCTGGTAAAGGGAATATTTGGAAATCGGGTAAAATGTTATGACGACAAGTTGGCAAGATTTATCAATTTTGATGAACAAGAAGTGGCTTCCTTTTTTCAGTCCCCACCAAATAGATCAACAAGACTGGGACGTTATTCAAAGTACTTCGGATTACTCCTGGAACAACTACGTTCTTTTCAATCTATCATTATTTATGGTAGCAGAAATGAGGCCAATTCAGCCAAGGAGACATTGAAGAATAAGCTTGTTGCTGAAGCAAGGAAAAGATTTGAGGTGTTGCCATGTGGTGACCTTGATCCCAATCATGCAGTTTGGGCATGTTCTAATCTTAATTTGCCTGGTGAAAGAAGAATGCAATTCCTGCGAATGTATCATATTGATGGAAGAGGAATACCATATAATGCCAAAACTAATGGTTTAATTTATCTTCCGTCCGCAAAACAGAATGTAGTTGTATAGTTTATTTGTGTTGCTTTAATTTGTATCGGTGTTTTAGTTTCAGAAATAGAATACACTTTTGATAACCTTTCCTCATGTTGCAGAAAAATTCAAAACAATATTGCAGAACTTTTTTGCAGACTGCAATCAGAATCAGAGGACAGTGACCTGGAGGACGCTGTTGGAGGACGGTAACCTGGAGGACGCTGTTGGAGGACGCTGTAGGAGGACGGTAACACAGGACGCTGTTGGAGGACGGTAACCTGGAGGACGCTGTTGGAGGACGCTGTAGGAGGACGGTAACACAGGACGCTGTTAGAGGACGGTAACACAGGACGCTGTTGGAGGACGGTAACACAGGACGCTGTTGGAGGACAGTAACCTGGAGGACGCTGTTGGAGGACGGTAACACAGGAGGGAGGAAAGACTTTTTTAATCACCAAAATGCTCATTGAAATTGATAGAGACACATTGATGGATGGCTATCAGGCTGCCCTGCGTTTCATTAAGCATCTGGAGGCCATTGTGAAGGAGCAATCAGAGCAGATTCATGACCTTAATGAGGAAATAGGCACAGTGAATCATGGCAACTCTGAGCTGGAGCAAAAATTGAAGCAAGTCACTGCCTCATTGGATCAACTCAGGCAAATGCAAGTTCTGCAGGGAACAATTGAAGATGCTTCTCAAAGTGGATCAAAGAGAAGGGTTAGTAACCCTAAGACTCATTTCCACTCATGGCATCCTGAAACACCTCCATTATGTCTGAATCCGCGTCAGATGCATCTCCAGAAGAGCTGGAAGGTCTAAGTCTCTTTGATGGAGGTTTGGCAGATTGTTTGGCAGTTGGCTGGAACTTCAATGTAGTCTGCTTTGGACCAGCAGTCTTAGAGGCCATTCCAGTATGTTTAGCTGCTGGTTGCAGGGTACTATACGCAGCTTGAATAGTTTCCAAGGTATGTGCAGTAGAAGGGCCAGCTGCCTTCATTGACTCCTCCAACCTGCACTTCTTTGTGCAAGCCTGACAGCCGAGCTGGATGCGTCTGGCACCGAATGAGAGTACATTTCCACCAACTCCATGCGATTTCATTGATGGTTCATTGCACTTGCAGTTTGGACAGCGCAACAACGGTTGGATCGCGGTTGCGAGTCTACGCTCCCAGAACTCGAATCGTTCTAGTCGATTGTTTGTCGAAAGCTTGAGCATGTCTTCGAGTACTTCCTCCTTTGGGGGGAAGAGCACTGTAGGCTGCGACTGTTGTCTTGATGTTGTCTCCTTACACACCGTATCTGTTTGAAGACAACAAATTTTCCTAACCCTAACGGTATCAATGGCAGTTTATTCACGCATGTTCAACCAATTCAATATAATTCATATCCCATAACTTCACTTCCAATCATGATTACACACACACATCAACTCATCCTGTCTAATATATCCAATACACATCCTCCCTGCAACTCATCCTTCTCCTCCTACATCCCTGGGGCGGTTTGGTGGTCTCCCACGCGGTCTGTTTCTTTCTTGAGCCAGCCTGGCACTTCTTGCTGAGCGAATCATGGAAGCAGCAGATCTTGGCGGTGGCGGTGCAGCTGGTCTTGGTGGTGGCTCCTCGTTGTCAGACTGGTCTTGGTTGGTCCAGTAGCCATCCTCTTGGCGTCTGCGCAGTCCTCGGCACTTGGTGAGAATCAGCTTGATGGCAATCAGACAGCTTGAATAGGCAGTGGATTTACTTGGAGCAACAGAGCGGTACTTGTTCAGAACAGCATCGATACGAGTGTGTCTCCTGCAGAGTGGTGGTGGAACGTCTTCATGGAGAGTCTTGAGCAACAGGTCAGCACCAGAACATGTAGCAGCATGGGCCCTGGTAAGCATATCAGTACATTTTTTACATTCTTCATGACGAGTCACTGCGCCTAGAGTCCACTGAAGTAAAAGCCACCGGTCTTCTCTTGAAATTCCAGATTTGGGCTGTAGAAAGGGCCTGACTCAATCAGACATAGTAACTTCAATTGCGTCCCCAACTCCTCCAGGCTTTGCGTCAGCCAAGTCCACAATTGCTTGCTTCTTCAGTTTCTGCTTTTCTAGGAGAGGCAGAGGTCGTGTTGCTTGGACTGCAAGAGGTGCACGTTGCAGTTGCGGGTGGGGCTTGTTGATTTCTGGATGGTTCCAGAGTGAGTTCTGCATTGCAAGCTTTGGGAGAGAGTTCTTGTGAGGTGTTCTAGCAGGCTGAATAGCATAGTGAAAAACTTTAACAGCCAAGTTTCCTTCATCACCTGAGGAGTTGAGACGAGCAGCCCAATTCAAGTTCAGTATCTTTGCACGATAAGCCATGGGTTCCACTTGGAGTAACTTCATGAGAGCAACCTTGGATGTGTTTCTTGGAGTGGACGTCAGTGTTCGCAGTGCCATAGTTTGGACTCTCTCATAGTAGGTCAACAGATTGGCTGGCATGCCATGACCGTAGAGAGCAAGACCATACTCCATGACAGGGCAGATGAAAGCCTTGTAGATTCTGGCTGAAGCAGCAGGGGCCCAACCTCTGGCATTGAATCCAATAGGAGCAAGAGAAGCAATGACCTGTTTGGCTTTAGTAGTTCTTGCCAATACCATCTCTTTCCAGCAGATTCCTGAAGAGTTGAAGGGGACTCCAAGATACAATGCACTAGTCTCTGAAGGCAGATCCACTCCATACATCTTCAAGGCAACGTCTCTCCTGTTGATTGGTGGCCCAAGTACAACACATTTCTGAGGTGCAAACTGCATGCCAACGTCCCTACTCCAGTCTTCGCAGGTCTTGAGCAACTTGGCCATGTCTCTTGTGTTTGATGCCACCAGAGAAGTGTCATCTGCGAACAACAACCGATTCACACGCACTCCATGGACTGCAATGGTGGGCATTTCTATGGCCTTGAGTCTTCTGCAGAGAGGATCAATGAAGAAGTTGAAGAGGATAGGTGAGAGGGTAGACCCTTGGAGTAAACCACGAGCATTGGGTATGGGAATACTCATCTTTCCAGCAACAACCAGCATACTCTGATTCTTGTCAAACAGATCCTGAAGACGTTGAATGGCTGCAGCTGATACTCCAAAGTATGTCTCCAGCTCTTTCCAAAGAATGTCCCTGTCCACCATATCATATGCAGCCTTCAGGTCCAGCAACACTGCAAAAGCTTCCTTGGCACCAGACAGGATTTCGTGCAATACCATGACTTGATCCAAGGTGAAACGGGAGGGGCGGAAACCAGCTTGAGTGTCATCTAACGTTGCTATGGCTAGGTGCACAAGTTCTGGCAGCAGGACACGTTCATAGAGGCGGCGTCCAGTGCAGGTGAGAGCAATCGGGCGGTGCATGGCAATGTCAGAAGGAGAGCCCTTGTTCTTGTATACTGGGACAATGGTGGCATTCCTCCATTCAGAAGGAATAGTAGATGTCTTGTGTACAAGAGTCAAGAATTTGGTGAACACTCTTACCATTGCTGAACCTCCATAGTAGATGAGCTCGGCAGGAATGTTGTCTGGTCCAGAGGCCTTTCCAAGTGGCAGTCTCTTCATGGTTGCTTCCACAGACTCTTCAGTAACCAGCTGGGCAGTACTTTTGAAGTTGAACAGTCGCGCAGGTTGTCCTCTGGGAATAACTTGACCAGTAGGTTGTCCACCAAAAGTAGAGACAAAGTGCTGTGCATGTGTGTCAATAGTATCAGGATCTAACTTACAGCCTGACTTTGTCTGCCTTGCCCTCGCATTCTTGGTCATACGCAGAAATAAAGAGAAGTTCTGGGGTTTCTAATACTAACCCTAAGGGAGGGATCAGTCAGCTCTTGAGCACAGCACAATCTGTTGGGACAGGTTACAAATCATCACATTCATAATGTTTTTGTATACATGACTAAACTTTATCAATAAAGCCACCTTCAAAAAATTGCTCAAGTATGCCCTGTACTTCGTAAAAAAAAACCAAATTGTTCAGATATAACAATGTATCAGGATGGTCTGGCCCAAGAACTTTTTGACTTCTTGCAATGCACTCAATGTACATAGCTTCTGCCTGCTCATATTTGTCCTGTGCTTGGTACAATCTAGCCAAATTGTTCATTGATAACAATGTATCAGGATGGTCTGGTCCAAGAACTCTTTTCCTTGTTTCAAGGCACTCAATAGACATAGGTTCTGCCTGCTCGTATTTTCCTTGTGACACATACATAAGAGCCAAATTGTTCAGTGATGACAATGTATCAGGATTGTCTGGCCCAAGAACTCTTTTCTTTGTTTCAAGGCACTCAATGTACATGGGTTCTGCCTGCACATATTTGCCCTGTGAGTGGTACAATCTAGTCCAAATTGCTCATTGATGACAATGTATTGGGATGGTCTGGTCCAAGAACTCTTTTACTTGTTTCAAGGCACTCAATAGACATAGGTTCTGCTTGCTCGTGTTTGCCATGTAAAGTATAAAAAAGAGCCACATTGTTCAGAGTTAACAATGTTTCAGGATGGTCTTGTCCAAGAACTCTTTTACTTGTTTCAAGGCACTCAATGTACATGGGTTCTGCCTGCACATATTTGCCCTGTAATTGGTATAAACCAGCCACATTGTTCATGATTGACAATGTAAAAGGATGGTCAGGTCCAAGAACTGTTTTACTTTTTTCAAGGCACTCAATGTACATGGGTTCTGTCTGCGCATATTTGCCCTGTGATTCGTACAATCCAGCCAAATTGCTCAGTGATGACAATATATCAGGATGTTCTTGTCCAAGAACTCGTTTACTTGTTTCAAGGCACTCAATGTACATAGGTTCTGCTTGCTCGTATTTGCCTTGTGACTTATACAAAAGAGCCAAATTGTTCAGTGATGACAATGTATCGGGATGGTCTTGTCCAAGAACTCTTTTCTTTGTTTCAAGGCACTCAATAAGCATAGGTTCTGCCTTCTCATAATTGCTTAATATCTGGTAGAATCCAGCCAACACAACCATCCATTCAATTTTGTCAAGAATGTTTTGTGATTTCATTGATGATGTAATTTGGCCTTGGAGAGTACCAATAACCCACCCTACCAAAGTTTCTAACACTGTCCTGTCTAAGCTTGAAAACCCAATGGTTCTTTGAATTACATCAAAAATAGCTTCTTGGTCAGAAAGATTACCAGCCATGCAGTTTCTGCTTTTCAAGTTTGCGAGTAAAGAAAAGTAGGCAGTTGTTTGGGTTTTGAGAGAGTCCATGAATATTTGTGTTTCACTTGGAGGCATAGCAACGTAGAAATTGCTTTCTGCCACATTTGCCACATAGATTTCATAAACACACCAAGCTCGGGTCAATGGAATAGGGTCAACCCATGGCTGCATAATTAAAACAACACTCCCTATTTTCTGGATTGCATTACGGAAAACAGTGGTCCACCAAGTAAAGTCTTTTGTACCAGTATTATGTTGCGAGTTTGACAATAAGTCAAACCAAACTATGGTCAACTCTGGATCAAGCTTATTTGAGTCCACAAATTGGGCCAAGGCATCAACAACATCCAAGAACTTGTACTTCCAAGCATGAGAAATGAAGTAGTTGGCATCATGAACTTGGCTCTCAAGGTTGGGATCATTTGACAAATACAAATCAGCACACCACGATAATTTGGAGGCTTCTGTTTGTGTCTTGACAAATTTGGTGCAGACGTCTTGAGTGGTCATGCCTTCAAGTGTTGAGCGACCTCCCCAAAGATCCACAAGAGAACAAAAGTACTTGATAGACACACCCTTAATGGAGAAGTGGTTGGGATCCAACTGCATTTTCCATTGTAATGTTAGTTTTTGTGAACACATGAGAGCAATATTCCATTAGAGCGACATACCATATTGGCTTTTTCCATATTAGTGTCAGATACTGTTTCCTCAACCTTTCCAACAACGAAGTTCGCAGATTGCATTTCGGCTTGGACATGAGTGTTACAAATTTCCACTGTCTCTTGATAGAGAAGAGCTTGGTGTGTACTTGAATCTTGGGTTGTTTCTGGAAAGCAATAATCGTTAGTTAAGGGTCAAATCAATCAAAACCAAATTGGTTGTGAACACAATTCAATCCCTGGTTCCACACCTACCAGGTTGAGTCAAGGCAGTGATCGAGTTGCTTACGGAAGAAGCAAACAACAAAGAATTGGCACAATCCGAGGCCTTATTTGGCTCTGGCAACGAATCTGAGATTGAGCCCAAACAACGAAGCACACAAAGGATGCTCACTTTGCTTTGAAGATACTCCACCCATGTTCAATGTTTCAGGATTGACAAGGTAAGCGGATTGACAAGAGAAGCGATCGTGAAAGGAAAAACCCGTTGTGACTCGTGTGATTCAGGGAGGGATTTTTTCATTGAAATTGGGGCGTCCTTTGTTATCTCTTCAAGATTGCCTCGGACGTTGTTAATTAATATGCATTCTTTTATTCCAATATGCATTCTCCTTCTGTACAACAAGGGTTGGGACCTGCCCAAAGCTATAACCTCCATTGAACTGAAACAACTGCTAGGAATGCGGATTGCTATCGAAATCGTTCACAGCCTTGGTCACTTTTGCTAAAGACATGTCTTGTGGAACTCGACGTCGTTGTTCTCCATCAGGTATGGGTCATTCGAAAGAGTGGAGACATAAGAGTTGATGCTTCAGTTGGTTTGGTGCGATTGGAACAGGGATAATTGAAATTGCCTAAATTTTAAATGAGTTGTTGGTCAGTGTTGTGGTGAGAAAAGCTGTGGATGGTTGGTGATTGCAGACTGAATGGTTTTAAACGGGGACTTCATGAATGATAGAGCAATGGCTTCAAGGGTGTCTATTAGTGCGGAGGCAACAGCGAGAATACATCAACAACAAGCTTGTTACCGCCAGTTGCAGAGAGCGCAGAGACGTTTAGTAACTTCATCCGGAGTAGCTTCTTGGACTTAGCAGAAGCAGCAGCGTAGACTTTGGAGTTTCGACTTTCGAGACGTATTTGACCGAAGCGTTCGAGACTGGACTGGCTGGTTGGGTGACTGGTGTTGAAATTCAGCAACATGTTCTAACTCCGATTGAACCAGACTGTTATCCATGGCATCTCCAAGTTCTTCGATTTGGGCAATTTGTAAAAGTGAGCTGCTGTACAACAGCTTAAACAGGATATCTTCGCTAAAGGCTATTGATATCAGCCGTAATGCTGCACTTCGAACATCAACTTTTGTCGCCGACTCAACTATCTCTGCAAGCGCCGAACTGTCCTAACCCCGCTGCAGCGTTAGGCGGCTTGTTTCAGTACTGGCACCGTCTTTCAGGCCAAAGATGAAATTTCTCTTCACTTTCTTCTTTATTCTATCTATAAATTATGCCTCATGCTTGACAACCTGTTCGCCTACTTCCTCTGAAAGAACACCATCTTCCTCCGAACTGACGTTCCCTGGACTCGCCGATCGCAAACCACCACCACTCGCCAACGCCATCTCTTTCAACTTGCTCAATTGAGTCGAAATCCCCATATTTGGAATCGCGGCTATCCTCAAGCTACTCCGCTTAGCCTCCTTCTCTTTCTCCTTCTCCCTCTCAGCCACATTCTCAACCGCATCACTCACGAGAACCCCAACATCCGCAGTCACTTTCGCGCTCACAACCTCTAATTCGCTCTTGATCTTCTCAACAACAGACACCTCCATCTCCCTCAATCGCTTCTCCAAATCACTTCCTTTGCATCCAGCTCCCCAACACGTCCCAGAACCTTCTCAATCCCTGTCTCAACAAGCGCAGGTACCCAATTCACTTGTTCCTCGATTTTACTAATCCGCGTCAAGACCGCTCCAACCTTCTCATCAAGCACACCTCCACGCACAAGTGCCTCACTCTGCGCGCCAAGAACACCCCCAACTTTTCCCTCAAGTACTTCCACGCGCCCAACCAGCTTTTCGAGAACCCCAACCAACAAGCTCATTCGATCCTCTTGCGCCTTTTCGAGCTCCTTGACCCGTTCATCAAATACTTTGGAAAACGTCTTTTCGAGTTGCTCGTAATCGATAGTGGCTATGGCTGGAGCTATTGCAGGTGGAGGAGAAACCATTCGCAAGTGTTCTGGCTTGGCAGGGATTTCGGAGAGAGCGGTCTGTTGAGTGGACTATTGGGTGGTATGGACTGACTGGACTTGATGCATCGCCATTTTGGTATGCAGTGGTACTCAGAAGTGTGGGAGGAGCCATTCTATTGGGAGTACTTGATCGGAACCCGACTGGTGTACCACTTCGACTCACAGGCGTCGATCTTCCATTCAAAGCAGTGACAGCAGTCAGAGGCGGAGGGGTGCCTGTTTCGGAACATCGACAACGACACTTTGAACTACGGTACGGGTGACGGGCTTTGTGGGATCCAACGAAACTTTCACAATATTTCCATTGATTCCGGAGAGCCATTGCGTCGCGCTGAGAGATGCATTCAACTCGGTGGTATCAGGGAATAAATCAGTCTGAAACTCGGATTTGTCTTTTCGCTCAACGTTGACTTTGACAGGGAAAACCACGTTGGATCCATTTGAACCGCTTCCAACAATCATTAATCGTGCAACTTCGCAGTCCATCACATCCAAGAGAGGCTTAGGTGCCAGTGTTGCCGCAAGAATCGGACGCGAGGTCATAAAAGCAGTTGGAGTTTGTGTAATCGCCGATGACGTGACTTCGTAGGTGCGAATTGTACTTTCGCCACTAAGTCAAAAGAGATTTAGAATGGATGTGAGTGGAGCACTGCATTCTTACCGTCCAGCCAAGAACAGGAGCTTGGAATCTTCGTCAAACAATGGCATCAAAGTTCCTCCGGCCGAATCGACTTTCTGAACAAAGAGAGGGTCCGCAGAGATCGAACATCCCAAAGTGCACATTCGCGATCCCGTCCTTTCGATGTCCCTGTTGTCAATAGGAGGGAGTCAAGGCCTCCGCTAAGCCAGAGAACAGACGATGGTTTGTTGCTGATGTGGAAGTAACCCGAAGTAGCGACGGGAATGAGAGATGTACGCTAGTTTTAAGGGGTTGGCCAATATACAAACAACGCTCAACCAACCACCACTTTGCACGTACCGGATCCCAGACTCTGACCAGCGCATCCTTTGAAATCGCCGCCAAACTACTTCCGCACGAGCTCCACGAAAGCCCCGAAACACCAGCCGCCGCCGACCAATTCGCGACGGTCTTTGCGCGCGCCAGATCAACAACGCAAATTTGTTCGCCCGCCGCGGCCGCTGCGCCAAAGAAAGATTTGCTGGCGGCAATTGAGGAACGCCGCCGCCTCCGCCAATCAGAATGCGCGCCGCCCCAAAGTGCACAAACCCATCCAAAGTACCAAGAACCGAATGCGCGGTGCCCTTGGTTGGCGATGCGGAAATTGCAGTGATTGGTGAACCAATGTTGCGGGTTTCGCCAGTGCCGACGGTGCCTGTGCTGCCTGTCGAACTGCCAAATGTAACTGCTCCAGTTCCGTCAACGGCGATGGCGTAGCTCACATCTCGTCCACCCTCTGTTGGAAGAACCTCCTTCAGTCCTTCTTTCAGCGTTGCGTTCTTGAACACGGATCCCTTGCTCGCCATTATTATTGAGAGTGAGTTGTCAAACGTGAAAATTTAAGGGTGGACGTTTTACGTTGGCCCTTCCTCGTTTCTTTCTTCTTCTTCTTCCTAATTATTCATAAATCTAATTTTATGATAATGCAGTCCCGATATGGGCCATTGTTAGCTTCGTAAACAATGGACGCACGAATCGACAAAGATCCACTTCTCAAGTCTTTCGCTTCTGGTTTAATCGGAGCATTTGGAGCGATATCGCTTCTACTATGGCCGTTATTGTTACATTATATTCGAAGGAACTCGGGCGGGAAAAGTAAAGGCATGACTCCCAAGAATCTTTTGCTGTTGTCATACGCGTTGAGCACGTCCTGCTATCTAATTTTCCATGCACTTTACATATATTATAACAATAATTCAATTTGTTTGTCGTTATCACGGGGGTAATGCTGGCGCTGACAGAGGTATCTTAAACAAAACAATATCACCCACAATTGATGCAACTAACTCTTGTGGTGCAAGATTTTGTATATATGGCAGCATATTATCGTTCATATCAAGTAATTACAACGACACTTCATCCAATCACGCATCGGGTACTTTATGCGTTATTACTTTTGTCAACCATCACCTGTATTGGCCAGCTCATATTCCGTCTTGTGCAATTTGTCAGATCAAGCTTTAATGACGTTTTTCCGTTTCTAAATTTGATAAGCGGGCTCCTCATCATCATCTGTGACATTATTCTCACATGCGCGTTCATCAAGTACATCTTTTTCCGGACAATTGAAACAGTAGAAATCAAAGGAATGGACTCAAAAGCAGTTGTCATCTTTGGAATTGTGGGTCGATTTGGAATTGCAGCGTCTCTCTGGTCACTTTGTGCTCTTGGTTTCCAGTCTGGCCTAAGTGCAGTGACGATTGTTACAAGTAGGGTTGATTTGTATATTGTCTTCTTGGTTTTAGTCGATTTATGCATTTTCGCGGCATTAGTTTCTCTTGTGCTCATGAAAATTCGGCTAATACAGCTCCGCTTTATGTTTTTGGAGCGAAAATAAAAGGATTATGCCATTGTCTGTCATTGTCTCATCCAAACGAAATACAAAGTCCATTGTCAAAACTTTCGCAAGAGCATCGATCAAGACATGGATAACATCCTTCAAGCAGATGATTTCTACAAGAAGATAGCAGTTGGTACGATTGGCTTCCTTTCCAGCATATCTTTCATCGGCACCATCGCTTTTTGCGTGATGTTGCTCAAGACTTCAAAATCACGACACCACGCGTTTTCATACAAAAATCTACTGCTAGTATTCCTTCAGATATCAGTAACTGGTTACCTTGGCGGTCACGCAGGCTACATTTGGACACTGGATAAAGCGACATATGTCATCCAGTCTTTTTTTGCAAACTCCCTCTTCTTTTGCTACATACAAGCGTCTTGGAGTCGGGCTTCCGAGATCTTGGCGAAAACGGCTACTAAACTTGTGTACAATTGTTTTCGTGTTTTTATTGTTATTGCTAGCTTAATGTCTTGTGCTCCGATTGTAACCTTGATTTTCACCTATGAAAGCGATTATATTAATACGGCTGTAACCGCTGCTGGAGTGTGCACTTTTGTTTCGGACTTGATATTTGGTTTCACTTACTTTTCCTACCTTCTCAATCGCACTGGTATGTAACCATTTGTATCGGTTCTATGACTCTTAGACTAAACATTCCCCTAGTTGAATCCGTTGAAGTTAATGGACTCGAATCCGACACAGTCCTTTTATTTGGAATCATTGCTCGATTTGGAATCGCCACAACTCTATCTGCATTCTCCTCCCTGATTTGTGCCGTCATCTTGATGGGGATTTTATCAACACGTGTGAACGACATCGGCATGTATACCATCTTACAAATTCTTCAAGACCTGTTCCTTTTCTTCACAGTTGTTTCACTCGCATCCATGAAAGTGAGATTAATTCGTTATAAACAGGAACTTCAAAATAGCTTCTCCTAATAAATCTCACTCTCATTTTTCACATTTAGTTTTTGACATAGCCATTGTTTTCAAAACAATGGAAGCCGCACTACGTAACAATCGTGAAGCCTCGCTTCATACCGCTGCGTTTATTGGCTGCGTGGCATTTCTATCCGCGACAACACTAATTGGATTTCTCATTTTTCTCGCAACGACCTCCAAAACCTGGAGCCACTTGTTCACACTAAAGAATAATTTATTGATTGGATGGCTCGCACCCAAACTGGATTCTTAGCATCACACGCATAGAAGCGCGGACAGCACAACAAGTCAGTAGTATATTTCTCGCCGGATCTCAAATATTCTTTCTTACCCATAGGTAACAAAAATCGAACAATGTAGCAAACTAAGCGCAGATAAATACAGCTGGACTCGATGTTACAGTGTCTTTTCAATAACATACAGCCCAGCAGTCCTCATTTTCCTAAAAGGAGTCATCAGCTTAGCATGCATAATATGCGTAATACCACCCTGCACAATATACATTGAAAACAACATATATCAAATAGCTGTAAGCGTTTTGGGAGCTCTTATTTTTACTGTTGACGCCTTCTATGGATATTCCTTCCTGATGTACACGTTTAAGAAAACCGAAGAAGTGGCGATTCTCCAGGGAACCTATGATGTGCAAGCAGTCGACATGTTTGGAATAATTGCCAGATATGGTCTCTGTGCGATATTTTGTGCATTCTTGACAATGTGCGCGTCTGCTGGATACTCGCTTATGACAGTGATGAATGGAACGGTCGAAAACTATGCACTATCGTTGGTTGCTGTTGATTTAATGATGTTTGTTGTTTCTCTTTCTTTGGTTTTTTTGAAAGTCCGTCTTGTTCGTTTTCGCAATGAGCTTCAAACTCATAAATAAAACTTTTATTATCAACCAACCAAACTCAATCTTTTCCCAGATGATGATCTTCGCGAATGGGGCGCCGGTGAAGTCGTTTGTGAGCTACGTCTCCTTTCTTTTCTTCGGTCTTCATCGTTTGAATGAGCAGTTGGTGTTCGAGACGCTTTTTTCTGTCTATACTCCCAAATTTCTTCTGCTAATTGACTACTCCTCCTCTGCTCGAAGGATTGAGTAGCACTCTCCCGTCGTAGCCTTTGGATCTCTGGGTCATTTCCAACAACCCGCTTTTCTTCTTCCATTCTCCATGTGGAAACTTTCATGGCGAACGAAACCCAGCCAGCAGCGTGAATAACAGCAAGATTCAATGCGTCCAATAAACGACTCCAAAACTCGTCATATCGAACAACCAGAGCAATAATATATAAAATGCTTGACAAATACGACAATCCAGCGATAAAGATCCCGTGCCTGGAAATACTTGTGAGCTTGGGGTCACTTTGAAGCTCCTCGTTTTCTTGGGACTTTCGAAGATACAAACAGAAAACACAAAGAAAGAAAGAGTTACAAAGCACAGCAAATAATCCAGCAGCTGCAACACTGACCTCATAAGCAAGATTATATAAGTAGGTATCATGAGAGGAAGAGCGATAGATATTCAAAAGAGTCGCTGTCAGAAACTGAACGTAAAAGCAAAGGGGCAGGAATACAACAGAATTTTCGACGTGATGAAATATACGCGGCATAGTCATATCCACGATAGTACATGAAATCAACCAAAAATATCGGATGCTACACAGCTCGATCGTTGCAAGACAGAACGCTGATAAGCTATTGGAGACTTTGGTTGGAATAGAATAGATATCCACATAAACTTGAACAAGCTCGAATATGAAGAGAAGGACAAACGAAGAATAAGCCCAAAGAAGAACTTGTCCAATGGGAGTTATTTTCTTGTTTCCTAGCACAAATCGATTTTGATGACGCGCAAGGAATATAACCAGCGCAATCAGAAGCAAAGTGCTTGAAACGAGGCTTGGAATAAACATGTAAGCGCGCGGATCCGGGAGTGAGGCTAGTGTTGTGTTGAGAGACATTGTTTTTTGATTGCAACTTTCGATGGTAAATCTTTATGCAAATCAGGCCCATATCAATTTCAAATACACTTACATGATTCAAATTGAATATAACTTGATTGCACCCAATTTGATAATTCATATCCTTTCTTATTGTTTGTTCGGTTTCGGCAAATTCACAAACTTTATTTATACAGAGATGACTTCCTAGAATTTGGTATCGCTGTTTGGGAACTGCGTCTTCGATCTTTCTTCTGTTCCTCGCCATCCACAACTATGGTAGTAGTTCGAGACAACTTTTTCTGACGGCTCTACCACATTTCTTCCGCCAATTGACTATTCCTTCTGTAGTCCAAAGACTTAGCAATACTTTTTTGTCTCAAAAGTTGAATTTCGGGGTTATTTCCAACAGCTTTCTTTTCATCTTCGATTCTCCAAACAGAAACTTTCATCACGAAAGAAACCCATCCGGTCGTGTGAACGAAAAATAGATTCAATGAAATCAATAGATTCAGCCAAAATTCAGAGTTATGTAGGACCAGAGCCAGCATATACAAGCTGCTTGAAAAGTAAGACACGCCAGAAATGACAATTCCGTATTTAGATATCGTTATTAATTTTGCATCGCTATGAAGATGCTCATGGTCCTGAGTTCTTTTGAGGTATTGATAGAAGACATACAGAAAGAATGAATTTAAAAGTACTGTCAACGATCCCGGAACAGCCATGCTAATGTGATATATGATGAACAAGGGAAACGCGTCATATTCGGGTGTATGATAAATATTGAAAATGATAGCAGCAACAAATTGGATATAGAAGCTGAAAGGGACCCAAGTCACAACTTTTTCGACACGGGAAAATAGTTCGGGGGTTATCATGTCAACTATAGTGCTCGATATCAGCCAAAAATATCGAATACTGCATAATTCGATGGATGCAAGGCAAAAGGCCACCATTACGTTACAGGCTTTCGATGAAAGAGAGTACACGTCTGTGTAAACCTGTGCCAACTGGAACGCAAAAAGTGATGCCATCCCAGAATAGGCTCCGAGAAGGACCTGCCCTACGGGTGTGATCTTTGTAAAGTTTGTAGCCCCAGGAGCATAACGGTCGTAATAGTGAACTAGAAAGACAATCATCGCGATCAATAATATAGTACTTGATATCAGGCCTGGTATCAGGATATAAGGGCGAGGATCTGTCTCCACAGTTATCGTCGTGTTCATTTTCTCAACGTAAATCACTTTGTTAACTTCTTTCAGGTGTAAATAACACCGCTTTCGTACACAAAACAACTCCGTCCTTATCATAGAATTTTACTTTTTAATGTTCTTATTCTTTTGACATACCCTAAACCGAACAAGCTTCATCTTCATCAGCACCAAGCAAAGAGTTGAAAGAAAACAACTGATATCAGTAAGCATGATGAATATAGCATATTGATATATGTCTCCGTTTGGATCAGTAGATACTGAAGCGACACCACCAACGAAACAAAGACAAGCAAACGTCGCTATGGATGCGAATAATCCGTAACGCGCAATAATCCTATACTATTTCAGAACAGTGAACGAAAGAGACTATCCACCAAACTTACCGAAAGATGGAGACCGCATCCACTTCATATCCCTTCAACTCCACCGTCTCCACAGTCCGTTGAAACAAATACATCAGATAACAAAAAACAAAATAAGTATCCAAGATGAAAATACTAATCCCGTTCGCCAAAACGCTTCCAATATACGCGAGTTCCCCCTCCTCAGGATTAAAGTCGATAAGAATTGTGATGGGCGGAATAAGCGTCACAACAGTCGTAATGATAACAAGAACTTGAAAAACCTTGATAGCTTGCGGTGATGAACTAACGTGAAACACGTCATGACTTCGTGTCCAACTAACCCATATGAAACAACTTTCCCATCCCGCGAGAAACACGGCTTCGATGACGCTTATCGGGCGTGATATTTGAAAGCTTATATAACACGCGTGTGAAGCGAAATATCCGATTTGAAAGAGTTGGAGACCGAAGAGAAGCAGGTTCTTGACAGTCAGAACTGCTTTCAGGTCCGCAGAATACGTATACAGGAACCCAAGGAAATAGATAAAGATAAGCCCGGTTATCAATGAAAGACTTCCTAAAACTGTTGTTACAGTCGCTTGAAGTGTCGCGTTTTGGTGCAACTGATAGTCCATCGTTTCAAATTATCTATTGTTTACACAACAAAGGACAAGACATATTGGTCATCGCCAAAAACCATCTCGTCCTTCCTGAAAAACACCTCTCTCAAGCTGCAAAACTTTTTCCATCGCTTCCATAAAGCTATCCGAAAATCTTTCCAGTTCCGACATCAAAAACTCTTCGTCAATCCGAAACAATCCATCCAAACCCCTTTCCAAAAAACAAGCTCCAAACGTATCGCTTTCAAGTGTACAATCAACCAGAATTCGCAAGAGATGATCAGAGTTGGGCAGTCCCACACGAAAAAATGGCATCAGGTATCGTCGCTTCAGTTGATCGCGCTCTCGAGTCCAAAAGCCGATGGTTTCACAGGTATCTGTAAGTTCAAGACTGATGGTTGATCGTCCGAATTCCGAGCCTGCAAGAACTGTAAGCACAAGCTATAAAAGGCAAATAAATGAATACACCTCCAGTCACATGAGCTGAAAACATGCTTCTGGGACAATTCGCTTCCTTATTTAAAAACTCTACTGACGCCCATATTTCACTCAATTTGGTTTGGTAAAACATGAAGAACGCGATAACATCCAGTGGGACTTTCGCAGTGGGATCATTCGCAGCTGCTGGTATTCCTGGACTTGATTTCGATACAGTTTGAATAAACGCCGCGAATGATTGAAGCTTGTTGATGTCAGAGACATGATTGTGGACTGGAATCAAAGGTCTGTGACTGTACTGAGTTATGCCCATCAGCCATCGATCCCAACAACCTTAAGCAACATCCACCTCTTCCCCCTTCAAGAGCACTTCAAACCCACCCACAATTCTCCCCATTCTTCTGAGTACCTTCCGAATCGCATCGATTGAACTCTTTCCGCCTTTAAGTTTTGTCTGTAAACCAATTGGAAACTCGTCCATCACTTTCCGCCGCTCTTTCAAATGACCAGTTACAGCTTTGAAGAGAACAATGTTGCATTTGTGGTACAGCGGAACACAAGTAGCCGACAGCCGAAAGAAGGACTCAATATCCTCCAACAGAACCTGCTGAATCAGCTCAAACGATATCGTACTGTCTGGAAGCCTTGAAAATGGATTGCTCCCGTTGGCAATCGGGATCAAGGCTCGGGTTGCAAATGTTGAGTGCATTATAAATAAATAAATAATTGATCTATGTATGTATACACTTTCCAAAACAACCTCCAAGCCTCTTCGCTCTTTCCCTTCCACCGAACACCACCATACACCTCTAATCCCAAAAGTCCAAGAAACACCCACGCGTCCTTCACAACAACCTGCCCTCGTCCACCAGCAGAAACAACCTCCATCCCAAGCACCATTTCCTCAACCCCAACACTCATAATTCCCATCACTTTCTCCAGAATCTCTCGATGCATATACCCAATACACTTAACAAGCGGCTCCACACTCCCAAAACTACGTACCCGATTCTCATCCTCCATACACTCCCTCAAAACCTCCCACCGAGTCCACAACCCCTCCCTCAACGTTCCAGCCCTCTCCGGCAAAACAGCCCACCACACAGGATCCATTCGACACGCCAAGAACCAAAACACAATCCCCGCTTCAAACAGCGCATACACAAGCGTCGCGTTCGACGCAATAGGGACCTTCTCCGTATCGCCCCTCCTCGCAACCATATTCAGAAACTCGAGTAACCCTGCAACCCGATGCGCACCTTCAAACGCGTGCATCACCGCTGTCGCAATGATATCTCGTTGAACCGCACTGATCACCGCAGGATGGCACGACTTTATTCCTGTAAGGTACAATTTCGTTCGATTCAGCATACACTGTGCAGCGTAAAAGTTGAAGTTGATGGGAACTACGTCGACAGCAACCAAATGCGAGAGTTGGTCCAGAAACAGTGTGTAATCAGATTGAGTAATAGCTGAAGGGGATTCTGAGACTAGGAGCGAGTTGACGGCTGAAATGGATGTACATAGGGAGTGGGAGAGGGATGAAAGTTGGTCCAACTCGGGAGAAGATAAAAGATGGGATAGTGAATGAGGAACTTGTCTGTAGTGTAGCTTTATGCGCGCAATTAATCGGAATGTGCAACAACTGATGAAGAGGGAATCGGCAGGTGGAAACAGAATAATTCCATCAGAGTCGTATATGACACTTGGAGGTCTTAATCCTTGATCCTGATCAAATTCAATTTGACAGGCTTCTTCGGAAATAGATTGAGTGAGACGAAGTAGAAAGTCGCAGACCCAGAAGAATCTTCGCCGTTCTTCCTTTTCGAATTCCGTCAAGTGATGGTGCAACAACCAAGGTGAATCTTCTGGATCGATATTCAATCGCAATTCTTTTGCCATTTCGAGAGCGCGTAGAAAGAAAGGTTGGCCAAGAGCCGGCTGTCCTTTCCCTTAATCCGATAGAAGTTAGCCAATTCTTTAAATTAGAATCCATTTGTACATACAAAGCGAAACGGAAAATATCCAATAGAAGGCTTGAGCAGTTTTAAGTGATGGAATATGAGCGTACTTCATGACAGCCTTCTTTGCACGTTGGTGATACGAAAAGACAACCTCTTCTGACACGGGCGGTCGAACTAAATGCGCTGAAATAGCCCCAAGAACCAATCTAAACCAAATATCTTGTCAGTAAACAACATCAAGCCCTACCAGCACAAATACCTCAAAGGCGGAGGCTGATGAAAGAAAGTCTTCAAAAACTCTTTCAACGGAAGACTCCTCCGAATCAAAAGATTGAAATTCTCCATCATTGCGAACCTGCAGAACAAGGAAAAGTCGTCGATTGTTGGAATCAAGTCTTTGTCTTCGAGGCCAAAGAAGTGCGCCGAATCATCGGCCACTTTGAACGGCTCTTCGAACGCGGAAGTGATTCTGTCGAACGCCGAAGCCGTTGCCGAATCAGATGCCGAATCAGGAACGTGGTGGATCTTTGCGAATGCCAGGGCATCGTCGTTGTTTGTGATGCGCCACTGGGCTTCGAGGTCAACGAGTGCGGCATCCGAGGCGTCGATGATGCGATCGAAGGCGGTGATTGTTGACGATGAATTCGAAGAGACTGTCGATACACTCGATGGTGGCGTGGTTGAGCTGCGCACCGACTTGTTAAGCTTCGGCTTCGGCTTCAAAGGGCCCTGATCGCACTCGGTTGACTCGTTCATGCCTTCGCATCGTAAGCAAAAGGGCCCCGCTGAAGAAGGGACACACTTCTTCTTGTCCGTGTAGCAGCGCGTGCACGAGATCCGATGTTTGCCCATCGCTTTCTGCCCTTTCTGCCTCACTCAAAAAGCCGCTTTTGGAAAGATTTGATTGGGTTTTTTACAGATTATGATTGGATTATAACTTGATGTATTTAATACGTTTCCGAAATGTGGTTGGATACATTCATTCCGAAGTACATTACGTAAGCAGGTTGTTCATCACTGCCTTCACTTTTATCGACCCAAAAGTGCTCAATATATTCAGTTTCTCTGCATTTAGATGATTCTGGTGATACTCCCAATAATGGAAAAGGGCTGACTGAACTTATATCAATGTGAGTTGTTGCTTGATCTTATAGACATTAAAAGATTCCGGCTCTTTTATTGGAGTAGTTTGGTCATTGAGATACAAACTCATAATGAATAGATTCCTGTCCTTGTCGTGGTGTAACCGCTTGTCGAGGTGTTGCTCTTCCAAGACTCTGTCTACTTGTAAAGTAACTGGGAACAGGACTTCGATAAGACGGTAATCCCGTCAGGTATGCAGACCGTCCAAATCGTGACACATTGCTTGGTCTTGCTACAGCACTCATTTCAGGTTCACTTCTGCCATAATCAATAACCAGAATAGCCATCCTAATCCCAAATACCGAGTTCTTAATACGTTGCCTCGATAGAAAATACTTCAGAGATATAACAATATCAAGTTGCTCCCACATATCCAGAAGCTCCTCGATTTGCCTGACATACTAATCCAAAAACGTGTTAGTCATCCCTTCAAAAACAGCACGCACAAAATAGACACAATCTACCTTTGGATTATGCACGCTCGTCCCCAAATAGTAAGCAGCAAGAAGCACAGGCAGACAACCAACCAGCAGCACTATCCCCCAAACAGACGTAGTCTGCAAAACACCCCCAAACATGAATCCAGCAACAAACCCAGCATACAAAAGCGGCAATCCAAACCACAGTGGAGAATATTCATCCAACCCTTTCACACCAACCAATAACATATTTACACTCGCAATCCGCTGCTCAAACACAGAATCCGGCAGTTTTCCTCTCAAACTTGGTGGGAAAGCATCGCTGAATGCACAAGCCCCGTTTTCAACAACACAAACAACAGAAGCAACAACTCTTGGCGTCTGTGCTACTGCCACCTGGTCCTGATCCGCTTGTATTGTTGGAGGGACACTGACATGCGACAGTGGACTCTCAACTTCTTCCTCTTCGAATCGTGAGTATACTCGTTCAACGCCAAGCGCTCTTCGGATGGCGAATGAGATACGGGGGAGACTCTCTGTGTGCGAAGTTGAAGGAGAGGCGACGGATTCGGGGTATGTGATCTGGTTGATCTGATTCATCTTGGAAAAGAGTGTTGGGTGGGAGATGAGAGTTTTGATGAACCAATTTTTGAGAGTTTTAACAGCGCGTGCCACAATATGTCTCTCTCCATAATCAGAATTATGTCAAGATAAATGTAAATGAAATGGTTCCACAAGACTTACATTCGCTTCAAAGGGAAATGCCTTCCATCAACAAATTTAGCATCAGGAGAATGAATCCCACAAAACAACACTTGACAAATCAAGAAATTGGAAGTCCTTAATATGTAGGCTAGAGTCATGCATTCGTAATAGGTGCAATTTTATGAAAATAAGAATTATACATAACAGTCCGGACTGGAATACATTGAAAATATGTCATTTTCGTATGGAAGGTTACACTTTTATAACTATTTTCCTTGTTTACCTTTTATGATCCACCAAGGACTGCTGCCACCCCACCTCATTTCTGAAACAAACTCTCATACTCGTTAAGTTAGTCACCACCTCTTTAATTCTTACAAGTGTCCCCCAACGCTTGTGAAGGAAAGAACGATAAACTCCGAAAGAAAAAACGGTATACACAGCCTCAAAACACAGCCCCACGGCCAAAAACCATCCTCCATCTCCTTTAGGAAATACCCGCCCCCAAAATCTCTGCCCGGAAATGCATCTGCTCCCACTCATTCTCCTCGCGGGAGCAGCGTCGGCCATCTCAGACTGTGCGCGAGCGAACATTGCCTGGCCGACTGTGTTTACGGACGTTGATGGCCTTTCTACAAATGCCTGTTGCACCAATAATAGAGGCATAGACTGCGGGTTTTCTGAAAAAGAAGAGGGTGTCGGAAGGAGCTGTAGAATCCAATGTGATGAGAATGGCTTTATTACTTCAATGTAAGTGTGGTGTGAGAGGTGCGGTGGAAGAGTATTGAGACCTTGTCTAGCCACCTTCAAAACATTCAGCTATCTACTTCCACTGTGCCGGACTTCTCAACACTTACCAAGTTGACATATTTGTAAGTTAGCGGAGCTCTGTGCGAGCAGGATCTTAATTTGAGTTTGACAGGGACATCTCCATGAACGCCGATTTGATTGGATCAATACCACAAAGTCTTCCACCAGCGCTTAAGACCTTGTAAGTTTTACCAGAAAAGTCTTTGCGATACTCACAGCTCCTCCCTCGAAGACATATGAATGGCTGTAAAATAACAGGACCTATCCCACCTCTCCCTGGATCACTGACTGACATGTAAGCAAACACCGTCCTCACATTCTAGCATTAATATTGTGTATTTAGTAATTTGTCATCCAACCAACTCTCTGGCTCCATTCCCGCTCTTCCAGCCAATCTCAATTCCCTCAACCTCAACAACAATCAACTTGGAGGTTCCATCCCAGCGCTCCCTCCTAGCTTGAAAGTCTTGAGTCTACGGGATAACAGATTCGAAGGATCACTTCCTTCACTCCCAAACTCGCTGACTTCATTGTAAAGCCCCAATACTTTTTTAGATTATTAATATTTAATTGACCCATGTGTAACGCATAGGGAGCTCCAAAATAACCATCTATCGGGATTTATCCCAACGCCGTTTAACTTTAAACCACAGTTGAGTTTTAGCCAACAACCAACTGTCACCATTTATTCACCCCTTCTACAATAGAGTCTTTGACGAAAACTGCTTCGTGAATGCAATCAATCTTGGGTCCACTAACAAAAAAGGCTGCCGAAACGCGATTATGACAGTCCCAATAAACGGCCCAACAACAACCAACATCTGAAGAGACGTGATCCTCCCCATTTCCGTGGACGACCCAGTACTCGTGACAACTACCACCCAACATCGAAACGTGATTCTTCCAATCACCGTAGACGACCCTGTACCTGTCACCACGACAACTGACAACATAAACGTGATCCTTCCAATTTCTCTGGACCCTGGACCCGTGACCACCACCACCGAACATCGAAACGTGATTCTCCCAATCACCGTGGAAGACCCAATTGCAACCACAACTCGTGGAAACGTCATTCTCCCAATTACTGGTGATATACCTACCACCACCTCTAAAACAACAACGACTAATGTCGACCTCATACAAACTACCACAACCTCGAATCTCATTGTTCTGCCGATTTCGACCTCATCAGGTGCATTGCCAATTACAACGACTTCGGCAGCGAATAACCCAAATCCAGACCCAGGCCAACAAACGAATTCCAGCGTACCGAGACGACGACTTTTTGCGAAACGCGACTGCGATTGTGACGAGAGTTCCAAAGTGTGCTGTTGCATGCAGTGCGCAGGTTCCCGGATTTACTGCGTTTGTCGCGAAACCGGATTTGGCAGGGTTGGATAACATTTGTCAGACTTTGAGCTCAAGTGTGCTTGACGCGTTCACAGCGTGTGTAGCTTCAACAGCGGCATGTACACCCGATGATGTTACACTCGCATCTCAATTCGTAAGTCTTACGCTTTCAATTTCATTTAATAACTAAACCACCTGAATAGACAACCCTCTTCCCACCCATCTGCAAACAATACACCCAACCAGCACCCACAGTCAAAACCGCAGACCAAACCCTCACAATCACATTCGCGCCATCCACAAACGTCAACCTCGTATTCTTCGAGTTCAACATCACAGACACGTCCGGAAACCCACTCCCATACAAATCCCTTCCAAGCACGTCTCCAGAGTCTCTTGGAACAGTGCAATTCAAGTTCCAGACATGTGATCCGGTGAAAGTCACAATGAAGTACGGTCTCTGCGAGGGTGCCGTTGTCGCTGCGAATCAGTGTTCAGGACAGGTTACGGGACACTTTAAGCAACAAGATATCGACCCTACAAAGGTTGTTGGAAGCGGGTTTTACGGCCAAAAGTGTGGAACTTCTGCGTCGATTCCAATCACAAACCCAGGAAGTGAGAGCGGCGGTTTGAGCACCGGCGTTTTGATTGGCGGTATCGGAGGCGCGATTGTCGCGATACTTTGCGTCGGTGGAGCCGTATACGCATACCGCAAAAAGCAATCCATCCCTCCCCAACAAACTCTCTTTGACAACCACTCAATCAAAAAGAACCCACAAACGCCACTCCCACCACACACCCTCGTCAAAAAGGAAACCCACCTAAGAAGCCTCGAAAACCCCTCCGAATTCTCTCTCCAAGAATCAATCACAGTCTACCGCCTCCCCGAAAAGCAAAACCAACTCTTTGCTCCGATGCGGCAAGCTTCCCCTGGGCCATCCACCTTCCTCCCAACAAAGAAAGAGTCACTTACATTTTCGATTGAAGATCCGAAACCCGTTATTGATAACGTTGAAGAATGGACAGTCGAAGATGTTGCGAACTGGGTGCTCACAAACCACGGCGGCCGTGCGACAGCACGACGCGTTCAAGAAGAGGAAATTGATGGGAAGGCGTTGTTGCTTGTTGACGTGAACGAATTCGTGAGTTCCGTGCCGGCACGGGAGTGGGATATGTTTAGAAAGCAGGTTGTTGAGTTGCAGAGTGGAAGGGAAGCGTTGCCAGCGTATTAACCCGTCATCTCTTATAGTGTTTTTTTGTAAATTCGTAAAATAGTTATAAACGCTTTTGTATGCAAAATGTATTTCTAAATGATATAATATCCCATGAGTGTGACGTGTTGTGTTCAACACAAGTCCTCGTCACCAACCTTCCCCAATTTACTAGACGCAATTGGTTTTTTGTTACCCAATCCATCCAAAGCATCCACACCCAGCTCCTCTTCCACTGCAAGCTCTTCATCGGCATGCGTCTCCACATTTCCAGGCAAAGGCGACCCCTTCCCAGATCCTCCCCCAAGTCCAAACGGCAACGCAACTCCACCCGCCAATCGACTAAACCTCTTTTTGATACCCATATCCGGCACTCGACTAGTCACCCCACTCACAACACCACCCAACTTTTCCAAAACAACTTCCCCAGTCGTCCCCGCCCCAAACACACTCCTCTGCCCACTTTCCGCCACAGCTTTAATAGTCTCCGTCTGTTCCTTAATGATATCATCCATAATTCCCATCAAAGAATTCGTCTGTCTTTGCAGAGAGGTAGTAAACGTGTGCGTGTAAATATAGGGCAGGGATTCAATCTTAGTGTCCAAATCCTGCAGTTTCTCAAGAAGCTCTGCAGTGTCCGCATGAGTCAAAGAGTCAGGTTGGGTTGGTGTAGGAGAGGCAGAGGAAGACGCAGAAAGTTGAGTAGCCAGGAGTTGCTGGTGCACGAGTATCTGTTCAAGGCGTTCAAGGACAGGTGAGGGGACCTTTTCTGCGAGAGTTGAGGAGGACTTGTCGATTGAGTCAAGGCGGGATTGCATTGTTTCGAGAAGAGTTTGGATGTGGGCCATTGCGAGTGTTGGATCAGGTGATTGTGATTGTGGTGGGGGTTGTGGTTGGTGTGTGATTGAGGAGAGCCGTTCAAGGCGGTCTGCGATGGCTTCAAAGGGCGCAGTATCGACTGGAGCAGCAGTACTAGTAGTAGTAGCACTAGTAGTACCAGTTGGCACACTAATCAGGGCAGAAAGACCCTCCAATCGCTGTGCAATCCCATTTAAGGCAATTGACTGAACAGAGTTACTCGCCACAGCCGCTGCATCCACCTTCGCCTCAACCAGCGCAACCTTTCGTTCCACGTTTTCAAGTCGATACGAAAGAGACGAGACAGTTGTGAGCAGCGTTGCGAGAAGCGACGACTGGGTCTCGCCCTGCTTCAAAAGCTGCGAAAGAAGGTCGTTTGTTGCATCGTTTGGATTTGGACTTGGATTTGGTAAAGGAGACTTGTCCTGCTTTTCTTGGGGGACTTCGTAGAAGGTGGGAGCGTGCGTGATCACCTTGGGTACTGGTGTTGTCTCTTCTTCTCTTAAAGTGATCTCGTTGATCTTGTTGGCGTGGTCATACGAGTAGCATCCCCCTTCATGGCCCTGTCGGCACAGGTACGAGTAGCATTGACTGGATTCAGTGGCAAGGAGGTCGCCGAGGATCTCGCTTGATGAAAGAGTGGTGTCAGGATCCATTATTGCACGTGTCTTTTCGCCCCTTTAAATTAGTTTTTTAATTTACACAAGGGCAGAAAGAGAACTAAGATATCTCTGGTTTGGTTACTGTGTCGCTTGTTTTGCAGTTCTTGACCTTTCTACGATTAAGCACTCAATGGTTCAGTAATTGAATATTAATACTATCCTGTGTTTTCTCGGCATTCTCGGCACCAGCAGCTGTATTAAGGTCTCTTTTTGCTGATTTTTAATCTCGTTGATTGATGCGATTTGTCATTCACTATTAAGCAATCCTTTTGGGTCTATCCCTTTCATCCAATACATCTTTGTTATCGTTTCTTAGTTAAATAAATTAATATGGTGATTTAAGCATGTCCTTTCCCACAAGCGGACATTCAAATTTTGTCAACAGAACCGATTGTGGCTGTGTCATCAAAGAAGAACCTCTCAAACAAAACACAATGTTTCTCCTCATACCCTTGGCACTGGCCCCATCCCTCGTCACAGCACTCGTGCTCGGAGACGTCTGCTCGAATAATGCAAACCAAACCCAAACTGGAACGTGTGATCCAACAACTTTGGGAACCGTTTCCTGTCGAACCCCATACCCCAACTGTTATAAGCAGAACACCCCAACATGCACGAACATTTGCGGGTACGATACGTGCTTTCAGCCTGGGTACATTCCAGGTGGTACAAACTGGGGAACCTGTGTGGTAAGATTGAGTGAGATATATATAAGGATATAAGTTTAACCCGCATTTTAAAAACAGGTAGCCAACAATGTTACCTTCAGCGGTGCATGCGTTGCGAATTCCAACTGCCAAAACTACACTCCAACCAACCACATTGATTGTAACAACAACCAATGTTGCTGTCTCTCCCCATACGTTGAAAACATTCAAACTAATCTATGCGAGGTAAATGACCTTCCCGCGTAACGTTTATTTGTTTTCATTAACATAACCCAAAAGGAACCAATTGATGTGCCTCCGACTGACGGATGTGTCCAAACCTCAAACTGTGCTGACGTCCCTTTTGGAACTAAATACTGCGACGCTGGAACTTGTAAATTCACTTGTACTGGAAACTATGTCAAAAGCCCTGACGGAAAAAGCTGTGTGGTAAAGTTCGTTTCTGGCTATGTGAAGGAAAATAACGTAAAAACTATAGGAACCTGCTGGTCTTTCATATGGCCAACCTTGTGTTTCTAATGGGAACTGCAATGTTACCAATGGATCAGGTTTATGTGCCAGTCTTCCTGGTGGAAACACGACTGTTTGTTCTATTCAAAGCTGTTCTGTAAACTATGTTCTTAGTGGCGACAAAAAGTCTTGTATTGTGAGTTTGCGATCCCAATAATACCTAAAAATTTATTAACACATTATTCTAATAGGAGCAAAATAACGTTGGTCAAAGCTGTGTGTCCGATGGAGACTGTAATGTCCAAGACGGAAACGGAGAATGCATTAGTGGAAAATGTTCCTTGAAAGACTGTGTCGGTGATTACGTCCCAAACAGCAATCGTACCCTTTGTGTGGTAAGTTTGAAAATATTGCTCTCAGATCGATTCAATGTTATAAAGGAACCATCCAACGTGGCCCCACTCCACCGCTGTGTAAGTAACGAAAACTGTGCTCCTATTTCGAACGGAACCGTATGGTGCTCTTATGGAACATGTACTGCCAACATCTGTGACCCAGGCTATGTCAAGAGCAACGATTTTGGTTCCTGCTTGGAGAGAACAAACGCGGCATTGGGTGAAGCGTGTGTAAAAACAAGTAGCTGTTTCAAAAACATGAACGGAACCACAACATGTTCGCTCGATCAATCAAAAGGATACAACGTCTGCCAGTATTCAAGCTGTGACAACGGATACACGATTGGAAACAACAACACGACTTGCACAGTTAAGCCCCTCCCCTCCTCCATAAAATTAAACCCTAACTCTACACCCAAGCTCTCTACAAACGTCGGAATCGGAAACCCCTGTTCAACAACCTCATCCTGCGCCACAGGCACAAACGGAATAATCAGCTGCACACAACCCCAAACCTCATCCCAAACCCAACAACTCCCCACACTCTGTCTCTACACGTCCTGTTCCCCCAACTTCTCTCTCCGCCAAGACCAGACCGCATGCACACCCAACAGCGGCCTTCCCGACGCGAACAAGAACCTTGGCAACCAGATCGCGTCGTTGCAAGGGACAAAGGTTTCTGCGGAGACGGGGTTACTCCTCTCGCGTGATTTCACAAAGTTTGTTCCGGAGAATTATATTTATGATCCGGCGGGGCTTGCGTTTTATCAAGTTGATGTTTCGGTTGCGGGTGGGAGTAATTATTCGTTTTATGCGACGCCGTTGGTTGCGTCGCAGAATGGGTTGGATGGAGCTATGGTTGCAATTAGTTCGAGTGTGTATGATGTATGTTCTGTTTTGATGTTTTCTTCTGGTTTACTTACGTTCCTTCTTTCTGTCATTAGTTCACGACTGTTCTTGCTCCGATTAACGGCGGATCTGTCGCGTCAAGCATTCAATCCAAGCCGTCCAACGGGTTTGTTGAACTTTTCTACACTGCAAGCAGCACAATTCAAGCGGTTTGGGTCACGATTACATTGGCTGCTGACGAGTCTTCAGTCATGGTTCAAGTGAACTCTGGAAAGCAGGTTCTCTTCTTGAATAATATTCAATTGAGCAAGAAACTGGTTCTTGCCAGAGCTCCTGGTGCGACATTCACGGTCGCCAGTGGATCCGCTGCTCTCAGTCCGATTGTTCATCTTGGTGGAGGTGATGGAAAAGTTGTCACGTTGACGGATAACCAGTACGCAAACAATGCATCCATTATTCTCCAACAGCTACCTACATGCGCTGCGTCATGTCTGTCGAAGGTAACTTGTGATATTCTGATTGGTTCATACTCATCTTAATCAACCCCAACCACAGATTCCTGGGCTCCAACAATTCCAAAACACTCCCTCCACATCCACCCTAACCTCAACCTGCCTCAACATAACCCCTCAATCCCTCTCCGCCTACACAACCTGCATCTCAACCTCCAACTGCGTAACCCAAGACCTCCCCCCCGCAAAATCATTCCCCACCCAATTCGGCCCCCTCTGCAAAGTATACACCCAACCCTCCCCAACAATCACCTTCTCCCAAAACAAAATAATCACAAACTTCACGCTCCCAGAGTCCCTCACAATCCTACCCACGAAATACGACATTTCAATCGTCGACTCCAAAAACCGCACCATTGCAGGAACAAAGTTCACAGACTTTTCACAACGCCGTCGGGACATCACATCGTTCACTACAGACTTCACGTTCCCGGATTGTAACCCCGTAACGCCATACGTGAAGTACGCGTACACGGGGCAATGCGATTCAGCGCTTGTTGAAGACTGTCCCGATTTCACAAAGGGCCACTTGAAGTCCAACGAGATTGATCCGACAAAGACGGTTGGGTCGGGATACTATGGCGGGAAGTGCGACAGCTCGACAGGGGTTCTTGTGTCTGTTGCGCCGCCGTCGGATGCAATGGGGATTTCGAGTGGAGTCACGAGTGTGGGGAGTGATGTTGTGTTGACGTTGAGTGGATCCAAGTTGACTTCTGTTCCCAAGTTTGTAACGAAAGTTGAGATTTGGAGCGCGTCTGCGAATCTTGGGGTGGATGCGGGGGAGGATGGGAATTGCGCGGATGCTTCGAAGGCGTGGTGTCCAGCGAGGGTTGGGGGTATTGATTTCAGTTGTTTTACGGTGTTTCAGTCTGGAGTTGATACTGTTGTTACTTTGGCGACAAATGTTGGAAATAAGGTTTCTGGGTGTGGATCTGCGAGGGAGTTGGCGTTTGTTGTTCCTGGGAATTCATTCTATCGGTTCAAAGTGCATTTCGATGCCAACCCCACTGGAACCCGTGGTTCGAACTTTGTGGGGCGTGATGGAGGATCTACTGTGGGTGATGTGTATGTACTTGGACAAGTGGCCGCTCCGTCTCTTCCTCCCGCTCCAGTTACAACTCCAGTTTCAGTTCCAGCCACCACACCAGTGGCTGACGTTCTCCAACAAACTACCGCAGCGGTCCTGATTCCCGTTGTTGATGTTGCAAGTACGGCAGTCGTTACTCCGAATGTGGCTGTCGCTGTCCCAGTTGCAACTGCCGCTGGTATTGTGCCTGGTCCTACGATCACAGCCAAATCTGGATCCACGAAAGCCGCTCTGGCTTCATTCACTACATTCCTTCTTTTCTCCTTCTATTTCTGATATACCTCATAATAGCAATGCTTCTATGTGTTTTATTCTTTTCTGTTTACCACACGAAACAAAGAGAGATCGATTTGGAGATGCAAACAAGTTCTTTTCGAATCCAAACCAATGAAAGTTCTCCTTGTTGGCTGTGCACTGTCCCTTGTCACAGCGCAGCAGTACTCGATCAGTTCGCGGGATGGCGGAACACTTCTTATTGGGCAGCAGTGCCTTAGCGGAGCCGAGTGTGCGAGCCAGGCCTTGGGTGCAACGACCTGTGTTTCGAGTGCGTCGCTTGGATACACGGCCTGTCTCTTCAGCAACTGTGTCAAGGGCTTCCACCTGGGCCAAGAGCAAAAGACGTGCGATGTAAGTGGGCGTGTTACCCTAACCCTAAGAACTCATCCAATCGAAGCCTGACTCAAACGTGCCAATCGGAGGCCAATGCGCTTCAATTGCAAATTCAGAAGTCGAGTACTGCGCACAAATACCCTCGAACGGAACAATCACCTGCCAGAGCGGCGTCTGTCTCTTCAAAGACTGTCTCACCGGATTCACAATGGTCAACAACGGGCAGGGCTGTCTGGTGAGTGTCCTGTCAATCGATCTGGCAGTTTCTAACACCTTCAACAGGAAGACACGAATGTGAAGTTGGGTGGATACTGTGCCAGAACAGAGGATTGTCTGACTGACTCTCAAGGCCAAGTGGAATGTTCAGAGTCGCTTTGTCGCTTAACTTCGTGTAATGCGTATTCTTTCATTACGAATCCGCGTGGGACTGCTTGTGTGGTGAGTTAATTGGGTAGTGCGATCAATGAAAAAACCCTAACACCACGCCACTTCGCTGATCTAGGAGGACCCGGAAGTAACATATGGAAACCCGTGTGCTCATGATTCAAACTGTGTTCAGTATTCAACCAACACTGGTTGGGGTACAGTCTCCTGTGTGAACCCACAGGGAATTGTTGGTGCGAACAAAGCAATCTGTCAGCTCACTTCGTGTCAGAATGGATATACCCTTACTCTTGTCGAAACTCAAATGGACTGTGTTGTAAGATACCATCCGCTTTTGGTTTCTCTAGTGTTGAACCAAAATCAATCCAGGAAACGGTTGATGTCCCAATTAACAAACCTTGCATCTCCGACCATGCTTGCGTCCACAGCGATATCGGACAAGTCAAATGTCTTCCAGGAACAAGCGGAAATAATGTGTGTTTGTTTGACAGTTGTGCTTATGGATACACACTTCAAGCCGGCGGACTTGATTGTCTCGTAAGTCATTTTCCACCCTATTTAAAAATTCTTGTAGCTGATGATTGTGTATGACAGGTGAGCACTGGAGTTCCAATCGGCGGCGCCTGTATCAACAAGTTTTCCTGTCTTGGAAACAACAACGGAACAATCGACTGCTTTGACGGAAGCTACAGTGGCAACAAAACTTGTCTTTTTACTGGCTGTAACAACGGATATTCTTTGAGTGAAGATCAAATGACTTGTTCGGTAAGAAAACCACATAACCATCCTTTTTTCCCTTTCCACTAATCTAATCTATCTCTTAAGGAAAACCAAGATGTTGAATTAGGCTATCCTTGCGCATTCTCAAGGGATTGTAGAAAGAACAAGGGTGGAGACACTTGGTGCCAACCTTTGATTCCAATCCTAACAAGAAAACGAGTCTTTGGTTGGAACAGTGACAACAACGTGTGTCAGTTCTCGAATTGCTACAAAGGATATACAATTGGTCCCCAGAATCTTACTTGCAATGTAAGTCGTGTGTCAGTCTTTCACACTCAGCTATTGACTTACCGTACATGAAAAGGCCAACGAAAACGTTCCCATCAATGAGTTTTGCGCATACTCAAAAGTCTGCACCACAGATTTCGCAAACAACGGAACTGTTGATTGTCTTCAAGATTGGTACGGAGATTACCGTTGTCTTTTCACATCTCCAGCCCACGGATATTCTTTATACAAGAACAAAACCTTGTCTCTGGAAAACACAAACGTCACCATCGGAAATGACTGTGCCCAAAAAGCGGACTGTGCTCTTAACCCACTCGGAGCAGTCGACTGTCAAAGTCCACCAGGACTTGAAAACACGACCGACACAGAAGTCTGTCTTTTCCAATCGTGTATTTACGCGTACACTTTGAGCTCTAACCACCAGCAATGCACCGTAAGTGCATTCCAACTAATAACCTCCCCACACACACAAAATATCTAATTTGCAATTTGTCTCGAAAAGATGAACCACGATGTAGGTCTCGGCGGCGCCTGTGTTCCTGGTGCTTGTGCTACAAACGCAATTGGCCCTGTAACCTGCACAAGCCCCCCAAACACAACTCCACCAGGCCCAGCTGTTTGTCTCCTCTCCGGATGTTACGCGAACGGGTTCGGGCTCTCACCCGATGGAATGAAGTGCTTGGAACTGACGAATGTACCTCTCGGAAACGCGTGCCACGCGACGGAAGACTGTGCGTTGAATACGAACGGTACGATTGGATGTTTTGTGGGGAAAGCGAAGCCGAATGCGATTTGTATGTTTACGTCTTGTGTGGGCGGGTTTACTTTGGCAGCGAATAACTTGACTTGCACGGTATGATCAACCCTCTGTCAATTGAGTATGAATTTATTTTTCTTCTGTTTGATAGGAAAACACGGGAGTCCCGATCGGAAACCTCTGTGCTCGTACTGAAGATTGTCTCGAAAGCTCTGTTGGAACTGTCGGATGTTTTGCAGGGAGCCTCGGTGGACCCAAAATGTGTCTCTACACTTCCTGTAACAATGGATTTTTGAAAGGTCTCGACAGTAAAACCTGCACGGTAAATCCCACCCTCACTTTCCCCCTCGTCCAACTCACCAAACCATACCAGGAATTGACAAACGTTGCAATCAACGACCCCTGCGCAGCCTCCGCAGACTGCCTCCAAAACGCAAACGGAACCATCGGATGCATCCCAGGCGCCAACGGAAACACAGTCTGTCTCTTCAAGAACTGTATCAACGGATTCACCAAAAGCCTCGACTCAACACGCTGCATCGAAAACACAAACGTACCTATCGGCGGGTTCTGCGCGTCAACAGTAGATTGTGCGCCAAGTAAAATTGGGACAGTCAAGTGTATGCCTGGTCTCACCGTGCACGCCAACATCTGTTTATACGACTCATGCGCGAATGGATACACGTTGAGCACTGATAGAACCACATGTACTGAAAACTTGAATGTTCCCATCAATGAGGCATGTGCCTTCGACTCCAGCTGTGCGAAAGTCCCCAACGGCTCTGTTGCGTGTATCCCAGGTCCACTTGGAAACAACGTCTGTCTGATAACATCCTGTGCATCTGGATACGGCCTGTTGTACACCAAGTTGGAGTGTAGAACCTGGTTAAGCGAAGCACTTGATATCGCAGCTGGAGATATCCCAACTCCATCTATGCTCACGCCAGTTTCGAGTGCGATTGAAAGGATTTTGATTGGACAGTTTGGAAGTCTGCTTCCGAACGCTTTCATTTTCGATCCCGCGGCTTTGTTCTTTAATCAGATTGATTTGAGCTTTGTGCCTGGAAAGTTTGCATCCTTCGTCGCGTCTCCATTTGTTGTTGGAAATGGTTTGGTGGGTGGAATGGTTGCCCTCAGTTCTACAACCTACGACGTGAGTTTCTTTTTTTCGCTATTCATACATATCATAAAACTAACAAATGTCCAAATAGTTTATTTCCGTGCAACAACCAAACAACATTGGTACAGACTCTTCGTACGTCAAGGCTCAAATCGACAATGGATTTGTGGACATTTTCTATGTCGTGAAAGCAAGCGTTTCGCCAATTTGGGTTGCTCTTTCCTTGAGTGCGGATGCTTCGGCTGTGATGGTTCAAGTGAACAGTGCGCATCAAGTTTTGTTGTTTGATGTGATCCAGTTGACCGCGGTCAAGAAGCCAACTCCAGCGCCAGGACCTGCTTTCACTGTTGCGACTGGATCTGTTACATTGAGCCAGCTTGCTCACCTTGATGATGGTACAGTTGCGATGACTGACCTTCAATTCGCTTACAGAGCGTCTTTGTTTGCTTTGTCTCTGCCTACTTGTGCGATTGCATGTGAATCTTTGGTAAATAACTTTAAGATTTGCCTTTGTGGTAACTAATCTTGATCGTAGATCCCTGGTTTCGCAGCGTTTTTGGCAAAGGGAACTCCAGCGAACTTGTATACTACATGTCAAGCAATTGATAAAACTCCAATCCTTGATTCTTTCAACACGTGTGCAGGATCATGTGGTCCAGCTGACCAAATCCTGGTCAAGAATTTCACTTCAAAGTTTGGACCACTGTGTAAAGGATTTATTCAACCAGCTCCAGCAATTACGCTTGCAAACGATCTCCTAAGCTTCACTCTTAATGTTACGGATAAGCTTACAATTACCATGTTTGACTACTCGATTACAGATATCAACGGAGTTACTCTTGCTGGAACAAATATTGCCAAGTTTAACCAGCGTCGTGACATTTTCAATGTTCTCTCTATTGCCTTCAAGTTCTCAACGTGCTCTGCCGTCACAATTCACATGAAGTACGGTCTCTGTGACGCCGCACTAACCGGTCCAGCAAATGTTTGCTCAGGAACTTTGACTGGACACGTCAAGAGCCAAGATTTAGACCCAACAGCGATCCAAGGCTCAGGATTCTATGGCGAGACCTGTCAAAACAGTGTAGTCACGAACGTAGCCCCACCATCAGATGCATTGACTGCCACTCCATCAGTTGTTCAACTCGGCCAAACATTCGTACTCACCTTGAGCGGAACGAAATTGACTCCAGCCCACAAGTACATTTCAAAGCTCGTGATTTACAGTTCCTCCGCGAATCTCGATATCAATGCACCCGTTGACGCAACCTGTTCCGATTCTTCCAAAGCATGGTGCCCTGTGAACCTAGGAGGAGTTGAATACAACTGTTTCGTAACTGCACAAAAGGACGTGGACCAAGTCATCACACTTACCACAAGTGCAGGAAAGAAGGTGTCTGGATGCTCCTCGACTTCAGATTTGGCTTTCGTCAACACGTTGAACCAATACTACAAAATTGATGTGACTTTCGACGCGAATCCATCTGGTGTAGTGGGGTCCCAGTTTGTGGGCAGAGATGCTCTCGCAACAAGAGGAACTGTGTCTGTTCTTGTTCAAGTTATTTCGCCTGGAAGCGGTGGTCCGTCTCAGGTTTTGTCGGGTGCAACAAGTCTCGCTGGAACGAGTGTTGCTGTTGTGTTGGGATTGTATGTACTTTGATGAAAATAGGAAGTAGAATATTCAATAAGATTAGAATCATTTACTCTTTTATTCTATTTGCCTGCTTAAACTGTGAATACTAGCCTCTTAAGACATTGTTTGAGAGACTGTGTATACAACTGATGATCTCCGCAATCGCGAAGAAACCATACTCCAAAATGAATCATCTAATGGTATCTGTATTTGTTCTGACAACTCTTTTGGTTGCCCTTAGCAAAGCAAACCCAAACAACTCCTTTCTGGGTCCCAACTTTCGGTGGCGGAATATACCACTATAATGTCTTGCATGGACGTTCCATATGACAGCCATAGCGCTGGTGTCTAGATCATTGAATACAACTGTAACCGCTATTCCCCCAAACAACCAGCTTGGGAGAAACGAAGATCTCAACCTCGGTTTCCATGCCGAATCTTTTTTTGTTTTAGTCCCCATTTATTAAAGAACCGATGGTTCCTTTTACGTCCGAGCCAGATAAAATTCAAAGACGGTAGGATGCTCACACTTGAACCCCTTGTCCTGCTCCCCATCTCTAGGCTGGTACTCTCCCCAGCCTCCACCAACACCATCAAATGGATAAGAATCCATCAACATAAAACATTGATCTCTCGCATGCATAATGACGTCCCATCTCGAAAACTGATCGTTACAGAGCCCCAACAAAACTTTCACTGCGAGCCCTCTCCTCGCATGAAATCTTGCTCTGACAGACTTGAAAAAGTCACGCACAAGTGCTGAGTTGACTTCATTCGTTTCCTTCCCTGTATACGGAAACATCCATACAAGGACAACTCCACCCGCAGAAGTTAGATTCGAGAACAGATTCGTATACCGACGCGCGTGTAATTGGGTCGCATCAACACCAAGTTCAACTGTTGCACCGTACAACGTCTCCATAACTTTTAATCGTGGTCGAATCCCCTCTCCATATACTTGAACTAGCGTCTGCAACGAATCAAGCCCAGTTGCAATGATTGGTTTGTCCAACGATCGTGACAACTTCTCTGAAAAGGAAAAGTCACCATCACCTACAACCACAAACTGTGCATCACTATATTCTGGATGGGCTCGCACGAAGTCCACAGTGAAGTATTGCACATTCGAGTTGTTGACGTACCGCTTCTGCACTTCAGGAAGAAGACTGGTACCTCCATACATCCACTCAAACGCGACTTTGATGTCTTTGTCTTGGTTGGGCGCCGCGTGACGGAACCGACAACTCGATCCATATTTACAGCTATTTCCAAACCGACAGATAGGAACATTACTCTGTACTCGAGACGAAAACTGCGATGAATGAAGGACAGTCATTTCAGACTGGTTGTCAATTAGGAACTGGATTCGTTCTGCTTTGGATCCATAATGCAGCATGAAGTGACAATAGATTCCAGCTTCGCAAGGACTTCCTGTACACTGATGCCCTTTCACTCTCTCAAAGTTCAGAGCTTCTCCAAATTGGGTATACATATCATCATCCAGAGAGTGCCCTGATGCATGAAACATTGTTACATACAAGTCCTTCAAGAAGGTTGGCCTGAACTTGTGCAATACACCAACAACGATGTCAACTTGATTCAAGACGTTTCGAACAGCATTCGCGACTAAGTGGTGATCCCATGCAAACTGTGCTTCCTCCTCCGATATTTCCCAAAACGGAGGCATCTCACTCAACAGCTCCATACTTAGTCGATGATTCTTGACGTACGCAATGTTATAGAAATCAACAGCAGCGAGATTTCCAAGCAAAAGAGCAGATTCACCTGAGATTCCAAACTTTTGTTGATGATCATTAACATTTGTTCCGACATGTTTAACGATAGGATGCGGCGTGTTCGATACAATTGCGGCAAGCACAATCGATTCATAAAGAACACCGAGCCTGGCTCCGTTCAGAATCAACAACGATGCTTCAAACCCAAATGGTAGTTCAGCTATAAATTCACCCACTGGAGTTGCAGTGACATGCGAACGTTGTCCCGTCTTAATGGAACACGCACCAAACGACTCAAGAAATGCAAAAGCCTATAAAGAACAACATTATTTGCCAATACATTTGAGAGTCTACATACCTCATCAACTCTTTGAAGAGTTGGCGGATCCAAACATTCTGCAAATACACGTTTCGCATGTCTCAACAGGGGAACATCACTGCAAAGATGTGCAAGTGTCTCGTTCCTCAAATTCGAAAGAGAAAGTTGTGGCTTTTCATACTCGTGAAACCCATCATAAAACTTCTTTGGGACGAGACGATAGCAAGTTCCAGCGCAAGTACGCCCTGTTCTTCCACGCCGTTGGTTTGCCTGCGATTTGGAGACCCAAACCATATCCGAAGTATACCCCTGGTTCTTTTGCCACGCGACTTGGATAGTCAACCCAGGATCCACAACATATGCGCAATTATCAAAAGTAAGACTTGACTCAGAGATATTAGACGTGAGAATCACCGATCGCTTAGCTCCATGTGCCGACTTATTGATCAGTTCCATGCATAACTGGACATCAACAGAAGAATGAAGGCAATGCACCGTGACATCCATTCCATCCCTGAGCAACATCTCATTAACGTCAATCAACATCCGATACGTCGGCAGAAACACGAGAATCGATCCATTCGTCGTTGACTCTCTATCAACTTCAGTATGAATATACCGCACAGCCTCCACAACAGCCTTCTGCATAACAGGCACAATCTCCTTCAACCCTTTCACCTTAAAATCAACCTGCCTCAAGAACTCAAAACTCTCCGGCATATAATCCAAATAAACATCCCTAGTCACAGGCAACCCAGGCCCACCCTCCGCACCCACATACTCCGGAATCCTAAACACCGCATCTCCATTTAACCCAAAATACCGCATATACTTCCCAACATCCATCGTCGCCGACATGACAACAAGTTTCACAGCTTGATCCCGCCCACACAACATCTTCAGACACGACAAGATCAAATCACTCTCCACGCTACGTTCGTGACACTCATCGACACAGATTACTTTGTAAGGTAGGGAGGTTCCGTTCGCGAGGAGGTCTTTCCAGAGGATGCCTGTTGTGGAGAAGACGATTTCTGAGGAGGAGTGGGAGACGTTTCGTTGGCCAATGTGGTATCCAACCTATTATCGCATTATGTTGTCAGCTGGTGGGGGAGAAGGAGGTTTCAGGGACTAAAGGTTACCTCAGCCCCAAGTGCGACGCCTAGTTCCTCTGCTACTCGAGTGGCAAGACTGACAGCTGCGATTCTACGTGGCTGGGTACATAGAACAGGAGCTTTGAAGTGTCGTTGGAGCATTACTGGCACTTTTGAACTCTTGCCGCATCCTGTTGCTCCCGCTGTTTTGAATTAATCAGAGACGTAAGTTAAATTACTTCATCACCAACAGCATTACCAATGATACAGACGGGATTGGCAGTGACAAGGTCGATTATCTCTCGTTGAGCCCGCTCAGCTGGCAACATTGACATCATTTCGCTTACCCACAAAAGTCTTATTTCAAATTGACTCAACTGTCCGATCAAAAACGATACTAAAACACAACATTATCCCAATCAAAAACCATACCCTCTTCCGAATACCCCTCTCACTCCTCCTTCTTCCCATCCCTCAAGTTCTCTCCCAACTTAACAACCTGAAAAGCCTTCACCAACTCCCTAATTTTCTCAACCTCATCACGATGATCCATATCCATAAATTTCGCATGAAAGTACCTCTCGATGTATACCAATGAAACAGCCAAAACAGCAACAATGGCCAAGATGCCACTTGTGGCTGCGTCAAGCGTGACACCCTCTGGAAGTGCAGGTTTAATTGAATATGCAAGCCATGCACATAGGATGGTAATTCCAGCAGAAAGCCCCAAAACGAAGGCTATTACAACTGTTCCAGAAACAATAAGCATGGCAATGTATACTGCAAGTGATGATGTTTTGTCTTTATCCGATTCATTCGATTTCTTGCAGTATTTGTCAAGCCTATTTAAAATATCTACATACAGCTCTGGTTTTGGCTTAAGCTGTGATGCAAAGAGTTTGAGATTTTCTTGCCTTTGTTTGAATGGGGATTTAGTTTCAAAGTATGCTCGTACAAATGTTCTATAAAACCAAGGGAAAGAGATTGGGATTATATCGAGTATTTCAGCAATATCCTGATGCTGATACTGCCAGTTGAGAGGATTGGATGTGAGAAGGAAGGCTTTTACTGGATTATCATCAACTTTTGCTTGATCACTTGAATTTATGTCAATGTGCCCAGAAGTGTCTAGCCCTGCATCTAGTGTCATTGCTGCCTGTCTATGAAAGTTTGATCAGAATGGATTATGGTGGGATTGTTGTCAACAATTAGAGAGCGACAGGAAGTCAAGCGGGGGGGTCGATATAGTACCTTTTTGCGGTTCGTTGTAGTAGTGTGGCTACTAGTTTGTGGTAATGTCGCAGTGAATTGGTGTGGGAGTCCAATTTGCAAGTCAATTTATCTGAATGTATACTTTCTTCTCTTCTTCTACTTTACTTCTACTCCAACCAATTCCACCCACCAAAACCAATACGCACTATCAAAAAAGAATAAACGAAAACCGACGAAAACACAACACGAAAAAGAACCAATCCCATGCAAAAAACTCAAAGAACTCCAAGAACACCTAGTACTCAAAAGTCCAACGAATTAAGTACGTTGAACGTAGTTGGACGGCACCCACCCATCTTTACCCTCCACATTAACAGCCTTCCACCAACCATGGTGCGTAGACATATCCCCATTTCGTCCCGCAGTAGCGACAACAGTAACAACATCGCCCGCATTCATTTCCAACTCATCTTCATACTCTGCTTTGAAGGTATACAACGCAACCACCTCAAACTCCACACCCTCTCCATACACTTCAGGTTCATCCTGCTGTTTCGCCGCCAAGGGACTCGAGACGCGTGGCTCACTGCCAGTGGAGTCGCTGAGGGAGAGGGACGAGCCGGGTCTCAAGTATCCTGTCAGTTTACTGAATCGCTTGGCGATCCCCATGTCGGGGACGTTGGGGAGGGCCGGGATCGGGGGGAGGGAGAGTCTGTATCCTTGCTTCTTGACTGCTGTTACTTGCTCGGTTTGGACCTTGATCAAGTCGGAGAGTTCGCCTGTTATATGTGGATTTGTTAGTGAAATCGTACATTGCGTTTGCCGAAACTTCAAGGGTCGTTCGCTGTGCTCACTAAAGAAGGCGTCCATACATAGCTAGGAGGTCCTTGTCTTCACCTTCGCTCCGCGAAAGTTCGTTCGCTGCGCTCACTAAGTAGTGCATGCGTACAAGACACAATGCATATTTCGCTCGTCCCTCGCTCAATACGAAGTACTAGGAGGTTATTATCTGCATTCCAAAAAGCTGCGCTTTTTGATTTCACGCCAACTTCGCCGGCTTTCTTTTCGACTCCGTCGCTCGCTTGCTCCTTCGCTTCCTTCGCTCAGTCGGAGCTCACTTCTAAGAACTAACCAGTCTGTTTTTCAAGAGAATCAAGGAACGCGGATCGGTACTGGTTCGGAAGCCCCTGAATCTTAGATTCCAAACCAGCCAGTCTATCCAACAGATCCTCTTCCTTTCCTTCCTGGACCTGTTCCATTCTTCTTCTAGCAATATCCTGTTTCAAGACCAATTCATCGACATGTTTAGTCAAGAGGGCAGGGAGGGTAGTCGTAGTTTGCTTTTCGATGGCAGCAAGACGGTCGGCAAGGGAAGAGAGGGAGGCATCAATCTTTGGCGACAGTTGCTGGGCAGTAGCAGCAGAAGAAGCAGAAGTAGTTTGTGGCAGCGACGACAAGGACTCCAAACGAACAGCCAATTTCTCAAGTCCTTCAACCTGAACCTTTTCCTCGTTCTTCGACTGAACCGTTGAACCAAGGGCCTCCAAACGAGCAGCAATTGAATTGATCAAGATAAGCTCAGAGGCAGTGCCCGAAGTAGTAGTAGTAGTAGACGAAGACAGTGTCGCTTCAACAACATCAATTCGAACAGAAAGTGCTTCAACGCCCTGAACAAGTCGCCCCAAAAGTGACATTGTTTGTGCGTGTTGTTGCGCACTCACTTGGACAAGCTGCGCGGCAAAGGCGGAAAGACGGGCTTCGAATACGTCGTCTTCGACTAGAACTTGCTTGCTGGTAGCTGATCCACCTAGAACATCAGTGCTGGTGTAGGCTGTGTTGGTGGACTCAAACGATGTGTCGGCCATCGGATGTTGGTGGTGTTCTAGTTGGTGGTTATTGAAAAGACTAAATTGGTTGATTGTCACCCGTAAATGTGAAATGCGTCTACTCCCATTTACTCACAAACAAAACAAATGAAAAAAAGAATATAGAATGAAAAGAAAAGAAGAAACCTCTATGAATTCTACTTGGCTACACTCCCCGGAACACCTGCTACTTCCTCCTCTTGATCCTCAACAACAGACAAACTGGATCCACTCCGACTCAAACTATGAGCAAGTCGGCTCAATCCTTCCTTAATTCCCATGTCTGGCACAACTGGCATACTCAGCCGCATACTCGCCCGTTTCGACACAGAAGGTGATGGAGCAGGACTTCCCGATGCAGCAGCCTTCGCCCTCTGCAACCCTCCATGTGGATCCTTCAACAACTCTTCAACAACTCCCAAGAACGCTGTTGTCTGTCTCGACAAGGCACTATCCAAACTCTCCACATACGCACTTGCCAAACTCTCCATATTCAATTCAATCGACATTAACCGATGCGTCAAGTCATCCGCCCCTCCAACTGCCCCTCCAACACTCACACTTGGACTCGAAGGCTGTTGCTGTTGCTGTTGCTGCTGTTGAATCAAAGCCCGCTTCAAATCACTCTGCCTCGTCGCAACACTATAAACTTCCTGATGCAAAAGCGTACTCTTAGTCTCCAGAGTTTCCAACCGATACACAATCCCATCAAGACTCTCCACAATCATATCCAATTTCCCTTGCACACCACCACCACCCCCTCCACCACCTCCTTCCCCTTCCCCTTCCCTCCCCCCACCCCACTCCCCCCTTCCACACCTTCCACCTCATCCTCCTCCTCATCTTCATAAACATACCTCCTCAACCCGCGTCCCCTCCCCACCCTCCCTTCAGCAATCTCATCAACCCGCTCCTCAACCCGTCCAACCCGCTCCTCAATCCTGCCCAACCCCTCAATCAAAACCTCAAGCCGTTCCAGAATGCCCACCTCCTGCTCCTGCTCGACCCCCAGCGTGGTCGTGAGCGCCTCGGCGAGGGTGCTGAACCGTTTGTCGAGAGCCTTGTTGATGGTTTTTGCGAGGGACTTTGAGAGGTCTTGTTGGTTTGCGGGGGTTAAGGGCGGGGCGGGGAAGCCGTCTGGGCCGAGGCCTGTGGGTGTTGAGGGCGGGGAGGGAGGCGGGATGGAGACGCCGGTGAAGGAGGCGGTTGATTTGCGGTTTGTGACGGAGAGGGGGTGCAGGATTCTGTGGAGGTCTCTGGACATGGTTTTGTTGTTGTGTGTGATCTTGGGTTGGTGTCAGTGAGTGGAACGTCAAATTGGTTGGATGGCAGGAAATTTAAGGGCGATTTACTCGTGTCTCACGCGGATAAATATAAGAGAGAGAAGAAGAGAAAAGGAAAAGAAGAACATAATAGAAATCAAGAGAAAATGATAAAAGTGGCAGCAACGATAAGGCCGATGGCAGTAGTCATCGCCGCAGAGGAAAGGTTTGTAGTAACCGCCGCTTTAGTTGTACCAGTAGATGCAGCTGTATTTAGTTGAGTAGAAACAGTCAAGGTACTTGTAGGCATAGCGGTGGCAACAGTTGTCACTGCAAGCCCAGACCAACTCTTAACAGAATCACACGACTTTTTGAATCCAGGCTCCTACTCATCACCATTAATGAATCAAAAAAACAGCAACCTTCAAACTCACGAAAGCTTTGACGGCAGCCAAATCCTTCGCAGTACACCTTGCCGCCGCACATGACTCCAAAGCCCCAAAACTATACCCACCACAAACATGATTTGGGAATTGTTGAAGTATAAACCTCCATTGAGCAGAATTACAAATTAATTGGTGATCAAGAATTGTCACATTGTTTGATTTGTCCAACTGTATGAGTATGAACTTAAGAAAGCTCCAACACATCCACAGATCAAACGCCAACAACCTGCTTTAATGAAAGGATTTAAGCTAGGATTCCTTTTCCACAAGAAGGTTGGCACTGACTCTCAAAACGGTTCAAGCGACAAAGCTTCTCCAACTGGAGAAACAGGAGAAACTAATGCCATTGCTGGAGATTTGCCTCAATCTGGAGCAGTCTCGTCTTTGGGTGGATCTAAAGCTAGAGCAAGTTCTGGAAACCAAACTCGCGCCGAATCAAACAAGACTCGCGATTCCAAAACTTCATCACGCACGTCCACTTCTTCCAATATTGCTTCTCCGACAGATCTGAAAGGGACTACCGAACATATGAAGGAGGCGTTTAAGAAACTTATCACGTATGATAAGATTATTAAAATTGCACGTGAGTATCCGTAACATAAAGAACGTTATATATACTTGGAAACCCTTCTCTGACTTGCTGTATTGATAGCTCCGGGAAGTGAAGGTCCTGGACCATGGGACAGTGGCTATGATGTTTCTCCGATTCCGCAAAGAAAACTTAATATCGCTGAAACTGAAGTAGGGAAGACGGCCGTTCATGTCATGACAATTGGACGGCCCTTTAAGAATGATGAAACTGGTGAAGAGCAGAGACGAATCCAGCTCTTCGAGCATTTTATCACAATCCATGATATTGATGAAATCTGCAAGAAACTGCCAGTTGCTCCTGAGGAGGCGTTGATGGTCGTGGATCCCATTCTTAGGGCACCTGAAACTCCACATAAAATGACGGACAAGATTATGACAAAACCTGCTGCTATTCGATCCTTGAGTGCAGCACAGATTAGCTTGCTTCCGTTGTTTGGGAACTGGTTGAACCCCAGTTTGTGTCTCGAATCGGACGTGAAAGCATCTACCACCATTATTTTTCTTTGCGGACATTGTCCCGATCATGTTTGTGTGAAGCTCTTCTGAGAATAATGAGCATTTAATTGCATTTTTTTTTTCTAGGGAACTATGTCGCGAGTTTTGAAACCAATGGAAATTGGATGTAATCGAGAGCAAGTGAAGGAACATTTGAAAACAATGCTTTCTGCAGTTCTTGACACGTATTGGGAGAATCATCCGACAGCAGGTTTATAAAGATGACTGATCAAAACAGCATATTGAATTTAATCATTGCAGGATGGGCCATGGCTGTCGTTGTTCCGCCCGGAGTAAAGGACGATCAAGTTTTCTACTAAATATGTTTTTTTATCTTACTTCGTTTCTGGAGGATCCAATTTGGTGGCATCATATGCAGCAACAAAATTCTTTTATATTTTGGTTTTATTGATAAATCAAATACACCAAAATGTCTCTGATCAAAGCAATTCTCAATAGTATCTTCCTCCATTAAAGAAGAATAGGATAGAAATCAAGAGAAGATAAAGAGACAAGTGGTAGCAACTACAAGGTTGATGGCAGTTGTCATCGCCGCAGAGGAAAGGTTTGTAGTAACCGCGGCTTTAGTTGTACCAGTAGATGCAGCAGTATTCAGTTGAGTAGAAAGAGTCAAGGTACTTGTAGGCATGGCGGTAGCAACAGTTGTCACTGCAAGCGCAGACCAACTCGTAACAGAATCACACGACTTTTGGAATCCAGGCTCCTACTCAACATTATTTATGCATCAAAAAACCAACAATCTTCAAACTCACGAAAGCCTTGACGGCATCCACATCCTTCGCAGTACACGTTGCCGCCGCACATGACTCCAAAGCCCCAAAACTATACCCACTGCAAACAACTCCAACCAGCTCCTTCGTCTGCAGCCCATAATAAAACTCGTTAACTCCCTTCCCAAACCCCTTCTCATTCAAACAATAATCCTTCACACAATTAGGCAACCCAACAACCCCCATCCAAACCTCCTCCAAATCCCTCTCAACAACTCCAAATCCTCGTACAGCTTTACACATCCCCAAAACCTCCACCTCCTAAACCCCCGCCGAAAAGTTAATCACTAATACACACCCTCTAAAGCAAAAAAACACTTACATATCCCTTAACAACATCCACCACCGCATCCGCACACCCCTTCCCCTCAACACACACCTCAATCCCACTCCCCCTCCCCAAAACCCCTTCACAAACCTTCCCAAACGCCCGTCCCTCCCCCTCAACCATCCCCCGCGTCCAATTCACATACGGACTCTGACTCATCCAAAACGTCGCATTCAGAAACTCATTATACCCACCCAACGTGTCCTCGTTCACACAGGCTTTAGCGCATTGGGGTAGCGTGTACCCGATTTTCGAGAGGGAGAGGTACTCAAACGCTTCTGCGTAATGTGTGAGTGTTGGAGACGCGGTTAAGATGGCGGTATAGCACAGGGGAGTAACAGCGTCGACCTATTTTCCTACATAAGCAGCAATACAGTGGAAAAACAAGAGTGTAACCATCGCCTGTAAACTCGCCAGTTGCGTCCCTGTACAAGTTGTTAACCCCGCGTAGGCGACGTTTCCGAGGCGTGGTGTTCCCCAGAGGAGGTGTGGACATATTGTGAGGAAGGATTCGGGGGTTGGGGTTGTGAGGAAGGGTGTTAAGCCGGGGTACTATGAAGGTTATGTTAGTGGGATATACTAGGGAAAGCGGGACAGGATAATACAGTGACGTTGTTGAGTTCGCGAGCGGCACATGGGGGTGTAGCGTTGAGTAGGGCTGCAGCCTTTTGCGCGTCGATGGATGTGTCAGCGGATGCAAGGGATGCGAGTATAAGTGGGATTATCAGATTCATTTTTTTTTGTAGTGATATTGATTACGGCAAATGGTTCACTCTAGTTTTATAGCGGGTTCGGTGAGCCGGAAAGGTTCACAAATCAAGCGAATCTTTTTTAATCAAATCGACGATGCCAATCAATAAGAGTCATATTGCGAATAAACCAATCAAAACAAAACCTGATTGGTGACCTCGGCAACTGACCGAGCAGTATGTGGATGAAAGTGGATTGCAAGTATACTTTGTTATGGAGAGCCATTGCTAGTGTGCAAAAGAGCCCGTTTTTTCTGTCTTCAATAAATACGGGGACCTGTAATTGCCTAACTGTATATGAAAGACTATTTATTGGGTAGCACTATTTGGTAATAACATACATAACTTGAGACTCCGACTCTCACGCATTTTTTTTTTTCGAATATATCAAAAAGCAGCAATTTGAGAGTTGCATCAATGTTGATCGCAGGTATGAATTTGATTTCAGGCCTACTAGGTTCATGCTGGAATGAGGCAGAGTAGTGCTTGGCCGCTTTCCAAAAAAAAAGTCATCTAAGATAAGAGACATGGATCAAGTACCCACAGAGATATGGCAACTACTCGCAATGCAGTTTCTGTCTGCTACCGATGTGGCCAGGCTTGCCTCAACCAGCAAAAGCTTCCATTCCCGGCTCATTGTCGCGGAACACCACAGCCTCGCCATCAACCCGTTCCACAGCAACAACAGCTCTTACCTACTCCAAGCAGCAAAGCATTCCAGTGTCGATGTTGTAAAAGCGCTGATTCGGAGGGGCCATCGCCTCGACGACCCTCCCTTGACACTGATCAATGCAGTTATTGGCGGGAACGAGGACACTGCGCGCTTCCTTCTTTCAAAAGGCGCTGACCCAAACGTGTCGTTTACGCGCGAAGAAGACAACGTCCACTTCAACGCGCTCTCAGAAGCAGTTGCCCAAAACCATAAAAGTATCCTAATTTTGTTGCTGGAATCAGGTGCAACCCCAAACAAGTATCTGCAAAACAACACTTCGCCACTTGAAATTGCATGTCGCCTTGGCCAGGTGGATATGGTGCGTCTGTTCATCAAGTACAACGCAGATCTCAATATCCGCCTTGGCGACAGGACTCCCATTACAGCTGCGTGCGAGAACGGCCACTTGGATATTCTGGAACTGTTACTTGAACATGGTGCGAACTTGCGTGATGCAGGTCACATTGGAATGTGTTTTGCTTTGAATAAGGGTTTCAACAACATTGTGCGGGAGCTTATTCGGAATGGAATTGCTGATAATTCTTTATTGAATAAGGCGGTCGAATACGGGAATCAGGAGGCAGTGGAGCTGTTTTTGGATAATGGCGTCAATATTGATCCGTCAAAGTCCGTGATTCGTTCTATGAGAGATCCTAGGAGTGCTCTAATGATAGCATGTGACAATGATGACATGTCTATGGCTAAGTACTTATTGGAGAATGGTGCAGACATTGATTGGCCTGGTACTGGGCAAACGGCATTTATTAGGACGTGCCAAGCAGGAAATGTTGAGTTGGTTCAGCTTTTGCTATCCAAAGGCGCGAATATTAATCATGTTGTTTCCGGAGATCATGAATACACAGCGTTATCCTTGGCATGTGAGGAAGGAATTGTCAAGGTGGCAAAAGTCTTGCTCGAGAATGGCGCGAATTTTTTATGGGAGACTTCATATGATCTAGATATATATGAGGTCGCAGAAGTGAACAACCATTTGGATATATGTGACTTAATTGCAGCCAGGAAAGCTGAAATAGCCTGTAGCAAAGAATTTCGATTGTTGAAGGCTGTGAGCAATTCAGATTTCAAAGCTGTAGAGGTTATTTATTCATGAGATCGATTATCAATATTGACTTTTAATGATAGGCTCTAATCAAGGAGGGTGCCAATGTGAATTATTTGTCTGTAGACGGAAATACAGCGTTACTTACAGCTTGTTCCGGCGGAAATACCAGAATGGTGGAATTTCTTGTACATTCCGGTGCCCAAATCGCTTCACAGGGCCATGATGGAAATGACCCATTTGCAGCTGCTTGCTGGAAGAATCACCATGATACAGTCTGCTTCTTGCTTAAACATGGAATCAGCAACTTGAATGAGCGCAAGTATAATGGGGAATCTTGCCTTTTCGGTGCATGCTGGTTAGGGAATCTGGAAATTGCAGAAATATTGATCAGATATGGTGCTGATGTAAATACAGTCGAATCCCGAGGGTATAGTTCTTTGGATAGTGCACTGACTCGCGCCGCTTTCAGAGGATTTGCAGATATTGTCAAGCTCTTGCTTGCAAATGGAGCAGATGTGCACCAAACTAATCGTGATGGTCTCACTGCTCTCATAAAAGGATCTGAATGCTGCTTCAACTTTAATTTTTCATGCGGCCATCTGGAAACAGTTAAAATGTTGATCGAGGCTGGATCAGATGTGAACAAGGTTGGCACATATGGTCACACGGCTTTGTTTATGGCATGCTCTCGAGGAAATACGCATATTGTTAACCTACTTATTCAAAATGGAGCTGCTGCGGATACACTTCATCGAGGTTCCACAGCGTTAATGAAAGCTTGTGGGGTTTATCTTTGCGAGTATGAATTGAAGCATTTGGAGACTGTCAAGGCGCTTATTGACCACGGTGTTGATGTTAATGCAGTTGGATTAAATGGTACCGCTTTAACCGAAGCAACCCGTTTAAATTGCTACGAAATCGTGAAATTTTTGGTTTCTGAAGGAGCGGATGTAAATCTGGCAAACGGGAATGGCGATACTCCTCTTATGATTGCTTCTCAAAAGAATCTTATGAATGCTTCTAAAAAGAATAACATGAAGATTATGAAGTTTTTGGTGGACGTGGGTGCTGTAGCTAGTATACACGCAACCAAAGGAAGAAGATGATATGTTTATTAAATTGTTTCAATTGTTATTATCACTTGTATCTGATTTTCTTTCTATCAATTTGGTCCTTTTCTGCGATGTGAAAATCAAGCAACACATCTGTATTTCAACTACCTCGTGGAATCATCATCACCAATCAAAACTAGGGTATATATTAGAAATCCAATATGTTTCGTGTGTGTGTTGCAAATGGTACCCCTCGTTTGTGTTCCGCTCGTAATACATACTTCCATCCCGCATCCATTCAAAAAGCAACCGCGTTGGAGAAACGGCAATTATATCTAAATCGGCTTTTTACAATACAAACAAACTAAATCAAACCCATTGTCTCCCCTCCGACAACAAAGCAGAAAAACAATGCCCCAAACTGACTTCCCCGACTCGCCCCAAAACACCACAACGTCCCCACCATACTCCTCCCAACCCCAAAACTCCACAAACTCTCAACCCCAAGACCCGCAATTCGACTTTGATGCCTTCACAGGCTTCACGAACCCATTCCTCGCATCCCTCCAAACAAACATCTACTACTTCCTAGCCATCGCAACAGGCTTAATGACGCTCGGCCTAATGTCGTCCATATGGTTCCACAACGGCGCACGAAGCCTTATAACCCAGAAAAACGCGTTGTTAATATGCGCGTTATTGGCGGAATTGGGGTTCCAGGTGTCAAGCGCGACAGCAACTGTCGATCCCAGTTTATCTATGAATCAACTAAGATACACGTTTGCAGCGTTTGAGGAGTGTATGTTCATGGTAAGTTATCGTTATTGGAAAGTTCCAAAAGTTTTTGTTTAAAAATTTTGACATCCTCTTTTTTCGGAAAAGTGGTATCAATGGACGCGCGCGTCAGCCATTATCCGGTCTGATTTAACAGTCCTTCAAGTTAACACTCTGCGTGGGATGTTACTCGCAACATCTATCGGAGCCTGTATATCACCTTTAGTCGGGTTCGTCAGTTTCAAAGGACAAAGAGTTCTTGCCGCCGTGACTGGATTCTTCCTCGTTCTGATTGACGTGATATTCATGATTAAGTGTCGAAGAGTTCTTGCCGAAAAAGTGGACGCGATGAAGGAGGGTGAGTTGTCGTATAGCAAGGCAGAGAGGTATACAAGAGTGATTGCAAAGTATTCTGTTCAGGGGAGTTTCTACGCGATTTCAACGTTTGTCGCGTTTTGTGTTTGGTTGGCGATGGGATTCTATATGGGACGCGCGGGGAAGGAGTTGAAGAACGGGGAGCAGTGGGTTACGGGGTGGATGCTTGTTGAGGTTTCTGTGAATTTCTTTATATTTATGATGGGGGTTTCGATGGTACGGATGAAGCTGTTGCTTGATAAAGAGGCGAGACGGGAGAGGAGTATTCCTGCTACCACGGAAGGGGATGCAAAGGCCGTTTTAACAATGTGAATGTTGTTAGAATTCTGGAGAATTTGATTGTACGTGACTTTGCCACAACAAAGCGAACAACTCATCAAAAATGCTGAAATCCACTGCGAGTATACCATCCTCCATAGCAGATACATTAACATGCATTGTCTGCATGGGCGTACTTTTTGACCCAGTCCGTCTTCAACGCTGCGAACACTACTTTTGCCGCGGCTGTATCACCAAATGGCTCGAACAACACAAAACCTGCCCAATTGATCGCGAGTATGCTTTAACAACGTACATCAATGAACCGTGTCGTATTCTTGTTTCAATTCTGGATGTTGTTCGAATGAACCTTGACCCTGAACCAGTATCTTGGAACCCTGCCCCTATTCCACCTCTGCCTCCCTCAGGTCCCTCAACAGCTTCAGTACCAAATTCACTACGAAGAGCTTTTATCGCTGTGCAGAATTTCACGAGTATCCAACGAACAATTCCCATCAACGAAAATCCACTTCAACCCAACACTCAACGTCAAAGACCACAATTCTCTCACCCAAAACCATGTGGACATATGTGCTCACTAAGTGCTTCTATTCCATCATGCTGTTTCTGTATTGATAATCGGCCCCATCACATGTCTTACCGTCACTATATCGATGGACGTGGGTTCCAACTCGGGGCCATGAGATCTGCTGACTACTGCATAGTTTTTAGAAATAGAAGGGAGCCTTTACGTAATTCGGATTTTGATTGAGCTTAAATCCTATGAGCTTAAATCCTACTAAACCCAAATCCACCTCTGATCAGAAATTTTAATTATTCATTCGATTATATGCTTTTCGAATTCTTATTTTGCCAGTGGTATCGCAATCCTCATACAAAATGGATTGTTGGATTTAGCATTTTGTGGAAGATGCAAAGAAAACCTGTCTAATAATCAGCAAGCAGCAAAGACTCTGTCAACTACCCCGTCAAAAGCCAGCTTATTCATATACAAAGACGTGCGGTCATTTGTGTTCCCTCACAGCCTCAATTCCATCATGTTGCTTTTGCGCTGATGGACGACCGCAGCAACTGACATACGAGCACTATGTGGATGGAAATGGATTGCAATTGGACGCTATGCGATCTGCGGATTACTGTGTTGTGTGCAAAAGCGAGCGAGAGCCACTTACTAGTCCGCAAAAGAGTCGATAACGGCCGCCTTCAGAAACACCGAGACTTGGAATTGCTTAAATATATGTAATAAAATATCATTGGATTGCACAATATTTAATGGTAACATTCATGAATCCGACTTCCATCAAAGATGAACGCGCCATTCATTACCAACACACTCGCCTGCTCAATATGGATATAATTACTCAAAAGGTTACGGGGTGGACGCTCCTTGAGGTATCTGCGAATCTTAAGTTTTTTTGGAAGGGGTGATGGGTGGCAGTCCGATCAAAAAATGCTGAAATCCACAACTAGTACACCATCCTCCATCAAGGACGCACTAACGTGCATTATCTGCATGGGTGTACTCTTTGATCCAGTCCGTCTTAAGGGCTGCGAACACTACTTCTGCCGCGACTGTATCACCAAATGGCTTGAACAACACGAATCATGTCCCATTGATCGTGAGTATGCTGTGACAACACACATCAATGAACCATGTCGTATTATTGTGTCAATCGTTGACGTTGTTCGAATGAATCTTGGCCCTGAACCAGTGTCTTTGAAGGCCACTGTCCCCATTCCACCTCTGCCTCCTTCAGGCCCCTCAAGAGCTTCCGTACCAAATCCACTACGAAGAGCCTTTAATGCAGTGCAGAACTTTACTGGGAGAATCCAACGAACGATTCCCGTCAAACCTCAACTCACCACTCAGCATCAAATTCCACAATACTCTCCCCCAAAGCCGTGTGGACATTTTTGCTCACTTAGTGACGCTATTCCATCATGCTGTTTCTGTAGTGACAAACGGCCCCACGACACAGATTACCGCCACTACATCGATGGACGTGGTTTCCAATTCGGCGCCATGCGATCTGCTTATTACTGTGCAGTTTGTAGAAATAGAATGGAGCCTTTAACGAAAAAAGGTGTCAAAATACAACAAACTCTTCGTCAAGTCGTCTACCATATTGAACCGTCGGTTGGTGAAAAGACAACCTGATTGGCTATTTCGAACTGACGACGAACACTACCGTATTTACTCTATCTTCTCAGATTGGAAAATGTCAGATCAATAAATAATAATTATAAGTTCTCGGATTTATTTCAAAAAGGAATTTCATAAGTCGGATTCTCTCTTTGTAACATTATCTCACACGTCACGTCACGTCCACCTCACCACACTTCCACCTCACTCTCATAATCTACATCCTCACTGTCATCATCGTCGCTCTCGCTTTCCTCAGACTGCAAGTTGACTTCCTCTGCTTCTACACCCTCTCTTTCCTCTTCCTCGACCTCTTCCTCCTCTACATCGTCCTCCTGCTGCGCAGCTTGCTGGTCCTCAGTCAAGTCTCCTTCTCTCCCTTTCCTGTACTCAGCAACAAAGCTTTGGAGGTCGGCCCACCACCCACTCAATTCAATTTTCGACTTCAAGTCAATGAGCCGCCCTCTCCCTACCACTTCCACATCCTTCGATTTCAGGAATGCTTTCATTTCTTTTACCATTGGAGCTCTGGAAACGTTGGAGGGTCCTTTGCGACGTGCCTTGGTTACACGTTCAGCTACCATTCTCTCCACAGCAGATCCTGTTCCCAATTTCCGCTTCAGTGACTTTCCTTTGCCAGGTCTTGGTTTGGCAGAGGAACGGAGAGTCCGTTTCTTAGGGATCTGGCCTTCGTGAAACGCAGCTTCAGCCCTGGCTACAACTTGAACATCATCCCATCCCAGTGGATTGTTGGCTGCCTCTCTTGCTGCTGCAGCAACAGCATTTCTTGCCTCTGTCATTGCAGCAACGATTTCTCCTGGCGGCATTCCAACAGCAGTAATCAATACAGCGGCTTGGGCCGCCTCCTCCTTTTCTTTCAATTCCACAGCTTGTTTTGCGGCACGTTCAGCCTTCCGAAAACGAGCTGCAACAATGAAATCTGGATCCAAAGCTTTGTCCAGGTAAATGTCGTTCCATCCTCTTTGAATGATGTTCTTTCCATCGTCACCAATCTCTTCCAATCTGTTACAGGCCCTTTCTGTCCAGTCCACAGCCAAATCCTTCAACGAATCCATTCTTAAGTGTCGCTTCAATGCTGCAATTCGATTTGCTTCTGCTTCAAGGGGTGGTAATCCTGCTGCCAAGTCAGCCGCTTTTTGCTCCTTCAAATCAGTCAAAACTCTGAATATGAATGAGCTTGTAAGGTTTTTCAGCATGTCTTTCAATGGCTTATGGAGATGTGTGTCATTGATCTGTTGATTATTTGAAATAAATGCTGCACTGATCAAAAAAACTCACCTGATATGTCCCTGTTCCTCCAGCTGGAATAAAAAATAGAAGCATTCCAGGACATTTCTCCTTGATTTCGGATCAAAATTTGGCAGTGAGATTCACAGGCCAGCAATCAAGCAAGAGAACGCAAAGAAAAGAGGTTACATCCGCAACAGAAATTCTGCGGCGAGAAGCCTCCTTTTCCTTCAAAACAGTGTAGATTCGTACCACAAATCCAACTTTGGTGTCATGATCACACCAATGATTGCTTGTTTTGTGGAAAACAAAACGAGGAAACAATTCTCGGGTTTCTTGCGATGGCAAACTGCGATCAGTCTTTCCAGCAAGGATCATGTGAATTGCAACAACGTTTCCAGTTGCGTCCACTGCAAGATTTCCAGTGTATTGGCGTTTATCCTTGGGAAACATCGATTCCACATGTTTTGACCCTTTCAACTCCCATTTCCTGTCGCCTTGTGGGATGAGATGCGCCCCATATTCATCGCAGCAAACTAGGTGGGTCAAAGGCATGCCATTGGCAATAAGAATGGCCAACTCGTCCAACAACAAGCCAAACAACCTCTCCTGCTCAACAACTTGGGCAGCAGTAGCCTTAGAACCAGTCACACGACGATTACAAAATTGCGCTTCTGATAGTAGGAACCAATAGGCGTACGTGGAGCTTGGAGTCCAATCAGGCTCAAATGGGTAGTGACGCTTGTGCACTTGATTGGCAAACGCCGCCACAATCTCAACACCAAACCCTGGATAGTCCTTGTGCTCAATACAAAGGGCAACAAGTTCGGCAGCTGCGACAGGACCCAACTTCATACGATCAGAAGGTGGTTCCAATTGGGCCTTTCGCTGGGCTCTCTCCTTTGCAGCAACAACAACAGCTTCGACCAGATTTGGCTTGACTCTCAATGCCTGACGCTTCCACTTTACAGCAAGGGGGCCATTTGATCCCCAATTATTGGCACGACATTCATTGTAAAGTGTAATGTACCGTTTTCGATAATCCCCAGCAGTTGAACGAGCAACAGTAATATTGTACGCTACTTGTATATCCGTAATCCACTGATCAATAGTTTTAAACCCGATGTGAGAGCCTAATGACAGTTTTAGTTTGACGTTGACGTGGAGACGGAACTCACCATCTCCAGCCCAAAAATGCCACTTCTCGTCATACAACTTCTGGACAGATGGGTCTTTTGAGTAATATGTCTTTGGTTCAGAGTTTTCTGTATGCTTGCTTGCAAAAGTTGCTGGGGGTAGTGCAGGAAGGTCCTGCTCTGCATACCACTCTGCCACAGTTTGGGGACCATCCAAAGCCATGTATTCTTTCAAAAGCTCGCCACGTTTAGCAACCTTTTCCAGGTAGTCTTTTGTTGGCCGTCCGACCAGAACAGCAGTTGGGAGGTTCAGTTTTTCCGTGAAGAACTCAAATGCAGCTCTTTTCTTGGCAGCCGCGGCATTTTGAGCTACTTGCTCGGGTGTTGGGGCAAAATTTGGCGCGACGCCCTTTCCCCTCGCAAGAAATGCCTTCATCATTTTGACGTTTGTTGGTTTGGCGGAAAACGTCAAAACAAATAATAAAAAAGTCGGATTACATATTTAAGGGATTATTTTTGTCGGATTAAGACAGGAAGATATTTAATTTCTTGTCCGGGAAAATGCAGTGAATACGGTATGTAGATGGAAGTGGATTGCATCGGGACCTAAATTACTTTGTTGTGTGCAAGAGCAAACGAGAGCCACTGACTTATAGTCCGTAAACGAGTCAATAAGAAAATTACCGGGACCTTAAATTGCATTATTTATTGGCTAAAAGAATTGAAAAAGAAGAGTCCCACTCTCACCGGTGAAAAAATGCACGCACCATCCATCACCGACACTCTCACCTGCTCAATATGCATGGAACTCCTCCAAGATCCCGTCCGAGTCGATCCATGTGACCACTACTTCTGCCGGCCCTGCATCAAAGGCTGGCTGAGAAAGGACAGAATGACATGCCCAATTGATCGCACGCACGTCAAAGGTTTCAAAGCGCCAGACAGAATTGTTGCAGAAATCGTTGAAAGATTGAATGGAAAGGAGGGACCAGCGAGACTATTGAACAATGTGTCATCCACAGGCTCCACGTCCTTGAAACCTTCACCTTCTGGAGCCTCTGCTTCTTCATCAATTTCTACCCATCCTGCCAATGAGAACCACGTCCAATCAGTCATGAGTAGAATCTTCCACAAAAACCAAAGCTCGCTGTCGTCAGCCACACAACCACCTTCAGTCATTCGATCAACTTCTTCGCTACAAATACGACCAAATATGGGGCCACAATTGAGGATACTGTCGTGCTCTGGCTGCGATAAACAGCTCCCATACAATCAATCATTCCACAAATGCAACAGCTGCCGCGATACACTGTTTTGCACCGATTGCTACCGCTCAGCCGCGTTCATCCATCCTAATCACTCCTTTTCGCCACTTAATTACAGTTCCGTCAAAGAATGCGGACATTCCTGTGACGCTAGTGGCTCAATAATCCAGTGCTGCTTGTGCGGTCATACCAGTCACCACCCTTTATCTTCCTCCAACTTGATTCTTTCGAATCGATATTGTGGTTCATGTTCAGTACGTGGCTTACAACGATGAAATAATTTACTTGTATTAAACCGTGCTAGTAAACATTCACAGTTTGCATATACAATGTTGAAATAATTCTTCATGATAATTATCTTTATGGTTCCAAGCAAACATCCAAGTTTGAGAAATTATACAGTTCAGCTGGAGCACCAGCAACGGACACTGAAGAAATTTTAATCCAACCAACTATATGACCATCACAGACAACCTCAAGTGTTGTATCTGCCTGGCTGCAAGATGCAGCCCGTTTGAACCCATATAACCACCACTACTTTCGTAGCTGCATCTCTACTTGGTTGCATCAACAGGCAGAGGCGTCACGCCATTGATCTTATGGTCAACCATCAACCCCATCAATACAGAACCGAGGAAGAAGTTGTTCTCCTCAAATTCAATGATTTGGTGCAGCTATCATCAACAACACAAAGATTTTTCCAAAAAAATCCTCCATTGCCATCAATGTGGTGATATTCCTGGTTTGTGTGGTTTGTATGAAAATCGATGCTTCTGCTTATATTACTTAAAGGCTCTTGCTTTAGCTGTCAAAGGGAAGTTAAGGGATAAGCCCAACTTTCCTTTCCAAAATTTCTGTTTGCTTTCCTTGTGACACCTTTGCGGTTGCCTCCATGAAGTCCCCTTCTCCCCGAGACAATTCGACATGGACGATAAACCGAGCCAATGACGGACACACCGAATCACATGCGACAGCTTTGGCGTTTGCATCAGTCGGCCTCGTTGTCAATCTAGTGTTCATCGTATGCATCTTGATGAACCGGGCCCAACTGCTGCCAAAGGGAACCCCGACATCCAGCTCCACCGAATCCCTTGATACCCCGGTACTTCCGCCAAAGAAATGCTCGGCGATGGTGCTCGACCGGATCATCTTTGTGATCCTGATAATTGTGTCAATCAGCGCTATAATTGTGCTTGCCTCCAACATCCTCAACCTTACCACAGTCCTGACAGCCCTGCCTGGCGGTCCCGAGCTGAACCCAAACATCCGATTCAGCGACACGGAGGTGGCAGTGCGATACATACTCTGCTTCTCGGGATACGCTACGGTTGTGGCCTTATTCTGCGCCAACACAATTCTTGCCTTTGAACGATACTCTGTCATTCGATATTCAAAGTCACTATCCTTGAAAGCTATTGCAGCGATAGTACTTCCCTCGTTAGTCTTTTTTGCATGCTTGGTGACGTCTTTCATCTTGGCCGTGAGTCTGTCACCTGATCTCCGACACCACCCTAAATTGACCACCACACTACACCCTCACACCCTCTTCTTCTAAACAAAACAGAAAATCAAGTCATGCACCGGAAGCGGCCTGAACTTTCACTATGGCCGCCCCTTCGCCATGCCAGGAAACAGATCAAACCATGTCATCCAGCGTTACTTCCTCGTAGGAATCTGCTACTTTCCCATCTCAATTGTCATTATTTTCGGAGTCTATCTAGCGAGCTACAGAATCATTGCCAAAATTGTTGACGAAACATATGAGATCCACCATACCCCTGATTTCGATGAATCGCAGGAAACTAGCAGCAGTATCGAGTCAGCTACCAAGAAACAAAAAGTTGCAGTCTTGATTCGATGTGCGTTGATGGGATTTGGGAGTTTAGCTTTCTATCTTCCAACTATCATAATCATATTCCTTGATCGGCTGAGTCCAGTGACTCCTCAAAATAGCTGGAAGCGACAAAACGAAGCCGAGAATTTCAATTTGACTTTGGCCTCCAAGGGATGTTCGGTTACTGGAACAAGCAATTTCACAGACCATTCATGGTTTTATCCAGTTACCACAATATTACCGGCGATTGATGTTCTATGGACTCCTGTTTTGATCTTATGGCTTCAAATGCAACATCGGCTTGTGTTTTTCAGATTTCTGAAAGCGATTCGGAGGAGGATGTTGGGATACTGATGAAGTATATATTTCTTTTCTAGAATATAATGCACTGTTTTCATGAATAAATACAGTATGAATGTATCTTGTCGTCGTTCCAGTGGACCTCTTAACTAAGTCCTGTTTACACAGATTGCCAAGATCTGCAAACAAATCAAAAGTAGGAGTTCAACCTCCCAGTTCCAACACGATGCCTCCGCTCCAGCCCCGCAAAAATCTTCCACCAGTTTCGCAGTCCGTCGATTCCATCGCGGAAGGCGCAACAACGGCCTCCCAAAACAAGCTCGCGAAAGGAGAATCCAAAAACATGTCAAAGAGCGAACATTCTCTTCTCGGATCCACGTCAATCGAACCAAAAGGCGACGAGTCTCACGCCCGAAACTCGTCTTCCTCAAAAGGACAAACAACAAGTGTCCCCGAATCAACGCCCTCCCTCCAACAACAACCTTCAAGTCAAAAGGCTCGTTCCTTCATCCAATACATGGAAAAACCGGCTCCCCTTTTAAAACGCGCGTCTTCAGCGTTGATGAGCGACAAGGAAGCTCAGAATAACGATCAGATTGGAGCTCCATTTCCACATCCTCCAAAGGAAAAGTCCCACTTGCACGCTGCTCATGTACCATCAACGCGGTCGCGAGCAGCTTCGATTACTCCAGAATCACGAAATCCGCCAACACTTGTGACCCCAACAAACACAGCCGCAGGAGCAAATCAGGCTCCACCAACGCCAGTGGAGGAGCACCATCCTTTGGGAGAAATCTTACAGAAGGACGATTCAAAGGATGCGAAAGATGTTGGCGCATTGAAAGACGCGAGTGTAACAATTGTAAGGTTTCTCGTTGCGGAATCACTTCCTAACAACCTTTACTCAGGATGAACACCATCTTCCGATCGAAGCGTTAGTCTCAAGATACAAAACATCAATCAATGTAAAGAGTCCAAGAGATTCAACGGGTCTGACACACACACTTGCCAAAGAGTTGCTGTATCAACCACCTAGTCTTTTTCAGTGCTATGATAAAACATAAGAAACAATTTTTCCTATCGCCCATCCCTCATCAGCAGGGAAAAGAAAAGCGCACGCTGAAAAACGAAGACTCTTGGACAACTCCAACACAATGAATCATGGCCACCCTTCGCAGGAAAACTTTTACTCCTCAAGCAGCACTATCAACAAAAGGAAGCACCGAGATCTCAGCAGTGACTCCTCTGACCTGTCGGATGCTGATTCAGAGCTACAAAGGGAGGCTTGGGCCTTTGTCAAGCAGCAGCAATCTGCATCGGTATCGCGAGCAGCAGCCAACGTATCTCCCACTGTTACGCAAACTGCATAGTCATCGCCAAATCTGTGGAAGAACGCCGATAACTATGTTGCTGATTCTGAGTAAGTTCCACCTGTTCCCTCTCCTCACTTGAACTAATACCTCCTGTCAGTGATGAAGCGGAATCTGTCGAAAGCAATAACAAATTAGATAGCATTGACGTCGAATTCCCTGATATGTACGGAGTTTGGACTGAGGGTCATGAAACTGACTTCACATCCTTCTTACGATTCCCGACCTCAAAGCAAGTCAGCCCAAAGTTCTGGAAGAAACAACGAGAGAAGTGGTTCGCTGATACGGAAGCCGTTCTACCTCTGTTGATCATGGCAGTGGCTTGGAAACTGTTGACGTCGCAAGTTCCTGCCGTGCTGCACCCAACTGTTCCCTTGTCCTGTCCTTCAAGTGTTACACTTGTGCCGAAACGGTCCCTTCTCTTTCCCACTTCTGCCGCACTCACGCAACTGGGCATTGGTGGGACAATCACTGTCATTGTGTTTTAGACCGATTGGACTGCTCTCCCACTCCTTTGACAACTCCATCTGGTAGAACACGATCAAAGAAAATCCGCTGTTGTGAAGCTGCACGTGGGACTGGGAGGAGAGCTCTACTGCATTCCCTGACTGGTCATGAGCCAGCTCAACTTGTGACGTGCACAAATCATGCAAATGGACACGAAATGTGTGTGGTACTATTACAAGACCATGGCTTCTTTCCATCACGAGTTCGCAACACAAGTAGACCATGCATTTTCGTTTCAGCTTGTGTCTTTGGGTCTCAAACTTTGTTCACTTGGAGTTGCACTTCAAGTTTCCGCCGAAGTTTAAAAGCTGGATGCGCTCAATGGTATAGTTGTACTTCTTCTCAACCTTAATTCTCATAAGTAGTTTGTAGCAATGTAACCAGGCAACCCCCCGGCACCCCCCAGTTTCATTTGCTCAGGTTAAGGCAGCTCTTACTCCCGCAGCGGTGGAAAGCTCTCAGTCTGACGTTGATTCGTTCATCACGTTCTATTTTCGAAATTGTGAAGATCTCTTTCATCATCAGAACTACTTGAAGAATATAGTTGGATTCTATGAACAGCGTGAAATGGAGCACTGGAGGGTTGTAGAAGAGAAAGTTGGAGTTTGTGATTCTCGGTCAACAGAAGCATTCATGGGCTTGAGGTGGAGACGTATGGAAGTGGAGAGGAAACACTCAAGATTGGCCAAGGAAGCATTGAATATTTTTGACGCTGATGGGGAATATGCCTCCTTGTACTTCGAGAAGCAATTGGGGTGAAATCAGAACGGCCTTTCGGTCGAAAGACTCAGTGTTAAGTTGCCAAAACTTCCGAAGTAGTAAATAATAAATAAAAGATAGTTAAAGTAAAGTTAATGCATTTTCGTTTCTATTCACATGCAGAAGTAAAAGTCATCACACACAAATCTACAGTCCAACAATCAACATTGACACACCAAACTTGATGAAGGTATTTGTTACGTATCCTTCCTCTCATAATGTGCTTTACATTAAACGTGGAAATATAAGAAATAACACTGGAATACGGGTTTGTCAGTTATTAACCCTAAAAACTGCAGCTCCTGACTGAAGCGGGCAATATTCATAACCTTTCGTATGCGATAAGATGATGGCATATTACGCATATTCGCGTTGTCGGAACACCAAAATAAGTGTGATGTGGCCATCTTTTTGATACTGAAGCCAAATCCATGATATTCTGCCCTCAATAGCGCACCAACGACAATAGACAGAGATCAATGACTACCTGCGATAGAAAGAGCGGGTTGTTTTTACTGATTCTGGAGGTTTATACGCATCGATCATGAAAGCTTAAGTCTTTGTGCATTTACAGTGAAAGTGTTGACACAAGATAAACATTGAAAGATTGACAAAATCAGGACACACCAAACTTCACCTCTGTCGAAAACAGCGTAGTCTTAATCGATCTACGAAGCGATTGCGTCGTGTTTGCACGTGTGGAGCGAGTTTGGTTGCGATAAAACTGAATAGCGAAACTAGCAATGACAACAGACGCGTAACAATACCACGATCAAGAAGATTGTGTGTTATTTAGTAAGATCTGATATTTACTTTAACGGGTTTTGTTCAGCTAATGATGTTGCAGAAGGTTGAAAGTGGTTGAAAGGTTGACGAAACTCTGTTGAAAACATGCCTCCAAGACATTAAACTCCACGGAGTGTAATTTATTGAACAATATGACCAGGAAACACTCGACGTAAGTTCTTTTGAGCATTAATTTCATTTTCGACTTCTATAGTTGGCTTATTTTGCGTTTGAGGGTGGTTTGATCTTTCTCAGCCAAACTGCAAAATACAATTGGCAGCTCAAATAGAACGAAAATGGTCGTCTTGATTCCAAACTTTGTCTAGCTTGCTCTCTGAACTCTGCTTACTTTAGGAACAAAGAAAGAAAGAAAGAGAAAGGAGGGAGAAAGGTTTAATAAGCAACTGTAAAGGAAGTAATACTTGAGGGTGTAAAACATACTCCATCTGATGATTCCAACTGACCCAACTCGAATCACCCAACCCAACTCCCGCCGTATATATAATCACAAATTTTCTTCATTTTCCACGTCTCCATTGTCTTCGACCTCGTTTAGAACACTTTTATTGTTCTTGGCATCTTCAACACTCATATTATCTTCCTCAATCGCATCGTCTTGGTCTCCCTCAATTTCGTCCTCGATATTGTCAATTGCGTTGATATCTCCGTCTTCTTCAATCACCCCTTTGTTTTTGTCAATCGCGTTGATCCATTCGTCTTCCTCAATCGCATCGTCTTCGTCAATCTCGTCGACGTCTATGTCGAAACCATCATATTTGTCGTCTTCGTCTTCGCCATTTGAATTGCCCTCGTCATCCACTGCGCTGTTTTCCTTGTTGGAGTCTGAATCTTCTTCTGGAGGCTTCACCAAGACCAAGCGGATTTTTCCAGGAATCTTTAGCTCTTTCAATATTGTAGCACAGGCCTTTTATTTATATTAATGAGTGTTTCATATTTAATCACTTACCGTAGTGTGTTGACTTCCGAACTGTTTTGGCGTGAAACCAAACCCTTCTAAACGAACACCGTGAAATCCCTCAGGTCGCAACAACTTGCTTAGTTGAACAAGCTTGAACTGTTTTCGGTTGAGTCTTGTGAGCTCTCTGAAACCTCTTTGGTTTTGGGTCCGTTTCAACTCTTCTACTTGAGACTTCCACTTTTCCATCAACGCTTATGCTCTGCGGTTTTCTGCCCCTTAATTATTTGAAATAAAGTGCTTCCATGTTGTCGTTTGTATGCAGCAGTCCATTTGGTGAAGTTGACAGATTCGTAACTTGGAGCCCCATCATTCGGCATTTAAATCTGAATCAACGGATTAGCACTAGCAAATGTCTCATGTCTCATGTAACTCGTGCCTGCAACAAGCTTTCCAGCATATTTCAAGTATTGGTCGTATACTCTCGGCGTTTCGACTTGACGAACGGTTCTGAGCTTTGGAATCACTCTTTCGCGATCCTCTTGATGAGAACCTGTGATCATCGCTGGTTTAGTTTGGGCATCACAATAGACTATGTGATCTGGTTATACCTGACACCACACAGAGCCGCAATCACCTCGTTCATTTTCTTAAAGGGTTCAGTCGCTTTGACTCCAATCCCATGGACATGATAGCGGAGTTGTTGGAGCTGAAACGGAGAAAGGCCGAAGTACATATCATCATCTGATCGCTTTCGCTTTGATCCCTGCTGAGCCTGTAGTTTTATCTGCGTATTAGTTCTCGTTGTGTGTAGTTAGTACTGTTGAGGGTGCACTTGCCATTGTGGAACGTTTTGATGTTGGGAATGTGTTGGATGTCCGAGACTTTTGTTCTCCGCGTGCGCTTTTCTTTTCCCTGCTGATGAGGGATGGGCGATAGGAAAAATTGTTTCTTATGTTTTATCATAGCACTGAAAAAGACTAGGTGGTATCAACATGGGAAAAATATCTTACCTCGGCCCAAGAAGGAGTCAGCATTCTATAGATTCTTCATGTGTATCACAAACATGTTTAATTTACTGCTGCTATTTGGAGGGACGGGGTATTTAGTACTCTATAGCTTTGATCCAGTGGAAAACTTTTCAAATGTATGTTGTGTCAATAAGGATTGCTTTATTACTTAATCACACGTCTAGGTCTACATCGGAAGTGTACTCCTCTGTGTTGCCTTTGTAAATGCATTCATTGAATTTTACGAGCTCACAAAAGTCTCTAAAATCGTGGAAAGTTTCACAAACATGATTCCACGTGAGGCTCGATGTATTCGCGCATCCATGTTGCAGCGTATTAACGTTGCTGAATTGGTTCCTGGAGATGTTATTTTGTTGGAGGCTGGAGACAAGATTCCTGCAGATGCGATTGTGTTTCATAGTCATGAATTAAGAGTTGATAATTCTTCGTTGACGGGGGAGAGTGAGAGTGTGGAGAGGAGTCCCGTTTTGGTTGGGGTTCTTGCTGCTGATGCGGGTGCTTTGGAGGCAAAGAATGTCGTGTTTGGTGGAACTGTTGTCTCAAATGGTATGTTGAACTCACCCAATCTTTTCAAATTAAGTTTTCGATCGTATGTAGGCGAAGCATACGTCATCATTATCCGAACAGGTGCACACACAGTCCTCGGCAAAATCGCAAACCTCACAAACCAATCTCATGGAGGCAAGAAATCCAAAAAACGCAGTCCTCTCAGTTCTGAGATCCAACGATTCTGTAAACTTATTTCCCTTCTTGCAAGTGGGACCGCCATTTTCTTCTTCCTTATCAGTCTTGCACGTGGAAGCGAGTTCAATTCGAGTTTTCAATTTGCCATTGGGATTCTTGTTGCATGGATTCCCCAAGGTCTCCCCGTTACAGTAACAATGCTGTTGGCTGTTGCGGGGGAACGTATGGCGAAGAGACAGGTCTTGATTAAGGATTTACATGGCGTTGAGACCTTAGGTGCGATTACAATGTTGGCGACAGATAAGACTGGAACTTTGACCATGAATCAGATGAAAGTTTCGCGTGTTTGGACGAATATGGTTAACATGTATGCTGGTGATGGGGAGGCGCCTGTGGGCGAGCGGTTGTTGAAATTGGATGTCAGTGGTGTTGCTCAGATTTTGCATATGGCTGCGACATGTACAAGGTTTGTGGTGAATTTCTTATTGTTGCTTATTAGTTCGATGCTATAGAGCGCGCTTTGACTCAACGGAGGGAAAGATTTCAGAACGGAAAATTATTGGCGATGCGACAGACACAGGGCTTCTTCAATTTGCGGCTAGTCGTTTGGCAAATGTCGATAAGGTATGGCAAAGATTATTCACTCACAGACTAAAGTATACGTAACAAGCTCTTCACCCAATATCCCAAAATCTTTGAGATTCCCTTTTCCTCCGAGACAAAGACGCATTTGAGTATTCACAGAAAAGGACATCCTGATGGAACTCTCACAATGCACGTCAAAGGAGCGCCAGAACGTGTCCTTGCATCATGTGCAACAATCCTGATGAACGGGAAAGCAGAACCCCTAACTGACTTTCATCGAACTCAATTTAAGGAAACTTACGAAAAGATGGCTAAGCGTGGTGAACGTGTGATTGCATTTGCTCAGTATTGGCTTCCGGGACGAAAGTTTCCTGATAACTATCGATTCAGTTTAGAAAAGACAAACTTTCCAACGGTATGTCTTTTAAGTGTTTCGCAAGTATTTGCTGACTCGTAAATAGACGGGCCTGACATTTGTCGGTTTGGTTTCAGTAGAAGACCCACCAAAACATGGCGTCCGAGAAGCGATTGGAAGTATTCGCCAGGCCGGAATCCAAGTCATAATGGTGACGGGAGACCATCCACTCACAGCCGCTGCTATTGCGCGAAGAATTAATCTTCTCACTCAACCGACCCTCGAAGAAGTCGCGAAAGAATGCGGAAAGCCACCGTCAAAAATTCCAGATTCCGAAGTGCATGCTGTAGTTGTGAATGGAGAGCTTCTTGCTTCGTTTACAGACGATGATTGGGATCGAGTCTTGAGTAAACAGGAAGTTATTTTCGCAAGAACGAGTCCGAAACAGAAGCTAGAGATTGTAAAGCGTGCTCAAAGTTTAGGCCATATTGTTGGTGTCACTGGTGATGGTGTGAATGATGCTGCAGCGCTACGTCACGCCGACTTGGGGATTGCGATGAACAAAACAGGAAGCGATGTGAGCAAAGAAGCAGCAGGGATGATTCTGATGGACGATAATTTCGCCAGTACTGTGGTTGGAATCTTGGAAGGTGAGAAGCAACTAAATTTTAAACAAAGCTTTAATGACGTCTTAATTAGGCCGTTTGATCTTTGTGAATATGAAGAAATCGATTCAATACTTCCTCACACACATCATGTCCGAAGTTTTCCCATATCTCGCCAACGTAGTTATCCCCATCCCTCTAGCCTTGACCGCGATCCAAATTCTTGTCGTTGATCTTGGATTTGAGCTTTTCATTACTCTTTCTTTTGCTTGGGAGCCTCCGGAAGATTCAGAGGCTCTGCTCCGTCTTGGCCCAAGACAACCCGTCACAGCCGAAAGTATCCAGTTAATGAAGAATAAACGCCAGGCAAAGAAAGATTTGCTGGAGGCGCAAGCAAATGCTATTCATGATGCCGCCGAACGACGGTCTTCCATTGGAAACCAGTTAGATCTCGAAAAACAAAAAACCAGCATCACGCCAAAGTATCAGCTGACTTCAGCAGATGACGACGATTATCAAAATCTATTGGAAAACTCGAATGACGAGATATACGGAGACTTGAATGAAGCGCAAAAAGCGGCATTGAAATTGAAAGGGAGATGGTGGAGACACATTTCTGAGTTAAAGGCAATGATGACCGACATTCGGTATTGGAAAGCTCAACAGAAAGAGTGGAAAGCTTTGGTAGCAATCAAGAGTGGAGAAAGACTTGTCGATGCAGAAGTACTCAGTTGGTCTTATCTGGAAGCTGGGTTGATGGAAGCATCGATATGCATCGGAACCTTCTTTGCTGTTTTGTATTGGGGTTGGGATATGACTCCGACAGACGCAAAGCGCATTCAGCGTTCTCGAGGTTTTAAACCACATACTGCTAATCATACACTTGAAAGTGGAATAATTATTGTAAGGATTTCCCTCGGTTATGCGCAGCTGACGCGTTTTACAATTAGACAGGTGAAGAACAACTGGAGGCACTTGAACAAGCACAGTCTGCTTTCTATCTTTCTATTCTTATTGTACAGCTATGGAATCTATTTGCTTGCAAGACCAGGCTGCGATTACCCACTCAAAAGATATTTGTTGCAAATGTTACTACTTTAATCGCAGTTGCTGTTGGAGTAACTTTTGCGATGCTGATTGTTTACACGCCGTTTATGAATGGTACAGAATTCTTCGTTTATCCTGTCACTAACTTGATTATAAGCGGTGTTTATGACATCAAACGCTCTAAATCCGGTCTTTCTGCTCATTCCACTAAGCGCTGGATCTCTCGTATTTATCTACTCAATTTTTCGACGCGCTTTACTTCGAAAGTGGTGGCCTCAAACATTTGCAAAAGACTTTGGAGCAAAAGTTAGACTCAATATGGCAAAATCAGTGGACGAACTCAATTAACAGCTTTATTTAATGTATTATAATAAACAGTAATAGTCATCAGCTTGGCGCTTCCTTTTCATTTTTCTTCTTTCGTAGCATCACAAGTTTGATTTTCATTATAACCAAAGGAAAGGATATGAAGAAGACTGACCAATCCACGGCTTGAAGTAATCGAGTGTAAAGAGTCAGATTTTCTTGCGAATCATTCGAAGCGACGACAAGAAACGCAATATAGATCCCAAGCGATATTGCCATAGCAAGCGAACACATTAACCCGTATTGAGTAATGATGACGAACAAATCAATAGCGAGGATTTTGTAATCGTTTCTGAGCTTCACTGTGTCGACTGTCTTCTGAAAGATGTACTTCAAGTAATTTACCGCAAAAAATGTGTCCTAATAGCTCATTTAATTTGATACCTTATTTTACCATTAATAGTTACGCCTTACCAATATAAAAACACCCGCGCCAGCCAAAACATTTGCAGTTGTTGCAGCAACTTCTTGAGAGTCTGGATCTATTGGAATAACTACAGCAATCAACGGGCCAAACGTTATCAAGCAAGTGAAAATCAATAGTATTCGTACAATTTTGAGTACGATGACTGAAGAAGTAGTTTGAAACACCTCATAAGAACGCGTCCAGCTACTGCATAGGTAAAATATAAGCCACAGTGCAAACGATATAGCGTTCACGATATTGAGGCCAACAGATGCAGCAGACCACATTGGGATGGAGATATACAAGCTATGTGTAATCAGGTATGCGCATTGTGAAACTAGAAGCATAAGAAGCATACAATTCTTGAGCGAGAAGACATCATGGATTGTTGGTGCTGTAACAAATAGAAAGCAACCCAATATACCCAACTCAGTCACCGAAAACGCGGCAACAACAGCTATAGATGTGACGGCTTCTATTTGGTACTCCTCACCGGTTTCATGCAGGCGGATGTCCATTTTGCTGATTGTTCTTAGAGACAATGATGATATTCAAGTGGACAGAACAATGTCAGCATTTTATTACCTTCTTTTTTGTTTTCACTTTTGTCTTGAACAGAGAAAAAGCTTTACCTTCATCATAATCAAAGGAAGGCTAACTCCGAAATACAAATATCAATGAAAACCAACAGCGCCGCATATTCGTCCAAATTACTGTTATATCCTGCCATTGTAGACCAAAAAAAAATGAATCAATGTAATTGCTGTGAAAACCATGATCAACGATGGAAGGCCATAACTCGAGATTAACTTGAAGACCCCAACGGTCTTACTATTCGGACCTTTTAACTCCACTGTCTCTTGTGTCCTCTTGAATATATAAGCAAACTGCGAATAACCAAAGAAAACATCTAAAACAAAAACGCAAATGCCACAGATTATGTTTGTGAGCAAAACCAAGTATTGCTACGTATCATTCGATAGACGTATAAGGAAAGAAAAGAATGGAGTGAAGCATAGTATGGTAGTCGAAATCAAAACCGCCTTCACAACATTAAGCGTTCTGACAGAGCATGTAACACGAAACATCATACGATCGTAGCCATCCCGTCCACAAGTAGAAAAGTTCCCATAGTCCAAAGATGAGAGTATTTATCATATTGATTGCGTTGGATAAAGGAAGCTTGATATACAACGTGTGTGTAACAAATACCCCAATTGCGAAATGAGCAAATAGATGAGCATTTGATTTTTCAATGAGATTACGTGTAGTAACGTTGTTGAAGTTGTGGTTAAGAAGCCAAGGAATAGGATTCGCTCTACACCAGAAAGTACCGATAGTGCTTCCATTGCGAGTACAGATATTGTGCGGGCATCAGTTTCATTGGTATGAAGTAACGTATCCATGAATTTTGATTTCGGTGGGGTAATGGTATTGTTCAAAATGACAATGGAATAACATATCGAAAAGAAGTATTGTGGTAAAATAATTAAGGATAAATATTAAATACGAGAAGAATCCTTTTCTTCTTTGGTCAACTCTGTTGTTTTAACAAAGGTTGCAACTTCGCCTTTCCCAACCACTTTGGCTTCGTCAAGAATACTCAAAAGACGTTCAAACGATTGCATCGCTGTTGAAAGCTTTTCATTAGGACTTATTTTCAATGCTTCTTTCATTGTCTGATGTGCTGGATGCTTTCTTGGGCGGTCATGGGTTTGCTTCAATGCTAGAAGTAGGACTTGTCGGCGCTCTGAATCTAAAGAACTGATCTTGGCTTCCACTTCTGGAAGCATTAAAAATGCAGGGCGGAACTGCTCGACATTATCTGACAACAGATACAAGGAATACATTTCTACTGGTCTCAATATTTCAAGCTTCTTGGGTTGACTTGTTGGAGACGGGGAAAACGCCTCCAATATATCCCATAAATTCTTCTCAGTTGCACGCATTCGTTTCTGCGCAACGTAAAATTCATAACTGAACGTTATGATCGCGACAAGTATGATTCCAGTGGACATAAGACTTGAGGCCGCACCAATTGATAAATGGGGGTTATAGATGGTAACTGCAAGAAATATATACAGGTAAACAGAGCTTCCATACGTAAACAGCTTGACGGCATTCAATCCAAATGCTGCAGCAGGCCAGAAGCGAACAGTGGTTGCAAACATAATCACCATGGTTATTGTAGCAATGGAATAAGCAACAACTGGAGTCTTGGCAAACAATACCATTGAGCATATACATACGCCTTTGATCATTTGGCTGAACTTGACATAAGCAGGAACAAAACGCAAGTCAGATTCTTCATAAGTGATCATGTCTTTAGCTGAACACATTGAACAACCTGAAGGAAAATAGGCAATCATTGAAGCAAATGCGATAATTACACAGATAAGATGCTCTCCTTGCCAACAAATAATTTGCGGTGTCAAGTCACCTAATTGTTGCAAAGTGCCCTCGGATCCTTCAACGTCAACGCATCGAAAAACGCTTATCATGAGTTCACAAACCAGAATATAGAACGGGCAATCGTAGCTGATCGTGGGAGACCACCAGATGACAAACCAGTGTGTGACACCGAGTTTTTTAGTCAACGCTGAAGTATACTTCCTGGCAATAAACACCCAGAACACACAAATCCAAAATACAACCCTGAAAACATTAGAATACTGCGTTACACCAGCAAAGAAACCAAAGTCGACCAAAAATGTTGGATCCATAAAATCCAAAGGAAACCCAGATTCCAAAGCACATTTTAAGCCTGCGGCCAGAAGTTCAAGCGCTTCTTGAAGATATCCCAAGATACTCATGATGTGATGGTTTTAAGACTTGGCTTTCGGATTGGACAGACAAGGTCGGTTTGCAAGCCAGCAGCATTATTTGAAAACGCGACACGAATTCCACCAAGAATCATTGGAAAGAACACAAAGCAGACGAATAGAACTAAATAAGTTTGGACATATGTGTAAGAAGGAGGCGAGGAAAGGGCTAAGGGGACAAAGAATCCAATGGCTGCGAGAATATAAAGCACCAGAGCTATACTTGTTGCCGCTTTGTGTTGGATCTGGTTAAGAAGATCTTCGTAGATTATCACTGGTATATACAGCAGTCCGAGGAAACCAATCTTGATGTTGGTTAATAGATTGTTTGCTGAGTGCATTGATGTATTGTTGAAGATTTCCAGTGTAATTTAAAAACCATTCATATGGTAGGAGAAACATGATATAATTTCACTGATTTCATAACTTATTCATCATTATCCCCGTTTTATGTTTCACACAAAACAATGATGACACATCGTTTCATAACCACGTCACTCTTTCGTTCCAGTCAGAGGCCTTTCATTCGGGAGCCATATCCACTCGATTACCATGTGGAACATTCGGAGGACTCTTCGGGGAAATGCGTTGGCAGTGAGCAGACATGCCTTCGCACGATCACTTCGGGTGAGAACATCCAACAAACAACCAACCGAGTCTCTAAAAGCCGATTCAGATACAACCATCGCCTTCGCTGACATCGCTGGCCCGCGGAGTCCACGGCGTCACAGCAAAGTCAAAGAAGAAAGGCGTGCGAGCTGTCAACCAACTAGAAGTTCCTCGGCAAAGAAAGGAGGTTTCTACCACTCTCATTCGCATTTAAATACCACAGTGTACTAACTAGTAACTGCTTCTAGCTCTTTCGCGCAACTGCCTTCTCAACGGCAGAATCATACGCCTTCCCAACTCTACTTCCAATCCTCGAAAACAGATTCAAAATAATGCCATTTGTTGCTGACGATGTCTATCACATTGAGCTTCCCTTGGATCAATCTTCCCTATCCACCACCACTCCCGGAGAAGCCTTCTTTTTCAGCAATGGCGTGTTTGTGACATGGGGCGCATCAGACCATCATATCGAGTCGCTGTTACGTGTGGCAAATAAGGTGGCGAGTGGATCGTATCCGGATCTAGAAGTCGAATGGTACGACTATGTTGTGGATCCAGAACAGTTGAGTCCTCTGCATCCTAGAAACTCGTGCAGACAACCTAACGCATCACTAAAATTCAGAGAATGCGGAATCCAAAACGACACGATAATAATAGGCTCAAACCTCCCACAAGACCAATCCAAACTAGCATTCTCGTCAGGCCTTGCACGATCCGCCAAACTCGCATCCCTAGAAACTCAACTCGACACTCACCTGGACAAACACAAAAACATCCCAACTCTCCTCCTTCTCGGCAAAACACTTCCAATCGGTCGACGAGCAATCCTCAAATCCCTCGGTGAATTATTTTCTCTCCGTGGACACGTAAACCTCCATTCTGAGTTGCTCGACCTCCCTGACTTTTGTTGGACTTCGTCAAAGATGGAGGACGCGTTCCAAGAAGTATCCAGGAATCTGGACGTTCGCGCAAGAATCGCAGTGTTCAATAAGAAGTGGACTATGCGAACGAACTTGCGGATGTTTTGAGGAGCCATCTGCATGAAGAGCATAGCTTGAGATTGGAGTGGGTTGTGATTGGGTTGATTGGTGTGGCTGTTGCGTTTGAGACTGTCAATTATGTGGATTCCTTGAAGCAGCGAGAGAAAGTGCGGGAACGTAAATCGAGGGAACGCGAGGAGCGGGACTGGGAGATGGAAGATTTGGTTATTGGGGATTCGATTGATGGAGTTGAAACTTCTGCAAATGACAGTGGAGACTCTGTCGGCGAATAGATAAAGAACATCGCGAATTTAATACATTTTTCATGATTCAAGTTACAACTTTGTAAGAATATCCAAAATATAACCCAATGCCTCTCCACGTCCCTCAACAATCTGCGCTACTTCAGCCACGACATTTCCATACAACGCGTCTGCTTTCTTCAAAAACTCTCCCGCCTCCAATGGATTAAATTCAGCTGCTTGAATAAACGACAGCGACTTAAGCAAGCTCGCATAATAATCTTGATAAATATACGGCTCTTCAAGCTCCCATTGATTATCAAGCATCTCTTTCGCCTTCAACATTCTGTTTTTCTTAACTAAGAGTCCATCTGGGACTTGAGTTAAAGGGCTTGAAAACTGAACAACGATATCCAACTTCTGGTCAATTTCAAACTCGCCAATATCAACATACGCGGCCATTTCTTGACTTCGGAACGCACATAACTTTGAGCAATCAATATCAACCGCGTTGACTTGTACGGACTTGATTCCAACTGTTTGAAGAAATTTCAGTCTGTAAGCTCGTCTTCCTGAAATACCACTGAGAACGCCATTTTCAGGAGTGATTGATACTGATACAATGTCTTTTTCTTCCCGTTTATATGTAAGGTGAGTGTTCATTTGTCGCTCCGGGTTGTCATAATCTGAAGTTAGTCCATCATCTTCATAGAGACTGAAGTTCCCATTCAATGCTTGTCCCATAAAGATTTCGATAACCAAATGACGCGGAATTTCCGAGGCCAGACCAAAATACTTTGTATCGTCCATCAAAGATTTGGGAACAATAGCACCCGACTTCACAAGTACAGGAACATCTTCCAAGAGGTAATGACCAGAATGAACAAACGGACCATTCAAAACCTTCCCCGTACCCATTTCAAGCCACTCCCCCGGTGGAACCCACAAATCAACCTCTACAAGTCCATTCGCATCTACAGCTTTCGCAATCGGCGCCACAACAAACAAATCACCAAAGTAATACTCAGACCCACGCAAATACGCCTCCTCCATCTCCGGAAACTCATAATACAACGGCCTCAAAAGACTCACCCCACAATCATGCGCCACCTTCACCATCGAGTAACTATACGGCAAAAGCTCCATCCGTCCATAAACAGCCCTCGTCATACCTTCACTCTCCCCACGCGGGTATTTCCAAAAGTACCGCACATTATTCCCGCTCTTTGTGCTATGTGTTCGAAAAATGGGACTCCAGGCTCCGAATTGGACCCACCGCGTGTATAGCTCTGGTTCGGAGGTTGTCATGTGTCCGCCGAGGTCGTGGGACCAGTATCCGAAGAGGACGTTGGAGGATGTGACTGTGAATTTGATTTGGGAGGTGAGCATTTCCCAGCTTGGGAATGTGTCGCCTGTTTTTTTTTTTTTTTTGAGGGCGATGATGAGTGATTTGGTGGGAGTGAGGAAGGTGGGATTACCTGAGAATCCGATGGGGTAGCGATGGTTCCCGAGTCCTCCCCATCGATGAAAGTTGAGTGGACGGAAAGAGGGATGTGCAAGTTCGCTGTGCTTCCAAAAAACGTAGTTGAGCCATAATGTTGGATTAAGTCCATCAATACCAGTCCATTTTTGCCAGCTTTCACCTTGCTGCCAATCCAACCAGAAAAACTCAATTCCATCCTTCTCAATATTTCCAATAACCACTCGAAAAACTCTTTCATAAACGTCGTGTTTGTCGACTGGAACGGAATCGTAAGATTGTTGGAATACCCAAGCCGTCGAGCCATTTCCGGATACACATCCTCATGCGCCATAACACCATCCGCAGGATGCAAATTCACCGTCACCCGAATCCCCATCTCCTTCAAAACACTCAAGAACCTTCTCGCGTCAGAAAACAAAAGCGGATCCCAAGTCCACCCCGTCCACTGCCCCCCATTCACAGCATAAAAAGTCTTATGCCAGTCCATATCAACCACCAAAACGTCCAACGGAACACGGTTCTGATGATACGTCTGCACAACTCGGAGGAACTCTGCTTCATTATACGCCCAGTATCGCGACGACCACGACCCAAGCGCGTATCGCGGAATCATGGGGATCTTCCCAGACACGAGCGTCCACTTTCCAACGCGGCTTTGTAATCAAGACCGTACCCCAAGAAATACCAGTCGCGTTTCGTGGGTTCGTCGCGAACGGTTTCGTTTAGGATCCAGGGGAAATCGAATGTTGCGTTGAGGGAGTTTGGTGGTCGAGTCGTGGGGTGAATGTATCATCGATAAGTGTCCATCCGGTTCTGGATATGAGTCCTAATGTGCAATGTTGGTTTGGGTCGGTTTCAAAGCGGCAATCGAGGTCAGGTGCTTTGTAGTAATTGTCCAAGTTTCTGACTGTGCCGCGTAGGTTTCCTTCTGCAGGGTCCATGCTTGGTTTCCAGGTTGATGTTGTTCCGTTGGAGTGGAGGAATTCGATGGATAAGGAATCGTCGGTGAAAGAGTTGTTGTGTTGGTATGCATAGGAGAGAGTAAGGTATTTTGTTTTCACGAGCATTCGTCCATTTCCAGGATATTCGATTAAGAATGGAGGCGGTTTGATGTATCTATTTGAGTTAATCGCTTGACTATTAACTTGACAGGCAATCACTCACCGATTCACCACAGCAAACGAAGGAAAGTTTCGAAATATTCCGCTTTCGTCAAACTCGAGACGGATTAGTCTTTCAGTCAGAATGGAGAAGCGAGCAACTGCATTTGGTTTTACAAGGGACCCGCTGCTTGGCTTTGGATTGAAGACTGGGACTTCGAAGGATTCAAAGAGTGGATGCTGTGCTTTGCAGTCGATGATGTTTGTGGTTGAAAGGAGGATGAGGACTGCCAACCACATCATTCTTGCAGAGAAACTTCGGATAACAATTCCTTCCGTTCCGATTAATATTGAGAACAAGCCAAAATCACATGGAACCTATTGGATTAAATCAAGAGACATTGTAATAGTTTAAAACCCAACACGATAGTGCAGAATGGATGTAGTGGACAGCTTGCACACTTGGATCAACAACATAATAAATTCAAATATTAAATGAATAAAGCAGCTGTTTGAAATGATGAAACAAAGCGAGGGGTGTAAGAGTGAGTGACGTGGTTTCCAACCTCCTTTCTTTGTCCAAGTTGCACCCAATGTTTCGCATTCCTCGGATCGTCGCACACCTTCCAAAGCCACTACGACTTTGCGGAACAGCGATCCGAGCCACCAACTGCATCCATCACAACTACCACTCAGCCAAGTACGCGGATCATTGGACGCAGCTTAACTTCCGATGCGAAACGGGCGCTGGACTCGGTCGCCGCAGCTTACAAAGAACGCATTAGTCAGCCTGGTTCCGGTGTTCGGTGGCGCAAAAGGCAAAGAAGAAGACGCTGCGATCAGTTGGAGCTGTTGAGAAGGTGGAGGAAGTCGAGGAAGAAGGCGTGGCAAGGAAGCAGGTCGAGGTGAGCTTAACTGCTGATACCTACTGATACTTGTACTTATCCTTCAATTAGACGCATAGAACTTCGGCGTTTTCTACGGCGAATCGTACGACTTTCCCGCTCTGCTTTCCATTCTTGAAGACAAATACGCTCTTCTGCCCTTTATTGCTGATGATGTGTATCATATTCGAATGTCTTCTCAGAGCGAGGCGTTCTTTTTCACGAATGGTGTGCTTGTGACGTGGGGTGCATCAGATGCAGAGATTGAAGATCTGTTGTGTGTTGCAACTGAAGTTGGCATTGGAAAGTACAAGGACTTGGAAGTGGAATGGTTTGATTATACCATCGATCCAGAGCAGTTGAGTTTACTTAGATCTTTGCATTGAGGGGAGTTTCATGTATGCTGATTACCTACAAAATACCATAGTAATGGCGGAATCCAGAACGACACCATCGTGATTTCAACATCGCTACCTCCCGATCAACAGAAACTAGCCTATTCTTCAGGGCTAGCACGATCCGCCAAACTCGCCTCCCTCGAAACTCTTTTAGAATCCCACCTCGACAAAACAAGACCCATCCCCACCCTCCTCCTCCAAGGAAAACCATTACCCCTCTCACGCCACGCAATCCTCAAATCCCTCGGCGAACTCTTTTCTCTCCGCGGAAACCTCAACCTCCACCAAGAACTCCTCGACCTCCCGGACTTCTGCTGGTCCTCGCCCCGCATGGAACACCTCTTCCACGAAATCTCAAAGAACCTGGACGTCGCGCACGGATTGCGATTTTCAACAAGAAGCTCGATTACGCGAACGAGTTGGCGGAGGTGTTGCGGAATCATTTGCATGAGGAGCACAGTTTGAAGTTGGAGTGGGCGATTATTGTGTTGATTAGTGTTGAGATTGCGTTTGAGGTTGTGCATTATTGGGAAAAGATGAAGGATCGGGAGGAGGAGGAGAGGGAGGAGCGGGAGGAATTGAAGCGGTGGGAATTGGTGTTGGAGAGGAGGAGGTTGGCGTTGGAGGCTCGGGAGGCTGGGAAGAAGAGTCAGATTGATGAGGTTGCTGCATAACGCACATTAAATTTGTGTCTATAATTCGTTACTATTCAACACCGACAATAATACAAAGAGAGAAGTAAACGGTACAGAAATCTGGCTGACCAAAACAGGGCAATGAATTGGGGTGTGGGCCGGACCCAAGCAATCCAAATAGAAGATTGAAAAACCCTCAATAATGGTCAACATCATATGGAGCTATGTCGTCTCAATCTTCTGTCCGGTTCCAACGCCCGATTGCGCCTAGCTCGAGAGCCTTCCCGTACGATCCTCTCTTTCCGTCTTATGATAAGACAGCGTGCTGCGAGTATGTTGAGTGCGATGGCGATGGCTTCATCACGAGCATGTTAGTGGCATCGTACTTGGTTCTTGGTTGGTAGTGGAAGAGCCTAAGGACCCGTTCGTTGCGCAGTTCGCTGGTTGACCTGACTGATCCGTTAACGTGCAAACTCTCAATGCCGGACTTCAGCAGCCTCACAAACTCACAAAACTGTGAGTGTTCCTTGTATCCAACATGCCGTATTAAACCCGCATTCAGAGAGTTGCGCAATAGCCAGATTGGAGGCGATATGCCAACGTGTCTCCCACCGGCTCTTGCTTGGCTGTGAGTCGTATTGAACAACAAGACACATTTACTAATACCCAATACCCAATCTCGTAGCGACTTAAGTAAAAACTCAATATCAGGGCCTATACCACCTCTTCCTGAAACCCTAACTTTCGCGTTCGTATTTACTCTAAAAAATCTGCTTGGACCCCTTATCCATCTCAAGCTGACATTTCTCATCATCTTGAATACAGATCTTTTCAAACAATCAACTAAATGGGAATCTTCCAAACCTACCCGAAAATTTACTCGTATTGTATGTTGGATATCCTCAACCGTTGATATTCTAATGCCCTCCGTCTAGTTCCGCGGAAAACAACAAAATCGAAGGACCTATCCCCAGCCCCCTACCTACACAACTGAGTTCCCTTCGTCTTGCCGATAACAAAATGAATGGCGTGATACCTCCATTTCCTGAATCGCTAATTCTACCGAATTATGATTTGAATGGGAACTGCTTTGAAAACGCGTGGTCCTTTGGAGTTGTGAATCAGGGATCTTGTTCTTACACAAGCACGACGACTACTACTAGTACGACGACCACTTCAACGATGAAGACTACATCGAGCTCAACAACCTCAGATACAACGACATCAAGTTCATCTACAACCACGACAGAGGCGACTACTACTACGAGCAATACATCAAGCTCAACGACGAGTACCTCACAAATAACAACGACTACTAGCAGAACGTCTTCCACAGAAACAACGTCAAGTTCGACGACGAGTACCTCAAAAATGACAACTACTACAAGTAATACGTCGTCCACAGAAAGAACATCAAGTACAACGACGAGTAGTTCAAAGGAAACAACGACGACAAGTACTTCAAAGCAAACAACTACGACGAGTGATACATCATCAACGAAACTTCCTCGAGTACATTTACAACGAGTACGAAAGGAACAACTTCATCGACAACAGCTGAAACCAGCACTTCTTCAACTTCTTCAACTTCTGCCACAATCACGAAGGTAAACACCACCACCACTTCCACAACTACAAAATTCACAATAAATCTAACAACATCTACGTCGACATCATCAACAACAAAGTCCACCGCGACCGCATTATCAACCACTTCAACAACAACATCATCTACCGCAAAGTCATCCACAACAACAACGACTGTATTTACTCCTCCAATAACCCCCCTTTTAACGCATCGGATGTTGCAGCATCTATTGCGGCTGGAGAAATTCCAACTGACAAGCTTCTTTACCCGTTCCAGATTCAGCACGTCAAAAAATTGTTGATGCATTCTCCTCTTTAATCAGCGGCACATCATTCACATTTGATTCGACGCTTCTTACACAATCTTTGGGCCAATTAGTTAGCTCGCTGCAACCAGGCGTGACGTTCAGCTTCGTTGCTGCGTCTCTACCTGCGACATCGGAGACAGGAAGAAATGGAGCAGTTTTCTCATATCGTTCGACCAATACACGGTATACCCTTCTTACCCTTATTCGACCTAACATCGATTTGTAGATATCCAAAGTATCAGCATCCAGCCCCCTCAAGACGTCCTCTCCAGTAACACACAATCAGCACTTGAAGTATTCCTTCCCTTGAACGAACAATCACAAGCACATGGGTTGGAATGCAAGTCTCACCAGATAGCAAGAACCTTGTTGTCGGAATCAACTCTGGACACAGATCGCTCGCGTTTTTCAGCATGGATGTGTCATCGCGAGTTGGTGGGAGAAAGAAACGAGATGTTGGGGTGACGGCTGTGAGTGGCGGGGTTCCTCTGGTTGTTGGTGGTGTTGTTGTGACGAGCTCGGCTGGTGGTCAGACTGTGTTGACAACTGCGACTGTATTTCAAAGCTTGGTGGCAAGTGGAACGAGTAATGGAGGAACTGGGACTGTGAATTCGGTTGGACCCATTACTTCTGCTAGTGTATCGAGCCCAATTGTAACCTCCACAATCGCTGATAATACGGCGCCCATTGGGACTTCAGTTCCAACGGCGTCTGCTGGTCCAGTCATTGTGAGCGAATCTGTTGGCTCTGGTACTTCTAGTGTGTCTGTTGTTCGGGGCACATTCAGTGTGCCTGTTGCTCCAGGTACCACGAATGTACCCATTGCTCCAGGCACTGTTGCTCCGGTTACTATAGTACCGAATCCAGGCTCTTCCACAAACGGCACAGCTACTTCTACTACAACAACCATGATTGTCACTTCAATGAGAAATTCCATTCCAACCAGCGTTCCGAATCGTCCAAAGGTCAATGGAACTATCGCGCTCACCGATCAAGATTTTGTAAACAACGCGACAGCACTCGTTCAGAATATGGTCCTCCATGTACTGATACGTGTCCATCCCTTGTAAGATAATGTTGTGAGCTTATGAAGAATACTAACTTTCACATGTCAGATCCCTAACTTCAATTTGTTTCAACGAAACGCGTCAGTGGATACCTTGAATGCAACGTGTCAAGAAGTCACCCCTACTATCCTAAAGCATACAGTGACTGTGTTGACTCCAAAGTTCGTGTCAAAAAGGCCTCAACCAAACAAACACTTTCACTGCTCTCCTCGCCGACCTCTGCCAACGTTTCATCCAACCATCACCCATCGTAACAGTCTCTGCTCGAAACAAAACAGTCACATTCAGCTTCAACATCCCTGCGAACCTCAACATTATAGAATTCGACTTCTCCATCACGGATCGATACGGAAACACACTCGCTGGAACCCCCTTCTCCCAATTCAACAGCCGCCGTCGAGACTTAAAAGTCTTCAATTCAACATCATTCACTTTCCCAGATTGCGATCCAGTCACAGTGAACATGAAATACGGAGTATGCGACGGAACACTCCTTATCGACAATCAATGTGACGGAACTGTCACAGCACACTTGAAGACACAAGTTTTAGATCCAACAAAGATCCCAGACAGCGGATTCGACGAGGCAACGTGTGGTTCCTCCAAAGTCACGAAAACTGCAACGACTTCTCCTTTACCATTGAACAATGGACTAGAACCCCAAAGACTCGAACTTCGAGTTTGAGCGGAGGTCAGCTTAATGTTGGGGATTTGACGAAAACTACGCGGTTGATGAGAGTGACTGAGGCTGAAGGGCAGATCAACTTGAACAGAATCACACATTTGGAGCATCATCATTGGAGAACGAGGACTTCTTCATCAAGTGCTACTGTGACTGACGCCGGATTCGTGACACTAAATTCTGATGCAATAGTCCCAACGGCAAATACAAAAAGTCCCTTTGATGATGACGACGACGGTGACGACGACTCCGAAATTCGCCCAATTCGCTCGCATTCTGTAAGAGCATCGTCAAGTGTATCAACGCCATCGTCTTCATCTACGACGTCAACAAGTGGACAAACAGATGTTGCGCAGCCTCTTCAACCCGCTGGAAGCAATCCATTGCCAGGCGAAGGACCAAACGTACCATCTTATCCGAATCCAACAATATCAGTCTCTGGTGGCGGGAACGCCATAGTTCCATCGACTCCAGCCAGCACTACCAAAGCATCGACAGCAATGCGTGTTGGAATAAGCCATTTCATTTTTGGACTCTTGATTATTCTGTAATTTATATTGTTTTCGTTCAGTATATATATCCTGTATAAAGAAAAAAGTATTTCGTTCAATGAAGTATCACATACTTCGCTCTTTGACAAAAATGATAACTTTCCCCATCTCCATTTGTATCTGAATTTCCAGCTTGCCCAAACCAAAGACACAACAAAACCCAACAATGTCCTTCTTCTCCAAGCTCTCCACCAAGATGAACGCAGCGGCCACGACCGTCAGCGCCAAGATCTCTGAAGTTGCCGAAAAGGGATCTGCCAGCATTGACAAGGTTAAAAACATTTGAACCTGTGCATCCAATTTACGTTACATTCAAGCACACACACTCATCACAAACCCCCCTTTCTTCCCTACAGGCTGTCGCAAATCAAAAGGAAACAACCCCATCCGGCCAAGTCTTCAACCAAGACTACGCCGGCGAATGCACAAGAGCCGCCGCCATCATCAACCAGTTCATCATCCCGGACCCAACCACGGGCGGCCTGGACAACACGATCCCCATGGATGTGATCAGCAAGTGTAAAGGACTTGCCATCTTGCAAGGTAAGCGTTGATTTCGAAAGGTGTGTTTTTGTAGGGAGGCACAAGCAATTTTAACTTATCTCTTGGATATCATATCAGTCGCTCGTGCAGGGATGGGAATCAGTGGCCGTTACGGATCCGGAATCGTGATTGCCAAGCTTGAAGATGGAACCTGGTCTGCCCCAATGTCTGCAAGACAGCTGGTTTGGTGAGTTTGTGGGTGTGGGTGTGACTGTGGTGTCTCCATGACTAATAATAATTAACTGATTATTGATACAGGGAGTTGGATTCCAAATCGGTGGAGACATTACCGACTTTGTGATGGTACTCAACACAGTTGAAGCCGTCAAGGCGTTCTCGCAGGGAGGAGATATCAAGGTTGGAGGGTCACTTTCAGTAGCTGCCGGACCGGTGGGCCGATCCGCTGAAGCTTCTGCGTCGTTGAACTACGCGTCGCCCGTGTTTTCGTATTCCAAGTCGAAGGGGTTGTTTGCGGGTGCGTCGTTGGATGGATCTGCGGTGATGGAGGGGAAGGAGCAGAACGAGAAGTTTTATGGACGCGTGATTGGGGCGCAGGAACTTCTTTCTGGATCTGTTGAGAGGCCTGCTGTTGCTGCGGCTTTGTACCAGGCGTTGGAGACTCGTGTGAAGCAGGAGGCTGCTGCTGCTGCTGCTGTCCCTGTTCCAGCTCCAGCTGCTTCTGCTTAAATAGAGTAAATAATTATGTTATTTTTAATACTAGGTTGAATACAGTTATCCATTTATACTTTTACTCTTTTCTTTATTACACAATGCAAGAACCAGGCGAAGATTCGTTTCTCGCGCTTCTCGAGAACGCACAGCCAGCGGCCTTCGAAGAGTACGCATTCTACGACTACCAAGACGATGGCTTTGACGAAGAGGCGCTCGTTGGCACGTCAAATGGAGCCGACTTTGAGGCAAATCCAAACTGGATCCCTGCGGACATTGAGTAAGTGTTTGTTCTCTTTTTAAGATGTTTATCTAGTAGATAGTAGTATCTAGTAGTAGTAGTACTTGGAGTAGCACCTTCTAATAGGTAAACAGACAGCTTATGGCCCAGGCAGCCGGTGCTGTCAACTTGGCCTCGCACCAGATCCTTGGCCAAAGAGAACAAATCGAGGGCGATCAACAACTGGTTTCGCAGAGAGGAAAAGGGAAGGAGCCGCAGAGAGAACTTGGTTTCGATGAACTGCAAATCTATGGTGAAATGGAAGACCGACCTCAGAAGGGAAAGGGAAAGAGAGGTCGCAAACCGGTACTGTCTGTGTGCTTGTGCATGATGTAGCTTAAAGTATATGCACCAGCAACAAGAAGAACCAACTGTTGTCGAGGAAATGATGGGGGAATGCAGAGAATTCTACGTCCACAAAAAGTATCCTGAAGCCTTCAAACTGCTCTACGAAATCATCAAAATCGACAACAAACACGCCGCTGCTTGGAAGCTTCTCGCCGTCTGTCACGATGAACTGGGAGACCCTGCCAAAGCCCTCCAAGCCAACTTCATGGCTGCCCACTTGGACCTCAAAGACGCGGGACTCTGGAAACGTTTGGCTGAAATCTCGCAGTTCGTATACATTTCACACCCTCACCATATTCCTCATCCATTTATACAAACGCTCTAGAGCCAAGGGAAACACAACCGATACCCTCTACTGCCTCACAAAAGCAATCTCAGCAGACCCAACCGACACTTCCGCCTGGTTCACGCGTTCAGTAATCTACGCAGACAACGGACAACTCAACCGCGCCATCCAAGGCTTCAACGCCATCCTCCAAGTAACCCCATACTCCATGCAAACAATCCAAGAACTTGCGCGTATCTACATGCGTCTGCGTGAGTCTCATAAAGCATTCGGCTTTTGAGTCAGCGATTGAAGCGGACGTAAAAGACCCGTTGCCTTGTATCTGAATGAAGATGAGGAGGATGAGCGATGGCGTTTGGGGGCGAAGGCCGGAACCTCCAAAGAGGAAGTGGAGGGTTGGGTATGATGAGCTTATGAACTTGTTGGAGCTGTATATTGATGTGGGGAGTATGATAAAGGTGCTCGGTCGGTGGAAATTGTTACTGGGAGGTTGGAGGCGGGGATTTTGGATGGGAAGCATTATGGGATTGTGTTGGCGAATTATGAGAATGTGCCATTGAAGTTCGTGTCAAGTATGGTATTTGTAAATTGTGGATGGAGGATCACGATATTGCCAAGGTATTATTCGTGCGGAGTGTTGGACGTGTCACTAACATCCACTTGAAACGAAAAGACTCATTTTGACGCCCTCCTCGAGCTTGAAGTGGAAGAATACTCGGATCTCTTTTTGGAAGTTATCGATGCGTACATGAAGAAGCGCATGTTTGCTTTGGCGGTTGGGATTCTCGAACACATTGTTCAATGTGAAAAGATGAATGTTGCTAGTGTTTGGGCGAAAATGGCGGATTGCTTCCAACATCTAGGGAGATTGGAGGATGCCGTTGACTTGTACCGATCAGGTAAGCTCTTAGACCACCAATATCTGTTTAAAATACTGACCCATACACCATCCATTCAGCCATCGAAGTTGAGCCCCGCCAATACGATTGGCAACTGCAACTTGCCGAAATCTATGAAGCTTTGGGAGAATCAGACCGTGCAACAGCAATTGTAAATCAAGTAAACGAGTTGACAAGGAAGACTTCCTCGGATCCGCTCTCCGACCCATGAACCGCAAACACCGCGCAACAAAACATACCATCCCGCGAACAAACGAAACCGACTACCAAGAAGACCCCGAATACTCAGACGACGAAGGAACAGCAGAAACCGAAACAGAACCCAGAGAAAACGTGCAAGGATTCTTGAAACCACGCAACCCCTCCCACACGCAAGACAAAGCCGTCCTCCTCGCCGCAGAACGCCTCGCAATCTCCGAACATCGCGAATGGTACGCGAAAATGCTGTCCCTGGAGCTGAAACTCTCGGAACCCGTCAAACGAGCTGATTTTGTACGGTTTGCGCGAAAACTTGTGATTCGGTTTCAAAGTGAACGGAGGTTTTATCCTGCGGACCGAGCAAAGTTGTATGAACCTAGGGGGTATCGCGGTGAAGAAGATCGAGAGAGTAAGCTTTTCTTGAATATATTGTGATAATTGATGACTATCCACAGATGAGTACATGGGACTTGCGTTCAGCCAGTGGTTTGAAGTGTTTGTAAAGTGTGCATGGCGCTTGCGATTGATAAGAGGGATGAAGACGCGTATTTAACATTGAAGACGGCATATGACGCCAATATTTATTATCACAACGATGCTTTGAAGTTGCAGTTGCGGTTGTACATGATTGGTGAGTCAGGCTCTTTGGTTTAATAGTTCTGACTTGTTTTTTATCAGCCTCTGCAACTGTTTGTGGAAACTATGGACGCGTCGTTGAACTAGCGAAAGCGTTTTGTGTCACAAATTATCACGATAACGATATGTATCGCCTTTACTGTGCTGTTTTGAATGGGTAACTACGAATACGTTTCCCAATCTCAATCGTTTGACGCCTTTCTCCATAAGTGGTCCTGACGCAGTCTCCGCTTTTGCCTCCGACATATGCGCCAAACACTTCATGCGTCAAATTAAGCAATTCCACGAATACCTCAACAAACACCCAGAATCAGAGATACACAAGAACCCAATTCTACTGACACTCTACGGACATATTGTCTTCTCAGCTCGATCATATGCTTCGGCCTAAGTAAAGTTGCAGTTTTCGTGTTTCTATTTGCTAATAGACTTACATAGAGCTATATCTGGAAGCGTACACATTGAGTCCCCGCGACCCATTAATCAACCTCTCAGTAGGTCTTGCATATATCCACTGGGCTATGCAACGCAGAATCGACGATCGACACAAACGTATCTTGCAAGGATTCACCTTCTTGTATCAGTACGAGGAGATTCGTGGTGGAAGTCCGGAAGCGTTGTACAATATTGGTCGTGCGTTCCATCAGCTTGGATTGAATCACTTGGCTGTGGAATATTATGAGCGGGTGTTGAAGACGGAGGATATGAGTGGGTTATGGGTGAGTTTTTTTTTGTGATCGTGTTAGTTTTTGCTGAAGGAATTTGACAGCCCACGAAAGAAGCTGCGTATAATCTTGCACTTATTTTGCATGCGAATGGGTCGAGTATGTTGGCTCAAGCTGTATTGGAACAGCACATTACTTTTTGATGCTGTTAAATATATATATCAATCATATTTCAAAGCAACATACTATCAAACGTAAAATAACAATCAAACAGAAATTAAAAAGGCTGAAAACGAAAAAAGAATGCGGATGCTTTAACCGTCAATAATCACTTTCCCTTTAGCAGAAACGCGAGCACCATTCCCGTTTACAACATCAATGCTGTGCAAGTCATTCAACACTTCTTCCTCAATACCCCAAACAGCACAGTGTGGAATCCACAGCTTACTGTTCTCACTTCCTCCAGCCGGGTTAGAATACAATTCCTTCAACTTCTCCTCTGACAGCTTCTCCACTTCTGCACTACTCTCCACCCACCTTCAGTTGCACAAACCAATCCAGGAAACAACCAAATCACAGCCTGCTCCATCCACCACGAGAACCCAGTATGTCTCCCCTCCATCCCACAACTCCCATACCCCCATTCCCATCCCTCGCCAACACCGCCTGCACACTAACCCCATCAACACCACACTAAACCTCCCAACAATCCGATACGCCCAAAAACTCCCACCCCAAGAATCGCCGTACAAACCACAACCCCAACATTCCTCCTCAACAAAAACAACGCCCCCGCAACCCCCTCCATCAAAAACACCCCCAAAACAAATGCCGCACAGCTTGAAACAGATACCGCCCGCCTGTATCCGTCTCCGGCGCGATCGCATACACGTATCGGAACAGGTACCCATACACACACGTATACAAGCAGAAATAAACCGTGATGAAGATAAGCACGATCGGGGTTATGATTGCGTATACGAGTCCGATGACTGTTGCAAGGCAGTGGACGGACATGGCCGTTGCGTAACTGAATTGTGGCGGGTTTAGTTGTTCGGCGAGCGTGCGTGGTGTGTTTCCGAAAGGTGGGTGAGGATGGGGGTTAGTACTACGCGGGCGAGTTGCGCGAGTTCGGCCATGGGGGCGGTGAGGCCGAGGACTAAGAGGTATTGGATGAAGAAGTTTGCGGACTTTGGGATTGCGATTGCGAGGATCTGCATTACGCCGTCTGTGCCCTTTTGGAATTCTGTGAGGGAGGCGAGGATGGAGGAGCCGACTACGTTGATGAGGAAGACGTTGCAGAGTTGGAAGAGGAAGTATGTTGAGAATACTTTTTGTTCGGTTTGGGTTTTGAGGGGTGTTCCTGAGAAGTTGGAGAGGAGGCGGAGGATGGGCGGGACAAGGGAAAGGAGGACGGCGACGATGATGGAGGGAGAACTCCACTGATTATGTTTGCGAGGGTTTGGTTGTTTTTGATGAATGTTTCAAAGGCTGGAATTCGGTCGCCAAGACTCTTGATGTCGGCGAGAGCGACAATGAAGGCAACTTTGATGAAACGTTGGGTTAGCATAGAATTGTAACTCATCAGAACATACCAATAGAACCCCACAAAAGAATCATAAAGAACATGATGACCCCAGACACGAAACCTCTTCCCTGTCTCTCCAAGAAAGGAAGTCGAACATTCTGCCAAATTACATCCTTCGAATTCACATTCGCCACTTTTTCTCCCATAACAGCAGGAGCATCGCTAATAACTGTGCTAGCAGCCAAATGAGCTTGAAATGGCTCTTTGAAAACGATAAAGATAGTAGAAGCAGGAGTATCATCTGCCTGTTTGGATTTCAAGTCTTGTAGTTTCTTGTTGAGGTCTCGGAGTTCAGCGGAATAATTACTGATGGAATCGACTTTCTCGCCATAGACTGATGGAACACGGTGAGTAGGTCTCAGTTTTCGTCGTGCGAGTTGTGAGTCTGAAATCGGCTTGTCAAGAATTTTCGCATTGGAAGAGGTGAGTCACGAGTTTCAGAAGATTCAGATTGAGGCATTAATTGATATGAGTTGAAGGCATTGATGGATCGTTATTTGTGGATGGGGAATCAGACACTAAGAATTGCTGAGCTTCAGGGTCTTCTGATTCAATACCGGAACCAAATTGCTTGCTGGATTTGGAATAATAAGAGCAAATTGCGGATTCCAAAAGGGATCTGAATTTGAGTTGCTTCTTTGCGACTTTTGCGAGTTGGCTTGGTACTTTATGTGGAATAACAATAGAATCGACACTGTCAGGACAAATACGGTTGAACAAGACTGAATGGTTAATGGAAAGTGTGACAGGTTAGGTACCATGATATCTGGTGAAACACATTACATACCAGTCAACTTCTCAGTTGTCCGCCACTCCCTCGGCACATCCCTGACCATCAGCACTCTTCCCGCAGTCGAAGCATTCAGCAGAAAGCGCTGTCTGAGTTGAACCGCCGTTGACAGCAAGCTAAACGCAGCAAACACAGCCCCACCAGCAACCCAAACAAGCACAACAAAGTGACCCCACAATCTGTCCGAATCGGACACGTGAGCCAGTGACAGCACATTAAGCCCAGTCGCCGAGGACACGTCCAAACCAGAACCAGAACCAGAACCAGAAACAGTGTTCAACGGCAACAACAAAACCAACGCAGGAATCGTCGCACAAACAAAAAGAAGCGAAAGTGTCCGCACAAAAACAAAGGCGGCAAACGAGTCGAATCCGATCGTGTCGGCCAGCGATGAGTCACCGTTGATCAGGTGCATTGACAGGCTGCCTCGGATGCCCTTGGTTTCATAGGCTTCCTTCCACACCCGCCGAACTAGCACAAACACGAGTAGGAACACGGACGCTACGATCGCATTCGTCGTGACGGCCGCGGTGAAGTTGCCCAGCGTTACATCGTTGATTGGTGCATCGCCGGTGCTGTTGGTTGCATTCATTGGTTGGATTGAATTCAAACGAAAAAAGAAAAAGATTCTATAAGTTTCACTGCTTTTCTTGGAGAGGAATAGATATACTGGTGTCGGGACAATACTCTGGTGCAGGTGTCGCATCCCATGCTGGGATATATGCAGGCAAGGCTCGTACTTCAGCATCACCCATTGTCGCCACAGTCCATCCACTCCCATCTTCTCGATGCCTTCCATACAAATCGCAAGGAAGAATCGCCACATTCTCGTTGATGAAAATGTACCAATCCGTAACTGTGGCGTATACAAGCTCCGGACGTATCCATAAATGTTTCGGCCTTGTCGAAAGAGATCGGTGAGAAATATATGCTAAGTGAAGGTGTGTATCGTCTTGCGTCCACGATTCGCACAGTTTCTTGATTTTCTTCTCGTACTGACCCATAGAGTTAGACCCAGTCAATACAAAGACAAAGCACACACCTTTGGCTCCATAACAACCCAAATCTGCAAGAAACTCCATGCAGCAAATACAACAAGAATCCATCCAAAGTACATCGGAAAGCTAGGCGGTAGAAAAGCGGCCAAGCAAGAATCGTGATCAGAACAAGACCAACAGTGATTCCATTCCTGAATATATTGGAACGATCCGCAATACTTCTCTGGTTGTTTAAAATAGCATTGATTTCCTTGATCCTCGACGAAAAGATGAAATTGCTAATCTTTCCTTCCAGAGCTTCCGGCATGATTTCGTCAAAGTAAAACGGTTTAGAGTCGTATCGGAGGTGCAATGTATGAATTCGTTTCCATTTCCGGTTTGGGGCTGTTATAGGCAAGTTCCCTTCCGGGTTGCTATCGCTTTCGGCTGTATTTGGATCTTGGACAGAATGGGTTGCGAGCCAGTGGTGTATTTGACTGTAAAGAGTTTGCTGACTGATCTGTCTTGATGGTTGAACTATTCTGGGTGAGATTGGAACTATACGAACATCTGGCGAACTTCCATGCCGTTGTGTTTGCATATTTACTGATGGCAACGCCGTGGTTGGTGTTGCGTTGGATTAGAGGAAGGTGATGAGGTCGCCATGTGCTTCAAAGGAGAGTTTCAGTGTGAGTCATACGTGTGGAAAGGCAACGAGAGTTCGGAAGTCTCGGCTTCGTATCAATAAAACGAATACGACATTATAAATAGTGACAAGGAAAGTTACTTTGTTTAATTGTTTTAATTTTAATCAATTTATTCTCCAGCATCTCATTTCTTTTCTTCACCTCGGCGAATTCAAATCACGCCAACAACCAATGTTTGGTATACCCGTCTTCGCAGCAATCTTTTCTTGTGCGATCATGGTTGTCGCCGGTGTAACAGACCTAGACTGTACCACGGCGAATTCGATTTGGCCAGCCGTGTTTACCAGTTTGACGAATTGCTGCACTACAGCCACAGTGGACTGCAACGGGGCCTCAAACTCAACCGGTTTGATCGACTCGGATGATTGCTTCGTTTCTTGCAACAGCTACGGATTACTTGACAGAATGTGAGATCCCAAGATCAAAACACTCAAACACTCATTCATCTCATCCTAATTACAGTAAGATCCAAAATACAAACTTGGCAGCTGGCGTTGTGCCTAATTTTAATAATTTGGGCTCATTGACAACTTTGTAAGTCGATGATAATGTGGTAAAGGTCTCATCTTTCTTAACCTTTCCATCAGAATCATAGCCAACAACTCATTTCTAGGACAATTAAGTCGGTGGCCAACGACACTGGTTTTCGTGTAAGTCCCCGCCTTTATTACTTGAAGCGATAACAGGTTTCCACTGTGCAGCGATATCCGCCGAAACCAGATTGATGGCCCCATCCCCACTTTGCCTTTCACAACCTCGCACGCATACTTTGATTGCAATGCATTGAGCGACGCAATTCCGCCTCTACCCAACAATATTATCGAGTTGTAAGTCCATCCCCACCTTATATCATCACTGGCACTTACACTGGTTATGCCACCCATACAGCTGCTCCAACTCGAACCAACACACTGGCAGTCTTCCAGAATTTAACACACCCTACCTCGTCTCGTTCAATGCGACAGACAATCAGCTCAACGGAACGATCCCACTCTCGTTTTCGAGCTCTTCCTTGAAACAGTTTGAGGTAACAAACAACCAATTAACAGGCGCCATTCCGAACTTGCCGTCATCGTTGACAACAGGCAAATTTGATGGAAACTGCTTTTCGCGGCCAAGCAGTGTGACATTTAAAAACTCGTGTCCAATTGCATCCACGTGTTCTTCCCAAGCAGATTGTGCTCAGCATAACGCAACGGGTATTGTGGACTGTGTTGCTGCATCATCGTCTGGTGCCCTCCAATGTCTATTTACTTGTTGTAACGCACCGGGATCAACCCCAACAAATGGAAACACAACATGCACAGTGAGCTTTACTGTTTGCGATTCTTGAATTAATCAAAATAAGGTTGGAATTGGAGGCGATTGTACAGTCGACACAGATTGTATTGCACATATCAATGGAACGGTGACTTGTCAGACGGATACTTTCGGATTAAACGTTTGTCAAAATCATGATTGTGATAGCGGATTCACTCGTGAGCAAGATTCGTACAGCCACTTCATATGTGTTGTAAGTGTTATGTTTTCGAAAGGCGGGAGAGGTCTCTAATGCCAAGAGATGGGTATAGAGAATCACCACCATGACAACGTTGACAACACAATCCACGTTAACAACATCGACAACTGATACGACGGTAACAACGCAAACGACACATATGACCGATACAACCGCAAGAACCGAAACAACGACAACTACTGGAACCAGTTATACTACGGCCACCACCACGACTGGAGCTCTTGGTCCAACGGCGACAACCGGAACTACTCAAACAACTGGAACATCTGCTACAAGCGGAACAACCATTACTACAGGAACAAAGACAACCCAGACGACGGTCACTTCGTCAACTACAACAACCATTACAAAAACCCAAACCATTAATTCCTTGACCACAGCCACAACAACTAGTAAGCCTAGTTTTTCTGTAACAGCTTCCTCGATTTCAACATCAGCTTCAAATAATGCGACAACATCCACCGAAATTTCATCCACAACTTCTTCCTCCTCAGCCTCATTTACCCTGTTAACACCAACTACTTCAACCTCTTTCTCATCATTGCTCGCACCAGCATCCTCATTATCTTCGACACCCTTAGTAACCACAACTACATTGCCAATTTCCATCCCAAGCGTGTTTTCTGCAGATGATATCGCGAACCAAATGGCTGCAGGCGCCATTCCTCCGTACAACCCGCTTCTTCCAATCGACGCTGCAGCTGCTCAACGAGTTGTTGATAGCACCACAGCCCTACTCAAAAATGCATTGTACAAAGTGGATCCTCTGTCACTGACTCAGTCTCTGGGGCTCATGATTGGAAGTTTGTACCCGAGTCAGACGTTCAGTTTCGCTGCTGTTCCACTTAATGCGTCAACACCGTTTGGGCAGAACGGGGCTGTATATGTCTTTTCTTTCTCTCAGTATTCCGTAAGTCGATTTTTTTTTTGGTTTGCATCGCTAATTCTCTTCCAGATTAATAACGTTGTCACGTCTTCATCGCGTCAAGGAATTTTGACAACCTATAATGCGAGTGCTCTCCAACTGTTTTTACCCCTTGAAGTAGCAATCGATTCGGAATGGGTCAGCATGCAATTATTGTCAAACAACTCGAACGTGGTCATCAGTATCAACACGGCACATACGTCTTTAGTCCGGCACATTTGAAGTATCCTGAAGTTGATTTGACAAAGATTCCGGGGAGTGGCTATGATGGGCAGACGTGTAAAGCATCTCCTATAGGTGGTGGTGGTGGTGGTGGTGGTGTGGTTACTACAGCGTCGGGACTTTCTTTGAATAATGTAGGAGAGGGAGGAGGCGTCGTTGTTCCAAGTACTGGCCCTCGTATTCCTGCACCTACTTCGGCGATTGGGAATAGTCAGGGCGCTCAAAATCAAAATGGAAACGGTCACGGCTCCCAAAATCAGAATACGAATAATCAAGATTCTCAAAATCAAAATTCAAACAGTGGATCCGGAAATCAGCAAGTAAAAGCTACAACGACTGCAGGAAGTCTTGTTGATGGTACAGGAAGCACATCAGGTAATGGGGGCGTTCAGGCTCCTGGAGGCGTTTCCTCCTCGAATGGCGACGTTTCTCAGTTGCAACCCCTTACAACCGATACAAGACCAAAATCTCCAGGTGCTGCAGCGATTTTGAATGGAGGCTCTGACATTCTTGTGAATCAAGCGCAAGGACCTACTGCCATACTCGCGACGAGTCAATCGCCACAACCAACACAGCAACCAGTACAAACTATTGGTTCTGGAAATAATCAACCCGGAAGTGGCCAGTCTGATTCTGTAGGCACAGTTATCGGTGTGGTTCCAAGTAATGCACCCATCGTTGGGCAACCAGTTATTTTGCAGGGAACAACCTTCATTACCGCCACCTCCAAGACAGTTGTAAGTTTCGCATCTTCGACAATTACACGCGCCGATGCCGGAAACGCTGCTGCAACTACAACTGTCAAAAAGTCTGACACGGCCATCTTGAATCCTATATCCTATGTCTTTATCCTTTTCTCTTTCCATCTCTTTTGAAAATAGTAGCTTTTTTAAAAGTTTGAAACCTTCAACATACCTTATCAAAGTTTCTTTTTATCAGAATGCTAAAAATACAATGAGTTGATCCAGTTCATTAAAATCACTGCTAAAATCACGGTCGAGTCAGAGTCCCAGGAACCAGCGTCACAGTTCCTTCGCTCCTCCTCCGTAATTGATCTTCATCCTCATTCCTCACATCTGAACTCTCATCTCCCAGAGTCTCAGACGATCCAACCACTTGCTGCATTTCTCGAGACTGTGTACAATATTCTGGAGCCGGTGTCGCGTCCCTTTTTTGAATCAGGGTTAAGAAAACAACTCACTCACGAGAAGTATTGGAGTTACCATCGCGGAACGTAAAGCGGCAACGCCCTCTCAACAATAGAATCAATAGTCGCAGCCGTCCAAGCACTTCCATCATCCGCATGAGTTCCAAACTGACGAATCGGGAATATCGGAACACTCTCATATATCTGAAGTGACCATTCTGTCTGCTGTGGAGTGAAGGAAGTTTTGAGTGCTGCAAGGACATTTACGGGGCGCGGAGCAGTAGAACGACGAGAGAGGTATGCAAGGTGGAGGTGTGTATCTTCCTGCGTCCACGATTTACAAAGCTTTGTGATTTCACGTTCGTACTGTACATATTTACTATCAATACACAAGTACCTACCAAATATCCAACATCTTACCTTCGGTTCCATCGCCGCCCACGCCTGAACAAAAGCCCAAACAGTAAACAGAACCAACAACGCGCCAAAGTAAATAGGAAACGCAGGTTCCCTGAGCACAGCCATGGTCACGATCGTCGCAGCCAACATGACAAGTGTGATTGAATTCCTCCATACGTGGGATACATCGCGAATATTCCTTTGCGCTGCGAGAACCTGGTTGACTGATTTGATACGGGCCGTGTACACAAAGTTGCTTAGTTTTCCTTCGAGGATATCAGGCATGATTTCGCCAAAGAACGTTGGTGGGGTGTAGCTGGTCCATGTGGTTGGCTTCAGTTAGCAGATAGTTTGGGGCATATTAGGCGGGATATGGTACCATATATGCAGGGTAAAGATACGCTTCCACTTTCTGTTTTGTTGGACTTCGAGTTCCGCATCGAGTGGGTCTCCGCCTTGGATGGCAGCGAGGACTAAACTGAGACGACGTTGTTGGTCTTGTGCGTTTTGAGTGGCTTGATTTGGGAGGAAGTTTCCGAGTGGTCGCAGAATTGGAAGCTCGGACGAAGGAGAAGTCTGGGCCGGTGACGTTGAAATGAGGTGGGTTGGTGGTGCGGATAACTGCGATTCTGATTCTGAGGCCATTTCTGTCTTGGTTTGTCACACTGACAACAAAAGTAACATTGAACTATGCATAACTAAAAATAACGTAACGGAAAATGAAGTATAAGGGCTAAAGATTTCCGTTCGAGTTGAATGCAATAAAACGGTTATACATTATTTATTGGTCGATAAGATCATCGACAAACCCAGGTTGAAGAGATAGACAGAAAACTCAGAAGAGTATGAGATAATAGTTTATGCAGTATGAGGTGCTTTGTTGTAGGAGGGATGAAATTGGGTCTATGGACCAATCGCTACCGGCCAAACAGTCCACCCACGGCACTAGCAAGCGAACCCAAGCTTAGATTTTGCAGAAACGAAGGAGATGATAGAGTTGGAAGCTGTGGTGCTGACGGCAGTGTTGCAGTGGTAGTTGTCATTGAAGGAGTAGCAATCCCACTTTGAGACTGAATCAGTGAATTTGATCCAGCTGCAGCATTCAGAGTAGTATTAGCTCGTCTCTGGTACAGAAATGGCACTGGAAAGAGGTATGGCATCTGGTTGTTTGCTTCTTTTTGGATGATTCGATTTGTTTGGTTGTGTCACCCGTCGTTTGTGCCACAACCCTTCTTTTCGTTCAGTAAATATATTAGATCCGATTCGATTCATCAGAATACCGGATCATGCGGGGGAGAAACAGCCAGTTTTGGTGACACGTTGGGATCCCACACATTTAAGAAGCCGATTAAATACCGAATCATGTTTGAGTTCCGTCCGTCTAACATTCTTCAAAGAATTAAGTACGTACAAAGGAAAAGAAAGCCTCTAGAAAAGTTCATATTCAAAATTTTACGATTCTCGTCGGAATACTTCGGAAGCGGTTTCTGCTTTGGGTCCCGCAGCATCAATTCAATGCACCCTTCAATGTCTTTCACCATCCAAAAAAGCAAACAAGAATGCCATCCAAGAGCTATACCGAATCACAGTCTCTCTCAGCAGCTTCTGCTTCCACGTACTACTCCAGCACTCGTTCCTCCTCAACAACAACAAGAGATGAGCCATACGGTCTTACGATGTTCAAACAAGACGTATCAGCACAGCTTTGTACCACTTGCACGCACAGTTCCGTCCCACACTGGAAGCATCAGGAATACGCCAAGCTATAAAATCATTTGTTCAGCCAGACTCCGTTGCGGGTTTTACTTTTCTATATCATAAGCTTTCAGCATTTCTTTTGCATTTCTTCCAATAAATAACTACTTTCAACTGTGAGGTCTGTCTGAATTCAGTCGAAACTATCACAAAACTTAACTTCCTCATGGTTGTTGTATTCTGTTATAAACTAATAGGATTTATGAAGCTGTTATAAGTTAAACATACATAAGTTACAACATCAATTATTGGTTATCGCGAATTTTAGCGAAATTGGCGTTCTTGTCCACTTTTCGGATCTAGACTTTGATTCTTCTCACTTAACTATTCGCTAATTCAGAAGTTACAAGACTTGTTTATGAATTATTGATAAGATACGGAGGTGATGCAAGAAAGGAGGAGTTCGCCTTATCTACCCTATTATTGATAAGAGCTTAACTGAGCCTGGATAAACCAGACATGTGGTTTACAGCAATCGGAGTTGTCCGGAACTTGTCCTTTTAGTGCCCCCGGGCGATTTCGGGAGAGTTCCATGAGGTTTTGGCGGTGGCGGAATCTGTTCCGAAATCCGCCGATGAAAGACCTTGTTGTAGCTCTGCGATCTGAAGCATTAGGTGGGACTAAGAAGGAATGGTTACGCGATTTATAATCTAGAGTAAATGAATCACGCCACGTGTTTGTGAGTCAGTGCACAGAGAATGAAGGGATCAAAGTGGAAAAACGTGTTTGAAGGGGAAGAAAGGAGGCGAAAACTGCAAAGCAACAGAAAAACAACCCCCAAAAATGCCATCCACCATCAGCAAGGTATGCCCCCAGCCTTGATCCCTTGTCCCATTTAGCTTACTTTTTCACACCAGATCCACGCCCGTCAAATCTTTGACTCCCGCGGAAACCCAACTGTCGAAGTTGAGGTTACTACCAACCACGGTAAGGCCAGGCTATTACCCCTAAGGCTTCTAACGCTGTCAAAGGTCTCTTCCGCGCTGCCGTTCCATCTGGAGCCTCTACCGGAATCCACGAGGCTCTTGAGCTCCGCGACGGTGACAAGTCCAAGTGGCTCGGAAAGGGTTGGTTTTCGTGTTATCGTTATCGATGCCATACCAAAGATAACTGATTCGTTCCTCTTCGAAAGGTGTCCTTAAGGCTGTTGAGAATGTCAACACCAAGATTGCCCCAGCCTTGATTGCCAAGAACTTTGATGTCACTGAGCAGGTTGCCATTGACGAGTTCATGATTGCTCTTGACGGAACCAAGAACAAGGGTATGCCTCTTAATTACTTAATAGCTTAATATTAATTCGATGAATGCACAGAGAACTTTGGAGCCAACGCCATCCTCGGAGTTTCTCTTGCCGTTGCCCGTGCTGGAGCTGCCGCTGCTGGAGTCCCACTCTACGCCCACCTTGCCAACCTCTCTGGAAACAAGGGTCCATTTGTTCTCCCAGTCCCAGCCTTCAACGTCATCAACGGAGGTTCCCACGCCGGAAACAAACTTGCCATGCAGGAGTTCATGATCCTCCCAACTGGAGCTTCCTCCTTCGCCCAGGCCATGCAAATGGGTTCTGAGGTCTACCACGCCTTGAAGTCCGTCATCAAGAAGAAGTACGGTGTCGATGGTAAGCTAAATCTCCCACAATTTGATAACGCGACTGTGACTCACCCTTTCCCCCACCTTTACCACCTTTACCACCTTTACCAGCCACCAACGTCGGTGACGAGGGAGGTTTCGCTCCAAACATCCAGGACAACCGTGAAGGTCTTGAGCTCCTCAAGCAAGCCATCGCCCAAGCCGGTTACACTGACAAGATCGAAATCGGTATGGACGTTGCCGCCTCTGAGTTCTACCGTGACGGAAAGTACGACTTGGACTTCAAGAACCCAGAGTCCGACGCCTCCAAGTGGATCTCTGGTGAGGAGCTCGCTGCCATCTACCAGGGCTTCATCCGCGACTACCCAATTGTCTCCATCGAGGACCCATTCGACCAGGACGACTGGGAGTCTTACCACAAGCTTACCTCTGCCGTCAAGATCCAGATTGTCGGAGACGACTTGACCGTCACCAACCCAATCCGTATCCAGACCGCCATCGAGAAGAAGGCCTGTAACGGTCTCCTCCTCAAGGTGAACCAGATTGGTTCCGTCACCGAGTCCATCCGTGCCGCCAAGCTTGCTCAACAAGATGGTTGGGGTGTCATGGTCTCCCACCGTTCCGGTGAGACTGAGGACACCTTCATTGCTGACTTGGTTGTTGGTTTGCGCACTGGTCAGATCAAGACTGGTGCTCCTTGCCGTTCCGAGCGTCTTGCCAAGTACAACCAGCTCTTGCGTATTGAAGAGGAGTTGGGTGACAAGGCCATCTACGCTGGAAAGAACTTCCGTCACGCCCACAACCTTTAAATCTCTGCATCTTGAATTCTGCAAAAATACTCGTCGCTCGTTTTTAAACTCTATAATAAAGGCGAATTTTGGTGATACTGTAATTATTGTTTTAAGTTCTGTCTTTTTATCTGAAGAGGTTGTCTCGATCAATGACACTTAACTCATTTGATTCACTTAATGTAACCATATTTTCTTTATTCGTAAGTTAAAGAGATACGTGGGGCAAAAAGCCACAAATAGAGTTAACGAAGAAAGTTAAACAAGAGATACGAAAATGAAAAGAACAACAACTGAGACAGTGAACATTTTTGGAGACGAGGATTTGGTCGTGGTTGAGTTTGCAGCAGCAGGAGCGGTGGCAATCTGAGTAATGGTACTGGCGGATACGGTTTGCGAAGCAGTCGCGTTTACAGTCTGATAAGTGATGACTGGAACTTGATTGGGAACAATGACTACAGGAACATCTTGAACCTGGACTTGTGTAGCGACTACAGCTTGGCTATCAGACCCTTGATTGCCAGACCCTTGGTTGTCAGCGCCTTGATTACCAGTGCCTTGGTTTCCAGATCCTTGATCACCAGTTCCTTGGTTTCCAGATCCTTGACTGCTGTCAACGGTCGCAACCACAACAGGGGCTGTATTAATAACAACAGGCATCGTAGCAGGAACAACTGGTTGAGTAGCTTCACCGACACTCAAACCCAATGTATTCTGGGCAGGGACAGGCGCGGTAGCAATTGGGACCACAGGCTCCCCTCCATTGTCCAATGCAAGAGTAGAAGTGGCAACAGAAGGCGGCTTCACAGGAACCCCTTTACACACAACATCGTCATATCCACTTCCCGGGATCTTTGTCAAATCGATTTCAGGAAACTTCAAGTGCGCGGTGACGTTTCCATTGCATCCATTCGTTCCAACCAAGTCACCTTCACAGACGTCGTATTTCATGTGGGTAATAACCGGCCCGCATCCGTCATAGTTGATTGGAGTCACGTCAATCAAATCGCGTCGGGAGTTGTCGGTGAGGAAAGCTGTGTAGTCGAGACCAGCATACGTTGTTTGGTTAAGTTGGTCTGTGACAGAGTACTTGAAGTTCAAGGCGTTGATGGACTTGGTGTTGTTAAATGTGAACGTGAATTGACGGTTTTTGATGTTGAGTGCAGGCGTTGGTTGAATGAAACGTCTGCAGAGATCTTCAAAGAGAACAGTGAAGTTCTTGGCTAGGATAGCACCCGATGAGATTCCTGGGCTGTTGCAGTCTGGCTTGGAAGAGGCGCAGTTTGAATAATCAGCAAGGTTTGAAGCAGTGACTAATTGACATGTTGCGTTCAGTGTGGAAATCGATGCATCTTGCTTGAATACTGGGAAGTTTGGAATAAGCGGTTCGCAAGAACTGGCACAAACGGGGGTCATCGTTTTGACGAGTCCGAAGGCGCTGTTCACGAAGTCTTGATCCGTCAATGCCGAGTGTGTACCATTTACAAGAGGTCTGTCAGGAACAATTGGTGGAATAATCGGACCTGTGATGGTTGTTGAAGGAACTAGAGCGGCTGCTCCGTTAATAATGTTCGAGCTCACACCAGGGGCTCGCTTCTTAGTAGACGAAGTAACGGCCAAGTTGAAGTTGACGAGGGATGAGTGGCCATTGTTGATCGAAACAATTACGTTTGAGCTGTTGGACAACAATTGCATTCCAATCCACTGAGCAGAGATCGCGACTTCCAATGGAAGGAAGATTTGCAAAGCACTTGAATTGAATGACGTCAGAATAAATACCTTGACGAGAACTGGACGTGACGACGTTGTTGATCTGTAGAAACCAGTGAGCTTATATCGTCGAACACGCGTTATCAACTTACAGAGTATTGTGAAAGAGAAATAATGTAAGGTACACCATTAATTCCCAAGAGTGCAGAGGAATCCAGTGGAACACCAGCAAAACTGAAAGTTTGAGTAGGAAAAAGGATTCCAGGCATCAAACCCAAGGATTGAGCCAGTCCATTTGTGTCCATTATGTATGAGGCACCTTTGAGAAGCGCCGAGTAGCTGTTGGTAACGCCTTGAATGATGGAGGAAGAGAGTGGAAGGAGTGGAACGTATGTTGGGATTGGTCCTGCAGCGATGGCATTTGCAATATCATCAGCTGAGAGCGAAGAGGGAGTCGACAGCTTGGAAACTGCTGTAGCAGTGAACCTAGATGTGGTGTTTGACGTTGTTGCCTGAGTAGCCTGAGTAGTCTGAGTAGTCTGAGTAGTCTGAGTAGTCTGAGTAGTCTGAGTAGTCTGAGCAGTCTGTAGTTTCGGTCGTTTGAGTTGTCAAAGTTGTTTTTGTGGTAGTTGAAGTTGTGCTCGTGGTTGTCGTTGTTGCCTGTTGCAAATCAAACGTAAAGAGTTTTGGTTCTTGAAAAAAGCGAATACACACCACACAAAGAGTGCTGTTGAAGTTTAAACCGAATCCAGTGTTACACTTTGAATAAAGACAAATATTTGCGGATGTCCCAGGAGCCGATTTACACTCAGTATTACCATTTGTTCCGAGAGCGCAATCAGCAGTTTGAACACAATGATTACCGATTTTAACGTTAGTTGATTCCTGCGCACATGGTTAATGTATTTAGATGCGATTTGGTCAATCAGGCCTTACGGTGCAATCCAACTTGTTGCTTGAAAGAGTAAATCCATAGTCACATTGAGAGAACTGGCAAGTATGAATGCCGTAAGAATTAAGCGTGCAAATAGTTGTTCCATTCTTGTTTTTGGTGCAATCAGCAGTATAAGCACAGGCACTGCCAAGGGTCACGTTCGTAGGTTCCTCGATATATTAGAAAACATATACGCCGAGATAGGTAAGTTTACATCACACTGATTCAAGCCAGAGGTAGTGTTTGCGACATATGGAGAGTCACAGCCACAGAAGTTGTTGAGACAGTTCAGATGAATGCCCTGGTTCTTGCATTGGGAGTTATTCGCGCAAGATTCGCCAAGTGGAACAGAGTTCGCGGGCCGGAGCTGCAAAATTGAATGAGGTTCGCCTCCAACCTCACTCAACATTCAAACATACCACACAAGATGTCATCGCCGCATCCACAATATATCCAGGAGTATTACAATTATTGTATCCACAGATGGATGGGCAACCATTGCCAACTGAGTAGCACGATGTTTTCAAACACTTAATTGTGCCATTTGTGTCGCTGACATCACAAGTGCCGGTTAAAACACCTGAGCTGCTCGCACACTGTTGCCCGAGTGCAACATTCGCTGAGACTCTGCCTGTAAGCCCGAGAATGGCTGCTGCGAAGAGCAAAACCTGCATTTTTTGCAACTTCAATCCAATCTCCACATTCAATATGGTATCAGCTTCAAGAAAAAAATTAGGTGACTGTATGGTTCCTAAAGCTTCGCTTTTTTTGTCTTGAGTTTTGCTAAAAATATCGCGTATTTAAATTGAAAACTTCAAATATATTCATCAGTATGAACTTTTCCCAAAAAATTCTTTATTCAAAGTCTTGGCACTTTTAAGGCATCGGTCCAGAGTTGAGTAAAAAAATGAAGCCAGAAAATTTTCAATTTTGGTTGCCTCTCTCAAACACGATTTGTGAGATCCCAATAAAAGGAAGAAGTAAAGGAACAAAAGAAACACAGAAATGAGTAACCTGCAAATATATATGTACAAGGGGTATCTGGCTAGTATGTGTCATTCTGTTGGAGAACAGTGTTGAAATCAGGTAATGTTGAAAACTTCAACGGAATAGAACTCGACGGCAGATACTCGCAACACTGTCTATTGTGGCTCAAAATGTCGGTAAAACATAGTTCTTTAATTTCTATAGAGCGAAAGTATTGATTTTGTTTCTAGCAGTAAGATTTTATGAGTAAAATAGAGTTTGATGCATTTTTTCGCGCAAACGAATAGAACGGCAGCCACGCACATTGTATCAACATATCCATGGTCCCAAATCGAAGTTTTATAGTGCATCTACAACTTCTATAGAACGCTTTTTCGGATTTCGTTTCTGTAGTTTTGTTTTTTGACGTCGAAATCCGGACACACACCAAAGAAGGCAAAGGAAGCGAAGAAAGCTAATGCTGCCGATGTCCGCTTGTCATCTTGCACGTCGAATCGATCAGAATTGCGAACCTGAAGAGGCTGACCCGCTTGGTGTAGGTGATTGCATTGGGCCAGCTTGTCTTGACTGATCAAAACAACGCGATTGCAATGACAATTCGGGCTATTCGTCACTTGATAAATACTGAGTTTGATGTGGATGAGAGTGGTTTGGCAGTTGTCTCGCTTCGACTGCAGAAAACAAATAATAAATACAACTGTTGTACTCAATCTATTCACCCAGACTACATAGCTACACTGCATTAGATGACGTTCTCCAAAGCTCAAGGCGCTGCTGCACATACAAGTGGTGGGGGAGTTTAGAGGGTTGGCAATCTCGACACTTTCCTGGCATCAAAAATTGTGCGTTTTTTCCTAATGGCTGGACCAATGCCTTAAAACAGGCCCATCATGAAATCAACTAATAAAATGACAAAATACTAAGTCCAAATAACCCAAGCATATACTTCAACTTAGACGCGCTGGATTTGGTTGATCCAAGCGCGTTTCCTTCTCCCGTATTTGTCACAACACTTGTCACTTGCGTTGAAGTCAAAGACGCTGACTGAGTTGAGTTTCGTGTTGAAGTTGCTTGAGGGACAAACGGCGTGTCAGGAACAACCACGACTGCAGTTGCTTGGGGAAGAATTCCAGGCGAATTTACAGGAGAAACAATTACCCCAGCCGTTCCTTGGTTTTGTGGTGTTCCAGAATCTTGTGGCACAATCAAAGTTTGAATAGCAGATGAACCTCCATTGTCAACTTGCAGAGCCGCAGTTGCGATAGCTGGATTACCAGTACCTGGATTGCTTGGAATAGTGACAGGAGAGTTTCCCGTATTTCCTTGATCCGCAACGGCTGCCGTTGTTTGTGGACTGGTTCCTTTTCCGGAATTCTCAGTGAGCCAACCAACTGTACGTCGTGGTCCAACGACATCCCCGCTTGTATTTCCGTTACCTGAATCAACCGTCGCAATCTGAGCTGGGTAATTTGGCTCGTCGTTCACAATGGCAAGTGATTGGGTCTTGACTGGATTCTGTCCTTGTCCTTGTCCTTTATCACCTTCACCACCCAAGATGAGCGCTGGAGTCGTAACAGGGGTTTGTCCACCTCCATTGTCCACAGGTTTCGCTTTGCATGACTGCGAATCGTATCCACTTCCTGGAATCTGGGTCAAATCGTACTCTGGGAACTTTAAGTGAGGCGTGAAGGTTCCGTTGCAAACGTTGCTGCCAATCACGCTTCCTTCACAGATATCGTATTTCATGTGAGCAATTACTGGTTCGCATCCATCGTACATAAGCGGCGCGGAGTCGATCAAGTCACGTGGAACAAGCACATCATTGAATTCTGGGTAAGGAAGACCAGCGTACGTTGTCGTGTTAGTTATATCCGTCACAGAGAACTGGAAATTGATAATTTGTTGGTTTGCAGTGTTGTTGAAATTGAATTCAAGAGTTCTGCTCTTTGCCAAGACATCCGGAGTCGGTTGGATAAACCTTTGCAAGTAACTTCAAAACGATCGGCAAAATCTATGGCCAAAGCAACACCAAAGGATCCAGGCACTTGACAAGCTGGCAGTGCAGAGGCACACGACACATACGACGCGAATGTGGAGTGAGTGACAAGCTGGCAGGTTGAATTCAATGTCTGGATAGTCGCGCTTTCACGGAATCCTGCAAAGTTTGGAATCTTGTATGTGTCTCATTAGATGCTTCTAACACAATATCAGAGGTACCTGTGATTCACAAGATCGCGCACAATCAGGAACAATGATGCTTTTCGCAATATCCACAAAGTCTTGGTCAGTCAAAGGAGAATGGGTCTTATTTACCAATGGTCGGTTTGGAATAATCCTTGGGAAAATGGGAACAAGTGGTGCAGCTCCATTGATAACGAAGGGTGCAATTCCAGCAGCTCTTTTTCTTGCGGACTTGGATATAGCCACATTGAAGTTTAAGGGAGGTATGGCCCGTATTGATGCTGACAACTACATTTGAACTATTGGCCAACAATTGCATTCCGATCCACTCTGTTGCAATGGCGATTTCCAAAGGGAGCAATATCTCCAATGCACTTGCGTTACGTTGTCAAGATACCCGATCGCGATGAAGACGTTGCCACACTATTAATCTAACGATGGGAACTTTTGAACAGACTGAAACTTATATAAGAAGATTACAACTCACCGAATATTGATTGAATGAAAGTATATACGCAGCACCATTCTGGTCTTGTCCTGTCTGCGAACTTCCTGCCAACGGATATCCAGCGAAACTGAACGTTAAACCGGGCTGCAAAGTTCCCTGCATATATCCCAACGATTTTGTAAACGAAACAGGCTCTAATCGATAGTTTGAATTTCCGAGTAGAGTTGAGTAGCTGTCAACAACAGCCTGGGCACTGTTGGAATCAAGTGGGATGAGAGGGGAATAAGAGGGGATTGGACCAGCCGCAATCTGGTTTGCAATATCATCAGCGCTGAGAGGCGACGAAGCCTGAGTCGTGGATTGTGGTGGTTGAGCTGCTGAAGATGTAGTGGCCTTTGTCGAAATTGGAGGATTAGAAGATGAAGCCGGTGCGGAAGATGAAGTCATTACAGGTGCAACTGTCGAAATATTGTTGGTAGAAGCAGTCGACGAAGCCATTGGTGATGGGGTCGTTGAACCGATTGTCGATGTATTTAGGATTGACTCTTTAGTCGTGACCAAAGGAGTCATCGTGGTAGTTGGGAAGGTTGTACTGGTAAATGCAGTGGACGCAGCGGCCGCAGTTGAAATTTTAGTCGAGGCTGTAGTCGCTGCTGTAGATGCAATTAAAGCAGACGTGCTATTGAATGGTGTAGTTTCAACCGATGACGAAAAGTATGTACTCGTTTGAACAGTAGAGTTTACATCAGTTGTAGGAGCACTTGATACACGCGTAGAAACAGTTGAAACGAGTAAAGTAGATGAATATGTGGTCATCACGGTTGACGCCGTCACAGGACAATTGTTGGCGAAATTAAGATGATTCAAAGAATTGACGCTGGCTATGTTACTGAAACAATTTCCTTCGAGTCTCAGCCCCGCGAACGGGTCTGACGTGGTATTCAAAGAGCTTGGCTTGCTTGGAATAACTCCAGTCAACTTATTGTTGGCCACTTGAAATGTTGCCAGGTTGGACGAAGTGAAAGACGATGGAATCGTGCCTCCGATTTTGTTATCATTCACCTTGAAAACAGTAAGAGTTTGCGGAAACGTGGACGGAAGTGTCCCAGTGAGGTTGGTCGACTCCGATGTGCTAGAGAACAGTATGTCAAGAGAGCGAGAACATAATGAATTAAACGTCTCACAACTGAACTAAGCTGTTTGGTAACGTCGGAACGGGTCCAGAAATCATGGGATTGTATCCAACATGAATTTCTTGGATAGAAGGTGGCCAAGATGTTTGGATTGAACCAGAAAGATAATTGCTCTCGACATTCCTTTGGAGACGAAATGAGTGAAAATTGCAAACTTCGATTATAACGTTAGTTTGGTGTAGCGAGACCAGTCTGGAATATTTCCAACCAATGTGTTGTTGTACACGTTACTTTAAGAAAGATTTAGAGAAATAACAAAGAATATAACACTTACAAAACTTGAATGTTGAACGGCAGGGAAGTTGGAAGAGAGCCATTGAATGAATTGTTATAGATGTATCTGATTGCGATATTTTAAGTCCGCCATTTTCCTACCTAGAGAAGATTTTACTTACACATACGTCAATGCATTGAATACACTCAAATCAGGAATTTCGTTAGTCGGTAGCTTAGAATTCAGCAAGCGACTACATATTGAATGGTTAATTCACAACCACATTTAAAGTAGCCACACTCACATTTGGGTGATGTAAGGCATCGGTGAGCCGCAGGTAATATAACAATCATCAGTACTCAGCGCAGGTGTAGAATGCGTAGCTCCGTTGCAATCGATATCAGAGTAGTCGCAACAGTTAGATGGGTCTCTAAAAACAGCAGGCCATTTGTTATGGAGGTCAGTACAATCGTATCCTCCACTTTTAGCAGGGGCAGCTACTGCGAATTGGAGCCAAGACAAGGCTACAACAGAGACGATCGTTGTTTTCATGGGCAGGATTTTAAATTGGGGTTTTCCTTTCATGGACAGGATTTTAAATTGGGTTTTTCCGTTGCATTCAACTTTTAAGGGGGCGTTTTTTTTTTAAAAAAAAAATAGACGCCGAACTCAAATAAAAGTAGAATCGCTAACACAGCTACTCATTGCTGATAATTAAAATCCTGTTGCAAATCATGGTCATACATTGTAGATGTTTGGTGAAGTTTGTTGACCTGTCAAATTTAACTGCCATAACTGTCAAATTTAAACCAACGGGCTGTAACCCAAAATGAAGAAGATGTGGAACCTGAAGAAAGCTGGTATGGTTTCAACCTTATCGCTATCTAGAGCTGATTGACTCACACGTGTTTTTCGTTGACACTGTCAAGACTTGCAAAAAATGACTGAGACAGCCTCTGTAAGCCCCTTTCATGCTTCACCTTCGCAACTAACACATTCTTCAACCAGCAAAAAGTAGCGTTGATTGTGATTGATGGATGGGGCGTTGCACCAGCGGCCGAAGCGCATGGTGATGCCGTGTTGAATGCCGCGACGCCAGTGATGGATGCATTTGCGCAATCGGAGACTGGCTACACGACCTTGGAAGCACACGGGCTTTCTGTTGGCCTCCCTGAAGGACTCATGGGCAACTCGGAGGTACCGTGTTCACGCACCTTCAGATTTCGATCAGCTTATCTTCTTCACCATCACCATCACCATCGCCAACCAGGTCGGCCACTTGAACATTGGCGCAGGCCGAGTTGTGTACCAGGACATTGTTCGAATTGATCTCTCGCTCAAGAACAAGACCCTTTCGTCGCAGCCTGCCCTTGCTGCCGCCCTTTCGCGTGCAGCTTCTTCAACGGGAACTGGCCGTCTTCACTTGGCTGGATTAGTCTCGGATGGAGGTGTCCACTCCCACCAGAACCACCTTCATGCCATGTTGGAGGCTGCGAAGGACGCTGGTGTCCCGCAGACTTACATCCACTTCTTTGGTGATGGGCGTGACACTTCCCCTCGTTCATCAGTTACTTACTTGGAGCGCTTGAAGGAGAAGGTTGATGAGCTCAAGTGAGTGTTGATTTAGATCACGCGACGTAGATCTCACCGATAACTGTGTCAGCTATGGAACTCTTGCCACCATTGTCGGTCGTTACTACGCCATGGATCGTGACAAGCGTTGGGAGAGAGTTAAGCTTGCATACGACGCCCTTGTTCTTGGAGCCGGAGAAACCAAGTGCACAACATTCCAATCCTTCATTGATGCTGTCAAGACTGTTACACCCGTGATGAGACTGACGAGTTCTTGAAGCCAATTGTTTTGAGGAGGCGAAGGGAACTATTCAGGACGGAGACACTGTCGTTTTCTTCAACTACCGTTCCGACCGTATGCGTGAGCTCTCTTCTGCTCTTGGTATCGCTCCTCAGCCTTTCGAGTGTGAGAAGGTATACTTTCAACCAATGCATCTAAACGAAAGTACTGACGCATTTTCAAAAGATGCCAAAGGACCTCTCAATCACCACCATGACTCAATACAAATCCGACTTCCCATTCGCCAACATCTTCCCACCACAAAAGATGGACAATGTTCTTGCCGAACACCTCGGAAAGCTCTCTGTTCCACAATGTCACATTGCTGAAACCGAAAAGTACGCTCACGTCACTTTCTTCTTCAACGGAGGAAGTGAAGCTCAATATTACTTGGAAGAGCGCGAACTCGTCGCTTCTCCAAAGGTTGCTACCTACGACCTGAAGCCAGAGATGAGCGCCATCGAAGTTGGAGAGAAGGTAACTTCGAACTTAGTTCCTAACTCCACAAAAGTACATATTGATTCAGGTTGCCGAACGAATTCAACCAACAAATTCCCATTCGTCATGTGCAACTTTGCACCACCCGACATGGTCGGCCACACTGGAATCTACCCAGCCGCCATCAAGGGAGTTGAAGCAACCGACAAAGCCATCGGAATATTGCCGAAGCATGTCGCGCCAACGGATACATCCTCTTTGTCACGGCCGACCACGGTAACGCTGAAAAGATGATTGCCGCCGACGGAACCCCACACACGGCTCACACCTGCAACCCAGTTCCATTCGTCATGACGGGTCCTGGAAGTGAAAAGTTCAAGTTCCAGAAGGGTGTTGTTGGATGTTTGGCCGATGTTGCGCCAACCTTGTTGGAGGTGATGGGATTGAGTATTCCAAAGGAGATGGATGGAAAGAGCTTGTTGGCAAAGTAAACCGGCTTTTTGTATCCAAGAATAAAGAATATAAAGCTTTTTCAATAACTTAATAATTGGGTTTTTTTCAAACTGATTTCAACGAAACCAATGCCGAGGAGTTTCGTGAACGTCAACTGCATAGAGTGATCACCCAATCAAAGTCACTGAAATGGAAGACTTGAGCGAACTACAGCGCGCTGTGAAGGCTTCGTTGTGCCTCAATACCGGATACGCCCTTATTCAACTTTCAGCTGGAACCACTCGAATCACAGATTTGGATGACATTCCAGCAGCCTATTTCAAGTTGGCGGTCTTTCGCTCGATGTTACAACTATTCCACCACCAAAAGTAGCCTCAGATTCCTTGCCGTTTCCACGGATTCAGATTTTTCCGCCTGTGTCCTTTCCACAACTGAAAATCTTTGTCGGTGTATGTATTTCTCTATACTGATGTCTGTGTTTCATTTCTGAATCCCTTCGATCATTTATATCGTTTAATGAAGAGAATTAACGGTTCATCCTGTATGCCATCTGGCGCTTCATCAGCATATTCCTCATTGAGTTTCAACCCCACGCGAATCATCTATCAAACTGATGATACATTTTGGTGCTATGAGCTGAAAGCGTGCGCTGTATTTGCAATATCAAAACGCGGGATGTATCAATTTAAGTTTGTTGCCGTTGCTTCAAATTATGTTTGGGAACGATTATCCAAAAAACTTAAAGCTCAAATAGTCCTGAAGAACGTTGAGGATGAGCCAGTAACACTTTGAAGATCATAATAAATCAAATTTATTGGAACCCAATTCATCAATTCTTCCCTTTTGGTACAGATATGCCAATCCATCCCTTCAACTCCTCCATTCCCCAACATGAACACCAGCTCCACGTCCTTTCAACCGCAAATTCACATCACCAGTAACAAGCACAACAACTTCACCCTCTTTCCCACTCGACTTACCCCACTCCTTTGCGCACTTCAACAAGACATCATCAATACCATGTACCCGTCATCCCCATCCCCACCTTCATGCCCCAATCCTCCGTTCGAATCATCAAATACGGCAACTTGGTCCCTTTATACGTAACCAACAACAAATTCTTGGTTTGATTTCACGCGTTGCAATCAACGGTTCAATCGCATCCAAAGCAGCGGCTGCATCCGACTTTCCTCCAAATTTAAGGCCATCAAGCTCTGTGATTACAACAAGGGGCAAAAGCACGTTCCATCCCCGGTTGATTGTTTCGAGGATTGTTGAGATAGAGCGGATGTAGCAGTTTGTGTCGAAGAGGAGGGTTGTCGATGATTTCAAGAGTTTGGAGGGGAGATGTGTGGGTGTGGAAAGGTCTGTGGAGATGGGTGGCGTTTGGGACGTGAGTGTGCTTGAGAGTTGAGTTTTGCGGTGTTTTAGTGTTGTGAGGTGGTCTGTAGAATGAATACTATCGTTGTCGTCATTCAAATTCAGGGCTGCGATGGCGGCAGATTCATTTTCTAAGATTTGCTCTTCTAGATCGGTTACTGAATCAGTGACAGAGTTGATTCTACGTATTAGTCCATCTGTTTGGCCACCGTCTGGTCGTGGCTTTTCGAATACAAAGACTTGCTTTGTTTCATCATATCTGAAGAAAGGCAGTTTCTAAAGTATTGTTGTGAGTATTGATGCAGGTCGTTAAATTTAACATACTTCTAGTGCATCCCATAATTCATTCTTGACTACCATAATCCGATCTTCCAAATTTCCTAGTTGCGATAATCGCGGATACAAGTCCAGCATTGAAATCTCCGAAGTTTTAATATATGCGTCAAACTGCTTTCGTGGAAGCATTTCTTTGAATGGCGAAAACCCACGATACATCCTGAGAATATTGAGTTGAAATAAAGGCAGCACCGAACTCACCAATCTTCCTCGAGCAAAAGCCTCTGTGCGTCGGTTCCTTTCGTTATGCTATAATTCCTCGCTAAAGCAGCCAACTGACCAAACTCAACTTCTAACGTGATGATGCTGTCGGAATCTCCGAAACATATCCGCGCGGCTTCGCTAGAGCCGAGCCAGCCAACTATGAGGCGGAATGCAATCAACGCGTCAACACTTCCTCCTGGATCACTCCCCTCATCCAACGACAGTCTTGACACCATACCCTTCCACAGTACACTCAAGAACTGCAACGCTGTAGCTTTTGATACTGAAACGTTGTTTGTGAGTGCTTCAGGCTGGGAGAGCAAGAAAATGACAAGCAGGATCGAATGTTGGAAAAATGTTGGCGGAATCAAATCCTTTCCATCATCCGGAATCAACAAACTTCGTGCAAGTGAATCCAAAATCGACGATAAACTATCCACATTGATTCGAGTAAAGCAGATCTCAAACGCCCTTACAACAAGCGAATCCACAGTCTCTTCTAGGACAACAGGTTTCTTTCCTTTCCCACCAGCACGCTGCTGTCTACCAGGTTCTTTCTCCTTCACACGTCCGCGATGCCCCGCACAAAGTCCCAATAACGCGTCATGTGCACTTGGAAACGGAACTTTGACACTCAAAGCCAAGACGTAATAAACAACAGCCGTCATAACATTTCCAGCGCTGACTTCAAACACAGCTAAATGGTTCCAGACCTGTCCATTGCTGGGCAATAGGAATCCAGCGAGTGCATATGTACTTTTGGCACGGTACCATCCCTTCAGTGCGTCTAATGATACAGTAAAGGTTGGAATATCGAGGTTGAGTATGACGCGATATCGCGCCAAGTCGCCACAGTAGCTGACATATTTCACGTATCCAGGCATACTAGGCGTTTGCTTCGTGTCGCTGGAGCTAATACGTTTCGTGTGCGTATGTTCAATGATTTGAGTAAACGTTTGAACAGCAATAGTCAGAAGAGCTGTCCAACTCGCTTTCGCGAATGGCGAGGGCTGGGCAAGTTGTGGGAGACGTGATCGGACTTGCTCAATGCAAGGGTATATTCCTTGTTTCCACAACCGAGTGTCGAGATTGTATTTCGCTGCGATGGATGGATTTGTAATTATGATTGTGGCACAGAGTTTAGAATAACTGTTGAATGTTTAGACTGCAATCCTCCACTAAGACTGAGACGTTACCTCCTTCGCTCATCGATATCGGTGATACTCCCACTTTCATCTACACTTTCTGTTGCATCGAACCATTCCTCAAGTTTCTCAATGTGGGTATAACACTGTTTCGTGTACTTGAGGAGCGTCGGTTTAGTTTGTTCAGTTGCCGGTGCATTAATAAATGCTGCAAGTTTTGAAAGTGAGGAAGCGATTTGATCTTCTGAGGGTCTTGGAACTTTCGAAGACAGAGTGGTTACTGGGTGCTGTTTCCTCGTTGGGGCTTCTGGTTCCAGTTGTGGTTGATAGAATGCATTCAGAGGCTTAGACGGCTTTGCAACAGAATGTGGATGGGACTGAGGCGACTGAGTTGAGTGAGTGGATGAAGGTTGTTGCGGGTTCCTTGTCATTATTTTAGATGGCTGAATCTGAGCTGGTTTTATCTTTGGTTCAACATGTTTTTGCGTTTGTTTCTTTGGCTTTGACGATGGATTTGAAGGGTCAAAGAGGGTTCGCTGAGTTGGAGTGGATCGTGGCGGGTCTTCAGACTGCTCAGAACTGCGACTGGTGGCTGCTGGAGCATGCGAATACAACTGGTACTGATTCAAGCTGGGATTCGGCTGTGATTGCGATGGTGGTGAAGCTGCAGGTCCTACTAGGGAGGCAAAGTCGATTTCTTCATCGCTTTCTGACATACTTTTAAGTCGATTATTGTGCAATTATTGGGATAACATTCCAATAACGACTTCTCAGCAAAAAGGTGCATTGTTTGGTGACGAAAAAGGATCCCACTGTTTTCATTGTTGCATCGGTATTTATCAACCCCAAACCATTAAACGATCGAAGCCATGCCATCTACAGATATCAATACAAATCAATTACCCCAAAATAATGTGTTGGTTTTAAACGACACTGACGTGTATGTTTTGCTTCGTTCTGATGCAGGAGTCGTCTCCCTCGTCTCAAACTTTCAAGGTGACAAATCCTCATCATAACCCTCAATAATGCTAATTTAGTTGTTAATAGTGATTCTAGCTGCAATTTCAGTTCTTCTGTGCTTCGGATTACTCTTCTACTTAGTCTACAAAGGAAAACACAAATACGTGTTTTCACGTAAAAACCTTCTCTTGTCCTCGGTGTTTCTGTCTTCATCTTGTTTGTTTGCTTCCATGGCTGCTCATACTACATCACCAAACAGATCGACATCGATGGCACGTGGCGCAGCAGCGGCCATAAGCGTGACCCTCTATCTCTTTTATTCATTTGAACGTTCTTCTGAAGTTCTTCGGCAAAACTCTTCAGGCTACGTTTACAACGTTTTTCGTGTGCTACTCCTGTTCACCATTATTATCTTACTTTGTCCCATTGTCTTTTTATCACTACCAATCGACTATGAGAGGGCATTGTATATGAACCGAATTGCCAACGTTATTTCAGGGATTGGTGCGTTAGCTTTGGATGCTTTTCTCGTGACAAAATGTTGCCAGCATTTACTCAAGCGAACAAAAGAAATCGTGGAGTTGAAAGGCGAAGAAGCAAGAGGAGCAAAGTTCTTTCCTATTGTGGCACGTCACACGATAATCGCGTGCGTTGGTAATCTTGTTATGCTTGGATTCTATGTCACTGGCTTCGAAATTCTAAACCATATGCATAATCTCAACGACATGTACACGTACTATTTAATGCAGATATTCCTTTCGCTCTGCATTCTTTTCAGCATTTCGACTCTCTTGAGTATGAAAATCCGTCTTCTAAATGTGGGAAAGTAAATCCTTTCCGATCTTTTATTTTCGTTAACATCAATAAATCATTGTCTTTGGTACCTTTGTTTCAATGGAATCCATTGTGTCCCAAAACTTGAATGGCAACCACCTTCATTCTTCCAACTCCATCAAACTTCACAGCCGATGGACCAACATCCTTGTTACAATCCGACCCTGGAATTGTAACGCTGGTGGCAAATTTGGTATGCAGGGTTACTCTCAAACCACACGTTTGCCTTACGAAATACAACAGGAAGGGATCCTCGCTGGACTTTGTATTTGTTTGAGTTTCGGCTTCATTTGCTACATGGCCTACTCATCGCGCTCACTGCAAGCTGTCTTTACGAAAAAGAACTCAATCCTCTTATGCTATCTGCTTTCAATCTCTGCAACGTTTATGGCATTATCCGTACGCACGGTTTCTCAAACAAAATCCGCAAGTATAGCGCTCTCGATATTCGCAGCACTGAATAATATCAGTTACTTGTGGTATTCTTTTGAACGGTCAGCGGATATTTTGAGAATTCAATCGCCGCATTGGGTGTACCGTACCTTTATTTGGGTTTGGCGCATAACTGTTGCCGTTTTACTTTCTCCAATTCTTATAATTGCTATTCCATCCAAGAATGAAGATATTGTATTTTGGGGCCGTGTCGTTGCTGTGACTGCATGTGCTGGAGCTCTTTTATTTGATGCGTATTTGGTACATAGTTGCTGTCAGTACCTGATGAACCGGACTTTGGAGATTATGTAGGATATACTTTTATTTTTATCTTTTCTTCATTCGCATTATGCTGACAATTTCATACCTAGCGAAGTAAAAGGCCCAGATGCTAAATCAACTGAGTTTTACCCCATTGTTGCCAGACATACAATTGTGGGTGCATTTGGGAGTGTCGGCGGCCTTGCATGTTATGTTGGCGGAATGATTGTTTCAAACCGTCTCTCGGGTACTTCTGACTTATATTTATTCTATCTCCTTCAAGTTTTGACCGACTTGTGCGGTATACTTGTGGCTTCAACTTTGGTAATCATGAAAATTCGATTGGTTGCAATTCGGAACAAAAAATAATTGATGCTCGTTTATTACATTTTTGTCAACCTCTATTGTTCGTTTGTCATTGTCGTAAATAATACTTCTTTAAACAATCGACAACAATGCAAACAACTTCCAGAAATGACTCCCTTACAGTATCCAGGAGAAAGTACAATGATACTTCTGTTCATGATGGGCCAACATCTGATGTCGGCATAGTGGCACTTGTATCTCAATTACAAGCCGTTTTAAGGTAAGAAACGGATTATGTACTTTGAAAAATGTCATTTATATGTACTGTACTAGCGGCATCTCTTTTATTATGCTTACAGGCTTGGTCACTTTCCTGCTCTTTAGTTCTGGGAAACCATCTATTCTCTTCACTCCCAAAAATCTGGTACTTATAAGTCTACTGATTGTAGTTGCCGCCAACTTCATAGCTTGCGCGGCTTATACGAGTGATTCAAGTCGTTCTACTGCAAGTGCTAGAATGATTACATTAGCACTGATGGAAGTCTTCTACCTGAGTTACTCTTGGATGAGAACATCAGATATATTTCGTATCCAGAATGGAGTTTCTCACTACACCCGAGTTCTGTGGCTATTTCGTGCCATTATATTCCTCTGCATCTTGCCCATTTTCACTATTTTGATACCATCTAGCTTTGATGCAGCCCGATACATTACAAACTTGGCGACAACTGTGAGCGGCTTTTGTCTATTGGTTATGGTGAGTTGAAATCAAAACCATGCATCTAATGAGATACTTAACAGGATATTTTCTTTGCTGTCGTTTCTTTGAAGTACATTCTGAAGAGAACTGAAGAAGTAATTGAAATCAAAGGTCCAGATGCTAAGGTATGATAATACAAAAAGACTTTACTCATGCTTTAATCGTTTTGACAGGTGGTGCAGTATTTTCCTATTGTTGCACGACATCTCTTTGTCTCTTCTGTCGGAGGTATCTTAATGCTTGGATTCTACATTGGAGGAAGCGTTGTCGCATCGAACAAAAAATACGATGTGGATGTATACACGTTTTATCTTCTACAAATTATGTTCAGTCTGGCTCAGCTGTTTATTGCAAGCACTCTTGTCATTCTTAAAGTCCGGCTTGTGAATGCAGCAAAACGAAAAAAGATACCAGAAAAAGTTGAGGATAAGAAGAATATTGTTTGATTGATTCAATTCATAACAAATTATGGAAACTTAATATTATATGTTGCTGATTTCTTGAACAATGGAAAGTCTCCACTAAATCATAATGGAGCAAGGGACAATACAAGAGCATACAGATGAATTGAGCCCTGTCAGTATTATTCTCGTTGGACTGGCCACAATATCCGTGATATTTGACATTGGGTTCATTTTCTTTCTGCTTCAGCAACGGCAACCATTCACAATCAAAACTGTCTTGCTTTTCGCTTATTTGGTCTCATTATCAGCCTATGTTATATCACACTCAATCAGCCACGATCTTCTTGCCTCAACAACGCTATTCTTTTCCTGTAGTCAAATCTTTTATGTTCTGTATCACTGGCAAAGAAGCCTTCCCGTATTTCGAGAAACAATGTCATCCAATGTTCAGCACGTCTTAAAAGTGATCATTATCGCGAAAGCGCTGCTAAGCGCCTTGCCACTAGTTCCCTTAGCTGTTCCTATGGATGGTTCAGCAAGGACACAGTTATACTTTGTGTCGCGCTCATTGAATGGTGTCGTGATGATTATCGTCGACTTGTTTTTCACTTGGTCTTTCTTATACTACTGTTTCGTGAGGACTGCGGATACTTTACAAATGAAAGGCGTTGATGCGCGAGTTTTGAAGTTATTTGTAATTATTGCACGTTATGGAGTGATGGTGGTACTTTTAAACATCGCAGCCTTGGGTGTTATGATTGCCCAGACAATGGCAACCATAAACCGTACAACCGACAGTAATGATTATATGCTCTTGTTGATTGCATTTGATGTCTTGATGACATTGATGGGAATATTATTGGGATCGCAGAAAATACGGTTAGTTCTTTTAAAAAACGAAGAAGATACATAAACCATTTATTCAAATTTTATCGTAACGCTTTCCTCGTTGCTGGAATCTTTAGTTTCCGAAATCTACTCACAAGCAATACTTTCAATGCAACCAAACACAGTCCAGCCAAGAATGAACATACATCAAAAACAATATAAAGTCCTGCATAAGCACTGACGCCGTTTTCATGGTTCATCGCTGCTATAACTTGTTGGGCAATGAAGGTTATCCAAATCAGTGTAGCAAAGAAGCAAGACCCCAATCCCCATCTAGCAACTGTTACAAACATATCCACAGCCTTCATATCAGTAACTGTTTCATTTGTCTCAATAACGCGGTCAAACAAGTATCGAATATATTGGTACGCGAAGTACCCATCCAAGGCCAAGATGCCCACAGCGGAAAGTCCAGCGACCCCAAAATAGGCAGGTATCATTATTTTCCGATCAAGAGGCAGTAAAATCACGATGCTAGCTAGCAAACACGAGCAACAAGTCACGACCAGTATCACCTGAAATATCTTGACGACTTTAGATCCAGAAGTAATCCGAAACACTTCTTTACATCGCTCCCACGCACACAAAAGGTAAAGAATCTCGAGCAAAGAAAACGCTACCGTCGGTAAGCAATTGATAACTTTCGGGGGTATTGTCCTGTATGAAAAACTAAAGGCATGAACTCCAAAGTATACAGTCTGTGTTGTAAGAAATACAACGAGTAGTGTGTTCTTGCGCGTCCAGATTGTGTCTTCTTCAGTTTTCCGTGTCAGATACAGAAAAGCGGAAAAGAATATGAGCTCCAGTGCGGCAAGAAAACACATGGCGGTGAACCCTGACCACACCAGAGGTTGAAAGTGAAGATCTTGTCGGAGTCGGGCATCCATTTTGCAACAATGGTGATGTTAGGGAATTGTCTTGAAACAATGGGGGGATTTAATGCGATTCACGATCCCCCCCCACTTCATTCAGAGTCGGAAATTCATATTGCGACAATGGTGTTTTCACATGGTGTTTTTCAGGGTGTTGGCAGAGTTTCCTCCTTTTAAACAATGGGGGATTTGGCGAACATAACGATATCCCTGACTTCATTTAACGATGGCGCGAGCTACTTCCAGTTTGCGCTGAGTGGAACTAATTTTTGTATTCTGTTCAGTCTTATAGCCTGGATGTACAACGAAGCCGTGGCCGTTTGGATTTTACCCAACTTGCTGATGTTTATTTTCATACTATTAACAGCCATACATATTGCGATCTGTTCTATCGATACATTTTTAATCATGGACCTGAGTTTAGGGAAGGATATTGCTTTCACTTTCGGACTTGTCTCGTACCTTCACTATCGACGAATGAGAGCCATGCCATTAATTGAGCTCGCATCATCCAAGATATCTTGTGAAGTTTTCAGCACTATGACCCACATCGCGTGTATACTTGCTGTAATGTCGACCGTAGTTTCTGCATGGAAGAATTTGACTTGGTGTGGTGACATACTTTGGGCAATATGCGGTGTAGGCGTGATATGTCTCGAGATTTTCTCGGCTTATACTTCACATCAATTTATTTACAAAAACCCCGCGGATTTGGTTCCCAATGAACGCGGCGACCCACTTCCCGCTGTCGCGCAAATGACACTGGCCACATCCGCGTGCATATTGCTCTATCTTTCCCTCCATGTTATACAGATGGTTATGGAAAGAAATGGGGGAGTAAATGACAACAGAGTATTAATCTGCGAAATACTCGAAAATATAAGCGAAACACTCCTCACAAGCACAGTAGCGATAACAAAACTTCGAATTATTTCAATAAAGAAACCATAATCGACTGTCTCTCAAAACATATTAAGTACAGACGAAACCGCCATACCGTCCCCTTCACCCTGGCCCTGACTCCCATCATAATTCCAACATTTCTCCTTCCTAACCCTCTCCTCCAATTTACTCTGATACTTCGCCGCATTGACTGCGAAGTTATGTCCAACCCCAAGCTGCGCCTCATACATCTTCCGATACAACGAAACAACAGGCAACACATCCTCAATCAAATCAACCTCCAACCCAACAGGCAACTCCGTCTCAACCTGCGCGTTCACACCTCTCAAGTAACCCTCGAATTTACTCTGCGGCTTCTGTCGCGACCGAGCCCACTTTTTGAGCTTTAGAACCATCGTCAACGTGTCCTTATCAAGTTCCGCGGCGAGTGACGGGTCCATACCGACTTGTTTCATATCCGCCGCCATTTTAACGACTTTTCCAAAGGTATCAAGACTAGTAACCGCGCCAGCATGTGCTGCAACAGAGGCTGCTAAAGCAGCGTCACCCGAAACAAGGTCTCGTTCGAGTTTCCGTTTTTCTCGCAAATCTGATTTGATTGCGTCTCCGCGGAGGATGGAGAAGGCCTGGATGTAGCGGAGCGCGGATTCTGATTTCCCGTCTGTTTGTTCGGGTATGATGAAGGAGTCGGATTTTCGGGTTTGAGGTGGGGGTGAACCCGGGTTTGGGGAAAGGTTTGTTATGCTTGATCCTGTGGGGCGCGCGGAGGCGAGGGCTAAGGCGACTGGAGATGGGGCTGTGGGGATTACAATGTGCGAGACGGAGCGAGAGCGGGAACGTGTTCCGACAGAAGATCTGCCCATGCTTGATGTGGCTGAACGGATGGAAAGGCCTCGGGTTAGGGATGTGGAAGGGAGGTCCAACATAGTGTTTGTGCGACGATGGGCTGTGGATGCACGCGGAGAGGGGATGGTTGGGGGTGAAAGAGCTTCAGCGGGAGCTTCCAATGTAGGTTTGGCCTCGTTAATTGTTGGGGCTCTTGAAACTGAACTTCTCAAGGATTGACTCGACTTGATGGGCATTCCAATCATTCCTCCAATGAAAATTGGCTTTGATTTGTTTTGCAGTGGTTTGGCCGAGAAGGTAAAAGACGGTTGGCTGTGAGCAGTATGTAGCTGGGGTAACAGAGGTTTCTTTCCAGGCACAGTCAAACTCCCGCGCTTTGTCTCAATGATAGTTGGCGCAACAGGGAGATCCTCATCTTGATCCACAATCTCCGAGTTTGCCACATGAATATGAATATTTGCCGCATTCGCCGAATCCGGTGGGGGAAGGTTCATATTGCTAGATCGGCGACGATTCACAAGCTCTTTAAACTCTTCCAAATTCTCCTCCTCCCTTATATCAAACGTATCATTTTCCTCTTCCTCTTCTTCAAAGACTTGATGCAAAGTCTGCGTTCGCTTCAGACTCCTCACTGACATGTCATTTCGAGACTTATTTGCAACTGCAGAAGCGTCAGACTCCTTTGTCCCACCACCAGAAAACAATGGAATAGGAATCAAAGCCTCAATCGCGTTCGAAACACGTCTCATAAAGCTTCCCGATTTCTTTTCAGTTGTTACATATACAGGTGGAGGAACGTATTCCAGTGACCCACTATTGCTCGCATCATGATCCCCACTTTCTTCTTTCTGCGCCTCTAAATCCACAGCGGGAGCAACTTGATTTCTATTGAGCTGTTTCGCACTCACACCACCAACAACACTTCCTCTCGCCAAACTCGCCCTCCCATCCGACCCACCCCCAAACAAAGCACCCATCAAAGTCTGTCTCCGTCCACCACCATCACCAGCAACAACCGGCGTCCCTTCTTCTCCCCTCTCCTCCTCCTCCTCGCACTCTTCTTCCTCGTTATCAGAACCAGCATTCTCAAGCTTCTCCACAAGAGACCCGTTCTTTTCCGGCGCGAGTTTCTGGATATCATAGCTAGAATTAACTTTCGACACGATATCGTTGAAATTCGCGGCAGAGGACCCAGCGATTCCCATGGAACTACGTGATCGGGCGCTTGTCGCACTGGGTCTCGCTATTGAATCATATTTGAATCATATTTGAAAAAACGAAAAACGAAATTAAAAACCTGATACTGGGTCCATGTTCATGAAGAGATGGACGGGAACGTCGCGGACGCTTAGGTTTCGGATTGTTTGTTGGATTTGATCGCCGGTGTAGGCGGAGGCTTGGCGGGAGGGGAAGTATGCTGTACCGGTTGATGGTCCGTTTCGCGCGGTTTTTGATTTCATTCTGGATTGGGTGCGGTAGTTTAGGTTTGCTAGTGAGCCGGCGGAGAATGGGGCGGCGTTGCTGATCGTGTTTGATGGAGGTTGAGATGGAGCATCTTGGGTACCGTTGGTTGCTTGATCAGTGCTACTGTCTGGCTGTGGTTGGGAATCCATTGATGTGTTGTGAGGTAGGGTCGTGACAATTCAGTCCTTCGAAAAGAGAACACGTCAGAATCAAACAAAAGAATAAAGTTTATTGTGTAAAAGAAAGAAAGAGAGAAAATGGCGTAAGTGTAGAAAAGGATCTAAACTGGTCTAGTGTATCAAGGGACTGCTCATTGGTAAGAAGGCTGCTCATTGGAGGCAAGAGTAGAAGCACTGGGAGAGGCAACTTTGATGGGCTCAATTTCACTCGAAGACAATCGATTTTTAGCAATGGTAGCAAGTTTGTTGAGACGAGACTTGATACCCATGTCAGGAATGACAGGAATTGAAGCAACAGCACTTGAAACTGTCGAACCACTTTTCCTGTTGTTACTGTTTGCCGCCACACTCTGGATAGCCTCTGTCTGCTGTTCCTTGATATCATCAATAACAGTCATGAGCGACTTTGTCTGGTTCTGCAGAGACACAGTGACAGTGTCAATATACATTTGTGGGAGTGTCTCAAACTTGGATTCGAGATCAGAGAGCTTTGAGAGGAGGTCAGCGTCCTGGGTAGATGCCGAGACATGGGCAAGCGATGCTCTGAGTTCCTTGTCAAGTTCGGCCTGTTTGAGGGCGATCTGTTCAAGGCCCTTTGAGACAATGTCGGGGATGAGGGTGGAGGAGATGCGTTCGACGGATTCCATGCGCTGGTTCATTGCGCGGATTGCTTCAGAGATTCTGTCGATTGAGGCGTCGTCGGTGGTGGAGGGAGTTGGAGAAACGGGAGCGGCAGAGGGCTGTTGCTGTTGCTGTTGCTGTTGGGCAAAGTGCTCTTGCTGCTGCTGGAAGGAGTCCAGGGCCCAGGTCATGTTGTCGACAGCTTAATTAGGCGAGTTAGAAGGTTGGTTCAGAAGGAGGGGGAAGTGTAGGTTAAATTAGGCCATGAGACAGGCAGGTTTAAGGGACAGAACACGCACCATCAGCCAGAACATTCTCGCACTTTCTTCCAACTGCAACAAGAGTCTCAACCGAGGCAGACAGACCAAGTAGTTGTTCCTGCATCATCTGGGCGGCTGCTTGCTGCATTCCCGATTGGTAGTTGGTTGTTGGTGGTGGTTGAACTTGCGAAGTGGCATGCGAGAAGACCCGGGCTTCAACGGCGCCAAGTCGGCCGTCCAACGTGTCCAGTTTGTTGAGAATTGTCTCAAGCTGCGGCGAAAGAAGGCGCTGCACAACCGATGACAGCGATGCCTCGATCATCGCTGCGAGTGTTGTGCTGCTTCCACCCTGGCTGCCATACGTCTCTTCGTCTACTTCAACGGATGGGGCGGCCTTGACGTCAAGGGCGGCGGTAAGTTCAGTGGCCATACTCTCAAGGGACATTGGTTGGATTTCAGGAGGAAATTTAATCAAACTTATTCAATCTGGAAAGGAGAGAATTAACTCTTAAAGAAAGGAGACCGGCTTAAAATCTCGGCATTTGCTCTACTTATCAGGTTTTGTTCCGTACGAACCAGATTTCGTATCAATTTGAGATATCCATTGTTCCCATTGTACTGAAAAACACAATGAACATCACAGATGACATGTTCCAGCCCGCTCCGCCGACATCACCCTTCAACAGCTCAATACAGTCAAGCCCCGGATTCTTTCCTGCAAGCCCCGGTTCAGAATACACAAAAATGCAGATCCTCCTGCATGCATCTCCACGCGTTCAATCTGGCACAACTCTCTACCTCTCCCTCCTAACCTGCACAACAATAGCAATCACAGTAACCCTCGCCCGCTTCCTTCACAAAACAAACACCCCCTTCCTCTCCCCTCCAACCCTCCTCATATTCCTCGGCCTCCTCTCCCAAACAGCCTACACTGCCTCATCCGCCTACTTCTTCGATAACCCATTCAGCAAACCCGGTAAAGCAATCAACATCCTCTTCTTCGCAACTACCCTCGTCCTATACGCCTGGCAACAGTGGACTCGATCACACCAAGTATTCCACCTAACATCCACACCCTTCTTCCTCACACTCTTCAAATCCATCCTTATCGCATTCACACTCTTGCATACATACCCCTGCTCCTCCTCGCCATCCCAATCCCTCAAGACAACTTCCTCGTAACAAACGTGACGGCGCGTGCACTCGTGTATATCTGTGTTGTTTCTTTAGACATGTTCTTCCTCGTGAACTTTATACGATATATTCTGCGTGCGACGGTTTCGACGATTGAAGTGAAGGGGATTGAGAAGTGTAAACAGGACACGATTCCGCTGTTTCAAGTGACGGCGTGGTATGGGTTCCTAGCGTCGACGGGGGTTTTTGTGTCGGCAGTGTTGTTTGTCGCGACAGGGGTTGTGGCGGTGAAGGGGAAGAATCTGTGGCGTATGTGGTTTTGAGTTGTGTGCAAAAGACGGGGATGGTGTTTGTGTCCGGGGTTGTTGCATTGCAAAAAGCGGCTTTGGTGAAGTTGAGGAGGAAGGGGTTGGAGGCAAAGAGGATGCGGAAATAGTATGAAATAAATATGCGGTGAATGAACGAGTTTGATCTTGAGTTCAGTAGTTGAGAGCTGTGTTCAAAGCGGCGTTGGTAATAACTGAGGAAGAAGGGTGGAGAAAGTGATGATACTGAACTTCATTATAAAGAACCTTGCGGTGCACGTGCTTTTAAGTGCATGCAGATGTTTGGTTTGGTTTTTTCGCCCAGAATTGAAATTTGGGTAAGCCGAGCTGGAAAGGATTGGAAAAGGAATATGAAAATATGTATACACAAACTTTTTCTCAAAGATCTGTAGTAGATTTTTAAATTTTCAAGCGTCGGAGTCGGCCATATAAAGAAAACAATGACCCAACAACAATGGCCCAAAATGGAAGTCTGGCCGCAGTAGACCCTGACCTCATATCTACACTTGAGAAGACCGCGATTCCCGACTCAGACGATATTGCGGTTCCATTGATCATCATCATTGAAATCGTAGCAGTCACAACAATACTACGCCTCCTCTACACTCTTTACATCACCAAGGCTCCACTTTCAAAAGCAGTCTGTTTATTACTCGCAGGCCTTCTCTTCCAAGTCGCATACCTTGCATCAAACGCGTATTCCATTTCAAATGAGCTCTCAGATTACAACGACTCTCTATCAGCAATCTTCCTTGTTTTCACTGCAACAGCGTATCTATGGTATCAATGGCTACGATGTTCAGAAGTTCTAACATTGGTCTACTCGCCCATCGTAATCCGAATCTTTAAGGGTATTTTAATCATGTTCTCACTCGATTGCATCGCGGTGCCAGTGTTTTACGCCTTAAGACACAAAGAAAATAATGCTGTCGAAGTGATTCATATTGTGTTAAACTTAGTTAAGTAGTAGAGTTATTTTTGGTTACTACAAAGTTTGGGCTGATTGGGTCAGGTCTCGTATTTATTGAGTCGTGTATTTATTTTGCGTCTCTAGTTGTTCAAGGGCAAGAAGGAAATAGTTTGGCTTATATTTGGATGTGTGTTGTGCATGATTTGGTTGTTATGCTTGTTGGAGTAACTTTGGTGGAACAGAAGTTGGCATTCATCAAAATTCATGAGAAACGGGTAATTTCTGTTATAATTATAATAAATTCTCAATTTTATTTCGCCATTTAATGCATACAACTCTTAAAAGATTGAAATACGCGAAAAGATCTTGTGTCCAAGAACAGTATGATAAGCTGCAGCCCCAACATGTGCCAAGACCACAAACTCCAAAGCCTGTCCCATAATATTATGAGCAAAGTAAAGCTGTCCACCAAGTGCCTTGTTTGGTGTTTCAGCACCCTTCAAGAACGTGCCTGAAAAGAACGGAACACCGTATCCACTGTAGTATCCCATCGCGAGTCCAGAAGCTGGCATTCCAATCATGAATCCGTACAACGCAATGTGGCCTGCATCACCGGCCCACTGGATCACTTTTGGTCCTGGAATGTGCGCTGGGATCTTTGAGGCAAAGCGGAGTCCAATGCGTGCTGGAACTGCGAAGGCGACAATGACAGCTAAACTCTTGTGCCAGTTCATGTACTTTGCCTGTGGGTGGGTGGGAAGGTTAGGGGATTCGATGCGGATGAAGTGGGTGGTGAGTGGGTCTTTACCTTCAATGCTTTGTCCTGTGTGTTTTGTGACGCTTTGACGGTTCCAATACATCCGAGCATGAGACCTCCGATTCCCCAGTGCATGGCGGACATGGCTCGTGAGTATGCAAGTGGAGCTGCCATCTTTGTATGTTCGTGGTTGTTTGGAAGTAATTTACAACCGATTTGAAATCAATAACAAAGCATAAACGAATTATGTTATGTAAGATATAAAATTCTAATCAGTTGCATGGTACCGCTTCACTTTCTCAATCGGACTAACAACTCCAGCCACACAAGGGGTTTCCTCCAACTTCTGCAGATACTTCCCAAGAACACCCTCATCAATCTTAAGACCTGGAATAAGGCCCAATCGACGCAAAAACGGAGCTAAAACCACATCCACAATTGAAAAGTCGTCTCCAAGCAAATAGGGCCCCGACGAATGGTTCTCGAGTGTATGAACGATTTCAGTCACAGCTGCTTCCAACTGTTCTCGATGTTCTTGAGAGTTTTCGTAAAGTGCCTTGTCGAATGCAGGGAAGAATTCACGGTTGAGGTAGATTAAGCATCTGTGGCAATCTGCAAAGTTTCCTGGGTAGAGCGTTGGAACTGGATGGTCCTTTTGGAGACGAGATATCATTTTCTCTAGGTCACTAGAATAGGATCCATCTGGATATTCCATTACTGTGAATGAGTCAGTTTGATGATGCATTTGGAATCAGTTGGTCACTCAACCTGGATATTGGCCTTTAGGTGAAGCAGTATGAAACCAAGATGGATCTTGATCGTTTGAATCCAGAATAATAACTTCCAGGTCGACACATTTGAAAGCATAGGCAATGCGTACTTTTTCAGCGAAGGGGTTGAGGCCACGCGAGATGAGGGTATCTTTTGTCACGTATACTCGATCATCCACAGGTTCCTCAACAACTTCCGCTTTCTTATCGACTTCAGTCACTGTTGGAATCACTTCTGGTTCCAGCACTTGCTGATCAACTACTTGTTCAACTTGTTCCTCAATAACTGTTTCGACTTTCGTTTCTTCAACAGCTTCAAAAATAGGTTCTACAGGCGGAGAAAGTGGTGGAGACGTTGCTTTTTGGCTGATGCCAGAGAGACGACGTTGCCACTCGCCGAGCTTGGATCGAAGCTTGAGCATGTGGTTTTTTGGGAGAAGTGGATTGGGAAAGCCCTTATCTTTAAACAGCACACTATCTACATAGTCCCATGCCGCCCTTCAAAAAGAAACTAAATAAAACATGAATAAGTCTATTAGAGAATGATAACTATACACACATAGGATCGCAACATTACAACGATGAACAACACAGAAACAATTAAAATCACTCAATACTCTTGAACGCCACTTCAAGCAACTCCACAAGTCTTTTGAATTCTTCCGACTTCAACCAAACACGCGGCCAGAGCGTCATCCCACTCTCAAACCCAGCAATAATGCCACCCATAACCTTTTCAAAGTCCTGCTCAAATTGACTATCAACCAGCTCAAGAATGTGTCGCACATTCCGCTGGAATTCAATCACCTGTTGATCAAGTGTAGGCTGGGGCTGATGCTGCCAAGGCATAGCAGCCGTCTCCAACACGTGCACGGCACCTTTACTGAACGTTTCGTTCATATCGTGAAGAAGCATTCGTCCGAGTTGGACTGATCGCGTCAAATAGAATTCTAGGCGTTCTTGGTGGGTGGTGATCAGGGTTGAGATGATGTGGTCTGGGTCATGCGAGAAACGACCTGATGGATGTTCGATGACTGTGTGTTTTTGGAATATAAGAGATACAAGGGATCATTGATAAGGGGTTACCTGGAAGTGTTCCGGCTGGGAAGTAGGATGGTTGCAGGTCGATGCGGTCCCAGCTGACAAACTCTAGTTCGACTCCTTTAAATGCATAGGCTGCACGAACTTGGGCGGTGAAGGCATTGGATCCTTGGGAGTAGAGTGTATCTCTTGGAACAGGGGATTTACGCTCAACAAGTGGATCAGGTTTCGCGATCGGCTCTGCTGAAGGAGCTGTTGTTGGCGTGACAACTTGAGTGGGTTCTTGCTTGATTAACACGAATCCATCATCTTCGAGAGCAGAGGCTTCGATGATCGGTAATGGACGGGGAGCGATCCGTGGAGAGGGCGTCCTGAAACTAGTTGAGAGTCGTCGCTGCCACTCTCCTAGCTTTGCGCGCAGCTTCAGCATTTTAAGGGTTTTCGCAAATGGGCAAGCCTGACAACGGAAAATCTTGAGAAAATACCCTGATTTATCCCAAGAAGTTTGATGGAAGAATACGAGTGTATTTACTTTGAGAAACGAGGAAGCCCCATTAGAATAGATACAAGCTCAAGAAGATAGGCATTCCGTAAATCACCACTACAACCGATAAACCACTGCTAAATCACTCCGCCTTCTTCAAGGCTGATTCCAAATAGTTCACGATTCTCTTGAATCCATCGCTCTTGAGCCAAACGATCGGCCAAACTGTCATTCCATTAGCGAGCCCAACCTCAACAGGCCCAAGAACAGCAGCGACTTCTCTTTCAAATTGAATCCAACTGGCAGTTCTTTTTTCAACTGATTCCATAACGATGGTTATGGCATCACGAAATTCAGTGACAATACGCTCCAAGTCAAAAGCTGATGATTTAGAAGCGTCGTTAAGCACAGACGCAGCAACCGTAACGTGAGCATCTGCTGTGGCAAGATAGTAGACATCGGTGTGAAATGATTCAATACTTTGCTGCGCAAGGACAGCATTATGCGGAGACTGGGCCATGAGACGTCTTCCGAGCAGAATCGCGTGTTTCAAATTCAATCTCAACAATTGATTCTGAGTACTGGGCGAAATAGGTGCTTCAGGTGCCTCCTTTGCTTGTCCTCGTACCACTGGCAACTGAACAGCGGCAACAGAAGCAGTTGGAGCATTCCAAGGCTTAGTACTGTATGAAGCAGTTTTCTTGATACTGTTTGGAGCCTTTGGAAACTCGTCAGTGGTAGTTGGTTGGATTGAGCCAAGCATCGGAGTCTTTTTGGTGTATTCTTTTCAAGCATTGGTCTTTCAACCTCCTCAATATATTACCTTACATTCTGATATCTACTTCTTGCACAAATAACAATGTATCCATAATTTTGCATGAAACGCCACGTGGAGGGTAAAGAAGAAGTGCCAACAAAGAAACGATTTATGCCGCGTGTCCAGGTAAGACAACCACTGAGACCACCACATGTATGCCCCAATACTGACACCTATTCCAACAGCTTTATGTGTATGATCTGTCGCAGGTACCTGAAAAAGGCTTGAGTATGTGTAAGCTAACACAGCAACCACCTCGCAGGGCATGGCGGCCATGATGAGTGTCGCCCTGACTGGCCAGCACATTGCGGGTATTTGGCACACATCCGTCGTTGCCTTTGGAAAGGAAACGTACTTTGGCCAGGGCATTTCAATCGAAGTTCCCGAATCAACGCCACACGGACATCTCGTCGAACGAATCGATATGGGCGAAACACAAATCCCGGAAGAAGTTTATTGGGAGTACATTGACTCTTTGCGGGAGTTCTGGACGGCTGACAAGTACCATCTCTTTGACAACAACTGCAACTCCTTCTCAAATGAAGTATGTCAGTTTCTAGTGGGAAGAGAGATTCCCAAGCATATTACTGGTCTGCCAAAGGAGTTTCTCTCAACGTGAGTTTGTAATCATGTTCCCTCGTGTTCCATCGATTTCTCAATCACACGTACAGACCATTTGGCCAGCAAATTGCACCAATGATCGAGCAAATGTTTGGTCCGTCTCGAGTCGCTGCTGAACACCGTCCTCAAAATGAGCTCTTGTCAACACTCGCCACAACCACGTTTGCTGGACCTCAACACGAACACGACAAACTGAACACACCAAATCTTCGAGCTCTATCTAAAGATTTCATCCTGTTCATGCATTCTAGTGACTTGGAGCTTATTTTCAGGAAACTCAATGGATGGCTTAATGAAGCAGGAATTAGTGCGGAAACAGAGCCTGTTTTGGACGCAGTTAAAGCTGTTCTGAAAGCAAAATACGACGAAGGAACAATCAAGCTTGGTCCTCTCCCAGCTAATTGGTGGACTGCCTTTGGTAAGAATACAAACTGGTTCGATGCAACACTTACACACTCTAAAGAGAAATGTATCGCGACTTTGAAACCTGATCAACTCTTTCCTTTAATTGACATTCTTCGTCTCCTTGTCCTTGACGAAACCGTCGCAAAGTCCCTGATTTCCCAGTCTCCATCGCCACTCATTCTTCTTCTTGCTCGGTTCCAAAAGGCATCCCACTCGCAATACAATGAAACTGCACAGCTCCCGAAAGCATTGCACATGATGCTTTTGCGTCTCACCTGCAACCTCTTCGCGCATTCCGACACAATGGCTCACATTCTTGCATTGCATCTCACGATTCCTCCATCAACGCCACATCGAACTGTCACGACTGCGACGTTGATTGATGCTCTGCTTAGTCCAGAAGAATCTGTACGCCAATGCTCGTCGTCTCTTGCGTTCAATATGGCTGTGGAAGCTGTTCTTGGACGACCCAAATCTGAGGACTCTGTTTACGAAGAATGGTGTCTCGAAATGGTTGCTGCTGTTGTAAAAGCGCTGGAAGCCGAGAAAGGTGATGAGATTGGTGAGTTTTTGTTGAAATCAAACTCACTTCACTAATCGTCATGTTCTCCAGCGTTGAGGCTCATGTCAGCTCTGGGTCACTTGCTGTACAGAGCACCAGAGGAAGTCGTGTCTCTTGCCAGCGTGCTGGGAACAGCTGACATTTTAAACGCGAAAGCAGCTGAATTCAGAAAGGCAGGAGTAGAAAGGGAAAAACTGATTCGGGACTTAGCTCAAGAGATTTGTCTCCTGCTGTGAGTTATTGATACTGCATGATAGTAATAAACTATTTTCTTTCTTTCTTAATGTCACTACAATTTAAAAAAGGCGGGCAATGAGGAGGGCAACTGATGAAATGATGAAGAGGAGTTGGGAGCCAACGTAATTTTACTGTCGAAGTGGAAGAAGTCTTGTTGAAGTGCCTTGGGTTGTGGTGACGGTAACGACAAATGTGTGAAAACAGCGAGGATCGCGGCAATGGAGTAGGCAAGGATCATTTTTCGTTTCGAATGGATGGCAAAAATCCCTCATCCAGCCTCAACACACTTTTTTATCAACAAGAAATATTTGTTGATATGGTATGCAACTCTGTTCATGTTTTTTTACTATCGGACACTTATTCAGACTTGTAAACATTAAACAAGTGGCAGACCTTCAAGTATAGATTATGCTTCTGCACTTTCCCATTCTTGAAATGTTAGACTGTAAATAGATTCCATACATGCTGGACTATGAAACAGCCCCCATAGTTTTCCATACTTAGAACATCCGAAATATATGCTTTTTAAATCTCATTAAATCGCTCCAGGGCAACTTGCTGATATATCCTCTTGGCAAAAATGAGTGCCTGAAATGCATGAGCAGCAAAGGTTTACATCATGAATTGAAGCTCGTACGATTAACAGCTCTGTGGCACTCTCAACAATGTTTCAATGTGATATCACTGCTTTAGAAACGAAACGATTTTGCTTGTATGTTGCGTGCCCAGATTTGTTGGAGATGAGATCTCGTGACAAAGGGCACGCGCGAGGAGGCGTTAAAAATGTCCCATTAACAATCTTTCCATCTGCACAAAAATGCTTGTTCAAACTGTGATTTCTTTGGTTTCGTTTGCTGCCACTGTGCATGCTTGGGGAGACTCCTTGGCCCACCCTGTCACATGAACTCTTGCTCAAAAGGTATTAATAACGGAATTTTGTTGAAAGCCGCTTGCTGATGCTTTGCAGTACACCGCTAACCCTGTTCTGCAGGAGTTCTGGTGGAACTCTGTCGGAATTCTGTCGAAAAATCCGGCTGGAATTCCGAAAGGGTTACACCACAGAGTTCCCACAGAAGGTTATCTGCCGGAATTTCAACAGAGCTGCTCTGTCGGAATTCCGTAGAAAACTCTGTTGGATTTCCGCCAGACTCTTCCACAGAATCCCTACAGAGCAGGGTTCGTTTCAGTTCCCCGTCTCTTATTTTGGGAGGCAGCCACATGACAAAAAGATGGAAATGATTTGTATTGGTTATATTATTTATTTCAAGAACCGAATGAAATCAAAGATTAGAGCAGTTTCAGAGTTAACTTACCACACCAAAGTCAACTGGAATTTGGCCACTCGGAAAACAAACCCTGGCACCAAGTCTCCAGTTTTAGGGCGACGGTCTTCAAAGTTATCTGTTTGGCTGTCAGCGAGAATGTCCGGCAGGCGTCAACTTCTGCTCGATGGACACTGACAAAGGCCCTTCCCCCACTTCACAACCTCAAAGAAAGTGAACGGAACGGTAAAGATAGAACGTCCATGTTATATCTAAAAGCTCGATAAGACACATAACTGCACAACTTTTACTAGCTTACTTAATAAACAAGTACCGATCCAAGAATCGAGCGCGACTTTCTACTTGTCAACTGCGAAAGTGTGGACTAAGATGTTGAGCAATGAGAAAGTGAAAGGGAGGAAGTACCTGACTTGTAATAGAACGTAATTGCAGCGTAGAACGTAATTGCAGCGTCGCTTTGAGACATTTCATACTTTTCAGTTGTAACTGGTCCTAACTTAGTTTTAGCATTGAATCCAATCAACAGCGTGGTATGGACTGAAGTACTCACCCGTCGCAGAGCGACCATTGTTTGGAACAAGCGGCTTTCGAGACAATACGCAAGGAGCGGACGTGAATTCTGGAGGGAAAACGAGGTGAGTTGAGTTTACAGTGTGGACTTAAGTCACCCCGTAACACTTGAAACCCAAAGGGAAGTCCTAGAGTGTGTCAATAGCAGCTTGTTTGAGGGGTTAGCGCATTATTGGACACAGGAAATAGGCTTCTGTTGTCGACTTGCAATTGAATGTGCCAGCATTACTCATCAATCCTTGACTCTGTTGGTATGGATTGGGAGAGATATGCTTAATCAAAACGCAAATCGATGAGAGAGAGAGAGAGAGTGTGTGTGTGTGTGTGTGTGGGTGTGAGAGACGAGGGAAAGAACTTGAGCTTGTTGTTGTCTTGATTTCGAAGTTATTTCAAAGGAGGTCTATCATTATCCTGCGCTTTTATTGTACTATTCTATACTTATTTGGCAATGAACAGTTGCGGAGGAAGGTCGCGAAGTCGGAAGTTAGGTCGCCAGCAGGGACAGCTTGCATACAATCGATTACACAAGGTCACCAGTTGTAAATGGTGTCTTTGGTTTGGATGAGTTTTAATATATATCGTAATTGAATATCAGTATAAATTGTAATATTGAACAGAGCGCGTGGCTGGAGTTCTAATGTTTCTTTCCTTACTGTTGTGGATCCTAACTTAAACATGTCCTGTGTGGTGAGGGATACTTCCTTTGGTAACACTTGGGGCACTGTGCAAGAAGCTCTGTGTTCAAACTCCCGTCTCGAATTGTTTTAAAGTGGGATGGATTTAACCCTAATCTGTCGATACTCTGTCGGAACTTCTCACAGAATATCCCACGGAACGTTCTGTCGAAAACAATGTCACAAATTCCCACGACAATTCCCACCTAACAGATGGTCCGTGGGAACTATGTGATAATTTCCGACAGTGTTCCAACAGAACACGTGCTCTGTGGGAATTCCGTCGCAAATATGGTCTAGGGGTGTACTTGAGTGCTAATGGACAGAAGCTTGTGGCTTCTCTTGTCGACTCGACTTTCTCCCAATCTCTTGCTGGACAGAGTAAGTGTTCTTGTATTGGCAAGTTGTTGAATAACAGTGACTTGTCAGCCGCAAACTGGGCGGATACGTGGCGAACATCTCACAGAGATACTGCTGCTTGGCATTATGTTGGCATGATGAAGGCTCCTCCAGCTTCTTGTGGATACGTTTCCACCGATTCTGTTGGACGCACCTGCATTATTGCTGCCATCACCGATCAAACCAACATTCTCTTGGCCAACAAATGTGCTCCATCGACAGCGTCCACTCAAGCCATCCAATTGTGAGTACACCCCAGAGGGTGACCAACATTTTAGAATAAAATCATTGAGACAAGGTGAATATTTTGTGACTGTTATGACTTCCTAATCTACACCGTCAACCACTAATAGTGTCGACGACACTAATTTATGTAACTTCTAAAATGTCCAATCGGCTAGAATTTACAGTAAATAGTGTCGATGACACTATTAGTGAATCGACACTAATTCAAGACACCACAATGAAATCAAAAAGTTTAATCAAAACACAATAAAATATAAGAAATAAAAGACATTAATATTAATCTTCCTATTCAGAACCAGAACTACACTCTTGTTCACTTTCGACAACTTCATCCACTGGTGTCCCATCGAAGTTGTCGCGATACTTGTTAATAATATCTTGCAGCTGTTTAGAAAGCATGGATTCCTTCCATTCTCCATTTTCAAGACTTAGTCCGCAACGAATCATAGCTTTTCTGGTGTAGGAGAGGCCATCACTGTCCTTTTGGGAGTTGGCGTCTTTCACGGATTGAGAGGCTGTGCGCAGAAAGAAGTGCTTTCCAGGATTCTTCAACTTTCCAGAAGCTTCAGACACATCTTCATTCTCAAGCATGCGCAGTTTTTCCTTGTTCCAGATCTTCGTCCAACATTCTTTAACCTTTTGAATCGGCCATTGATCTGCTGGCTGGCACAAATGAGTTGAATTTGGGGGGAAATATCGAAGCTTCACATTGGCGTTGTCAAGTGCACGACGTAAGAGAGGTGAGTCATTGTGGCCTCCACAATTATCGACAAAAAGAGTTACCTATTGTTTAATTTAGATAAAGAAGAAAGAGAAGAAGCTATTCACCTTTCGACCTTGAGGATCAGCCAACTTTCCATTTCGGTGACGAACGAAACTTTTGGGGTCAGAAATGAAAAGAGGGAAAACACTGCGATCAATCCAGCCTTTTGGACCAGTCCGGTAAGACACTCCCTCAACGTCATTTGGAACTCCACGGATTGGGAACGAAGACTGTGCATTCTGGAAGATCATCATTGGATCCCCCAATAGCGCCTCCTTTCCTCCTCCCATCCAAACCACCATAGTCATTCCTTCCCCTCCCGATGTCACATCACTGTACTTAACTTCTTCATCCCCGATAAATCCAAGGGTCTTGTGGTTATCCATATTGACAATGAAGTGGGCTTCGTCTGCATTGCGAACCAGATCCTCATCCAATGTGCCATTTTCAAAATCCCGTTTCAGTTGACCCATGTGGTAAGCAACAGATCGCTCAATAGCTTCTTGTTTTTCAGGAGACACTGATAACTTTCCAGTTTGGCGACGAGTGACAATATTGTTGCGCTCCATGAAGTTCCATCGATAGGTAAGCTTGTCAATATGTTTTTTTCCATCTATGTCAACTGAATCCTTGCCTAACAGCATCTCGTAGTCTGGACCATATTCCAGGCCCCTTGAAACCAACGACACAGCCAACGTCCTCAACAAATTCGGATCAAACTTCACTCCTGCTTTCCGAAGACGCTCAAACTCGTCTTTCAACTCCAGATGGATGGCAGAAACCCATGGCGAAACTTTACGACCACAGCCTCTACGTGCTTTGCGTTGAACTTGGACTCGTCCACCGTCAGTGTATGACGAAACATGAAGAGATCCACGATCAAACGTTCCTTCACAGTCATTGAACCAGCGACATGCTTTCTTGTGGTTGGCCCCGTATGATTGGCGAAATGCATTTGGAAACTGTTTGATTGCCCGTGCAGGTATTGTGGCAGATCCTTTCACCTGCTCATTATACATCCAGCGCATGATAACTTTCCTTGAAGCTAGTGGAACGTTTTGTTGTAAAGCTCTGTATATAAGTACATTTAATTGTCAATAAAATAATCTGTATGTGATGTATCCTTGCCTTTTGCGCTTTTGATGAATGACATTCTCAGTGTTCTCTTCATCCGATGAAGGCTGTGCCAGAAAGTTTGCAGCAGCTTCTTCTTCCTCCTCCGACTCACTTGGAACGTAGTCATGGTCATAATTAGGATTGTAAGGAATGCCCCCAAGGAGTCTCAGCAGGGCCACATTATCTTCCTCTCTGCGGCGCTGAATGTCAAAGGCAGCTTGCATATTTTGGAAATATTAGAAAAGACCATGAATCGAAAAAAAGACCATCTTATATCAGCATTATCTTGAATTGTCTTGAAAAGTTGCTTCCGCTGTCATTTCTGTTTATTTTGTGTTTGCACTGTCAAAAAAGGACTGATTCCGATTCCGATTTTGATAATAACAAAAAACATATTTGAAAAGCTGCATGTCAAACTCAACTCGCCCGGTTGTTATTGTTGGTCTTGCAAAGACCAGTGAAGGTTGTACATGCCTTGACCATCCCGCTGGTTGTGGTTTATTGCTTCAGCTCAAGGATACAGTAATTTTGGCACGTTCAACTTATGCTGCTCCCATGGGAGGGCGACTTCCGTGTATCAAGTGCTACCGAGTTGGGAGTGATGGACGTCGACGTTGCCTTCTTGGAATGCTTGCTCTAAGATTTGTTTGATTTGGAGCAGAATGGAGAAGAATGCTATTCTGGATGCATTGGCATTGTGTCAGAACTCATGAAAGACAGTTTAGCAGCACACGGACGTAGGTTGAATAAGGCGAAGTTCAGTTGTGCTGAAGTGATGTTGTTAAATGAACCTTACGTTAAAATGGATATTATAACCAGTCAAAAGTTGGATAATATGAAATCTCAAATTTAATAACATTAAATATTTTACACTAAAAAGTGTCGATTTTTTCCTTGAAGGCTGGTTCTCAAGTTTTAACATTAAATAGTGTCGTCGACACTATTAGTGAATTGACACTAATTATGCATAGACACTATTAGTGGTGAACGGTGTAGGTGGTTTACGTTGGTCAACATTTTCCCAAAGTATTCCTCAAGAATAACCAAAATAGTTTCAAACAAAAACATCCACCTCTCAGAACAAAAATGCAGATTGTTGGAAAATACTGATAGAATTACATTGCAAAAGAAGTCTGTGGAAATCAATACCAACAATATTGTCATAATCTGCCCAGAGACATTGAAAAAAGTTATTCCTTTTGGCCTTTACTAATCAGATTTTTAACTGACACATCCATTCATTTATTTCACTTTTGGAAAGAATATCAAACAAAGATAACATGAACAATTAGTGGTCATTGTCACTCCCCTCTCCCCCAAAGCAAACATTCGAGCAAAGTGAGACTATGTCAGTGTTTAGAAAGTTCAAAATAGCAACATTGCAACAACAAACCAGTCTTTGGGTAATAACCTTTTGAAGCCCTCAGTTGAAAGGAATCGGCTTTGCCAATGGCTAACAGCTATTTGTACGCATTAGTCAAAAAGGCAACCAGTTTTTACACTCACAGTTTTTTTCAATTTGTGGCGATAGGAAGCCAAGGCTTTTGAAAGGTAATCCTTGGCAGCGTTGATCTTGGAATTTGTTTTCGGTTCAAGCACACCCTCCACCTATACCAAATAAAACCCCAACCTTCATGAATAGTAAGCATTCTTCAACACAGTTCTTGACTGGGACTCTTTCATATCGGAGCTTTGTAAATACTTCAATCCCACCCTTGGTATCTTTGAATGGCATGACATAGGAAGTGAAGAGGATTTTGAAAGAGTCGTAAAGAAGAATTTCTGAATGGCTTTTGATGCTTGAGCCTAAGTCAGTTTTTAGAAGGCAGGTGTATTAAAATCAAGAATACCTTATAGCGATCCATGAAGTCTTTGACACTACCACGGTCCAATAGAATAGCAAGAAGCGCAAAAACCAGTTGTGGAACAAGATGATCAGGTACCTTAAACAAAATAGTTGATGAGCAAGAATTGTTTGAGTTGCGCTTACATTTTCAATGAGCTCCAACTTGGCTCACTTGCGTGTGAGTTCCAGCCTACTATTAGGGATGCGAATTTTATACCTGATATCCGGACCTGGTCAGGTAAACCTGGTCACGTGACATGGCCAGGTTTGGTTTTTGGGTGAACCTGGTGGGTGACCTGGTGGTGGTGGTGGGGGTCACGTAGCTCATTTTTTGGAGAATTTCAGGAAATGACACGTCCAATATAGCCATTTCTTTTTTCAATTTTTTATCATTAACTTGCTATGTCTGACTTTGACGATGAAGAAGAGCGTCCAGTCTGTCCTTGAAACACCATCAAAGCACAACAAAACTACTGCAGGTCCAAGAACACCGTCTACTGCTGCCTCAACTCCTAGTTTAAGGGTAAAAGAGACACCTCGCACTGTTCTACATTTCCAGTTGCCGCACTTGAACAAGCAGACGGAGAAAGTGGACTAACAACTCATCAAGCGCCAACAGTTCAAGCTCCAGTTGGCAGGTGTAAAGCGAAAACGGGGAGCCACAAGAGTGGCTGTGGATGCAGACAAACTTGAAGCGTATGGTGTATCATTCTCAGCTCATCTCACGGTTTTTACTCCATTTAGATACCTGAAACTCGATTGATTGTCTGAAGTCAATGCCCTCAAGTGGTGGGAAGCCAACAAGGACAAATACCCAAGTCTATGGAAAATGGCCGGGACTTTTTGGCCATTCCCGGCTCCTCTGTTCCATCTGAGCACCTGTTTTCGGATGCAGGGAACATCATCACCGAGAAGCGTAATCGATTGACGCCTGACACTGCAGGAGCGTTAATTTGTATGCACAACTGGTATACAACTGATGTCCTTTCATTTAATACCAAGGCAACATCGCTTGTTGCTTTGAATCAATATGGAGGAGGGCGACGTTACACGTGAGCTTCAACAACAGAATCATGTGGCTTAAAGCTATTTCCGTTCTTTTTTCTTTCTCTTCTTCTCTTTAATCTTCTTTCATCTTTCAATAAACTTAACTTGACTGTAGGGCGCGTTCCAATCTCTCAATGCTTCTGTGCTGTGACTCCAAAGGTCACGGCGCTGCCATTTAATTGCGCAAAGAAGTGAGAAGGCGGGGCGATGCACTTTATTATACATAAAACGAAAGCTATCGAGTGCCTCTCATAAAACGGCCAAGTTACCATCTTGTCACTGGTATGAGTTCCTTCTCATTAAAGGACGGGTCCGTACTCCCCGATATCAGGCGACGAGTGCCTACTCGGTAAAAAAGAGGATCAATGTACAAACGAGAGCTCACTTTTCTTTATTTAATCTTTATTTATTTGTTGTATAAAGAAAGAGAGAGGACACTAATCATGTTTGATAGGCACGGCTGGGCAGGCATCCTTTCCGGACCTTCTGACCACCACCCAACCTGACATGTACAGGTTCACCCTCAACACCCCCAGGTATACCTGATGACTCATACCCGCAGGTACCGGGTTTAGACCAGGTTAGCATCCCTACCTACTATTCTTGCAAGATCTGCAGAAGAGCGGCATCGCAAAGGTGATTCAGAGCGCTGGCAAATGATGGGTGTGGCTGATGATGAACTACTGCCTCGCGCACGTCCGTCTTCTCTCGAGGCTCCGGCAGGATCACCGGCAGGTCTTGAATCGCCAAACCTTGTATTCAAAAGCTTTGAGATTCGTGATGTTGAATTTGTAGTGGGGAGGTTGGGTTGAGGATTGTTTGAGGACATGTTAGGTTGATTTGAAATTTTGAGGCTCAATTGGAAATGCATGAGCCGGAATAACTGACCTGGAAAAACACATGGGTTATCCCTCATTAAGATCAGTTTTCTGTATCCAAAATAAATAGATAAGAAAAATGTCTTCAATCTGGAAAGCAACAAACAATGGATGGACTTGCCGCATTTGTGGTGGACACATTTCAGAGATGAATAACTTTTCGATTCCACGACACATGGTAACAGGTGAGTACACAATCCAAAATGTTTGTATTTTGAAGTATTTGATACAGGTGTACATCGGTTGGCTGTTGCACTTCAACGTGATTCTATCTCGAATCAGACACAAGGTTTACGTCCTGATGAAAACAGCAGGTTCCATCTGTTGAAACAAAAGACAAAAGAAAGAGGTGAAAGAAACGCATCCAAAGCACTGCTTCCCAGATTGAAGATGACAGTGATTCTGTGGATTAAAACATAGGTTAAAATTATCAATAAACTCAGAATAACCAAAAGAATTGTCCCTTCTGTGGCCTCAACAGATAACATGCATTATTCTTGCCAGAAATCAGGTCTGATAGAATTGATCTGGGGGTTTGGGGAAGCCAGAACACCCCTACACTGATGGAAGTTCAGCAAGTCTCCACTTTTTGCTTAGAACGCATGCCTTTGAAAACAGTCTCGGACACTTTGAAGACACTTTTGCTCACTTCACAAACACATACGCTCACTTCGCAAACAGATTTGCTCACTCCGCAACCACATTCACTCACTACGCAAACAGTCTCGGACACTTTGCAAACACATATGCTCACTTCGCAAACACATATGCTCATTCTGCAAACAGTCCGCAAACACATTCGCTAACTCCGTCAACAGTTTTGCTCACTTAGCAAACACATACTCTCACTTCACAAACAGTCTGGGCCACTCTGTAAACACATACGCTAACTCTGCAAACACACTTGCTCACTCCGCAAACACATACGCTCACTTTGCAAACACATACGCTCACTTTGCAAACACATACGCTCACTTCGCAAACACTTTCGCTCACTCCGCAAACACACTCTCACTCCACAAACAGTTTCAGTCACTCTGCAAACAGTTTCAGTCACTCTGTAAATAGTCTTGCTCACTTCTCCCTCCACATAAACACTTTTGCAAACACTCCCAACTCATGAACATCTCATTGTTGATGTTTAAGTCATTTGTCTTGGTCAGTCTCTAACACATCCTTACATTTTCAACAGTTACATTTAGATTGATGATCTAGAAGATGTGCTACCATAATTATGTCTCATGATGTTTCTCAAGAAAATAAATCTTATTTTTAGGGCTAAGACACATTTTGTTAATGGATATAGTTGGCAATATTGTTGGTCAACAATTTTTTTGAAACTATTCATCCACATTGCCGTTTCCATCTCCAATTTGATTGGTCACTGTTTATTGTTCTCCAATGTAAAAGTCAATATATTTGATGAAATTTTGGGGGAAAATGTCAGTGAGTGTTGTAACCATCCCGGGGTGTATACGCAAAATATGTTTGCCATTGAGTTCCAATATTCTTTTTCAGTTTGGCTCACTTCTTGGGTGACATTTCACAACCTTTGCACAACTGCAACCGTGACGTTGGTGGAAACTCCGACAAGATTGTTTTCAACGGAGCCCAAACAAACTTCCACTCCATTCACGACTCTGAGATTCCTCAAGCTTATGCTGTTGAGAAGGGATTCTCCAGCTCAGACGCCGTGCCTGTCGCGAACTACTTGGATGGCATTTACGGAAATAACAAGGGTGCGTACACTACGTCCACGTTCATTGACCTTAAAACGGTTGATGCTGCAAATAACTTGATCGCCGCCATTGTAAGTACTTTTGACTCCTGCCACACGTAGCTCTAATGGACAGTAGGCCATGGCCAATCATGCAAACTCGCTTGACTGCAACAAGAATGCATTCTGGACCCTTTATGATAAAGACCCAAGTGCCGACTTTGGCGGTGCTTACTACACTGCTGTAATTATTATTCATTGTTGCAAATCTTCACTGTATACTCATGTTGTTTTCCACAGACCAAGGACCTCTTGATGGAACAAGTTGCGAAAGCTGGATACAGAGTGTGTGGCTAAATTTGTTATATTATTATTGACTGACGATTGCTTTAGATGGCTGTTTGGATGAATGCCATTGCCGACCAATGTTACGGTGCAGGTCCAGTCCCAACGACTACAGCTCAAGTTAAAACTACTGCAACAACAGTTGTGAAGACTAAAACCACGGCAGTCGTCACCACTACTACTACTACAACCACTACAACCACCACAAGTGCCCCAACTTCAACTCTTGTCAACGTTCCTTTCGGAACCTGTCTTCACAGTCCATGCACAGCCGGTGTTGGATCTACTTATAAGCTAACTCCAAATGATTCCAGATATCCAACGTGTGATCCCCTCGACTGTCTCTCAAAGATTGCCGCCGTTGTTCCACACTGTACCACTGTCGGATGGAGCAACAAGGTTTCAGTCACTGGTGGGCCATATGGATGTGTTGATGCAGTCTACTTTGTGTGTGGAAACACTGTGTGTGGTATTCCAACCTCAGCTTGAAAAGAATAGAATATAGATGTTCTAATGGTTCTAACAATTTATTGTCTCTGGTGTATATAAGTTCAACAAATCAAATAAAGAACTATAAGCCAGCTAACTGATCCGATTGTTGAGAATCCCTCACTCTTTGGCAACAGGCTGTTCACCCCTTGATTGACAGGTTGCTGGGTCCCTGTGGGTAACTGAAGGGCATATCACAAAAGTTGTAATACCCCAAGGAGTATTTTGCAGCTGCACAAGAAGGCGTGACGTGGCAATAGCGTTGAGTCATCGAAATTGGGCCAACGCCGCAGGAATCTTGACAAAGGCAGCTGTTATTAGAGTAATAGGCTGCGTTGTTCAATGGTCCATTGTTTAATACTGTTTGAGAAGCGGTGTAAAGAACTGTTGTCATCTTTCTTTGAGGTGTTTTTGGTGATTTCCCAAATGACAATTCTTGCTCTCGGGCCGAGAAGGGTCCAGTTCTTGACTCGCGCTTAAGTAATATTACTAACATACGGCTTTCATTTATGCTAAATACCGCTCCTAGTTCCAGCGCTCCTATTTGATCTGTCGTGCCTGCTTTTAGGTTATCAACGTTGACAGAAATTACTTTCGCAATCTGTTCTCTTGTATTTATAGAGAGAAACGCAATTAAAACGCGACGGCTCGAAATCAAGTTATGAAGCGGTCTTTGGATTCGCTTACTTCATAAAACTGTTGATTTCGAGCCGGGCCTCTTTCGTGATTGTCCGAGATCTGCAATATTTCATAGTTCTTCTCCTTTGCATATCTAATGCTAATAGCCTGTTTTTACGGGGTCATCTTCTAATTATGCCTCAAAGTTGATTCTATTCTTATTTATTTACTCAACAGAGAATGCATTAGGGTCCAACAATCATCCAAAGTATAATCGCGAACAAGCCTAAGGAGCCATTGACATCCACACCTTGATTCTTTGGCAGGTTCTTATTGATGTTTTGTTGCGCCTGATTGATTCCCTGCTGCGCCTGGTTGACACCCTGCTGTGCCTGGTTAATCCCTGCTTGTTGAGCTTGTCCTATAGCTTGCTGAGCTTGACCAGCGACCTGTTGAGCTTGACCAGCAGCTTGGTTCGTGGCTTGATTAATTCCCGACGCAATCTGTTGCAAGAACGGCTTGTCACAATAGTCGAAATAGCTACCAGTTGTCCAAGTGGATGGCCATTTGGCGGAACAAGAAGTTGGAACCCCACAATAAGCTTGAAGCAAGTTTTCGAATCCAACGCCACATGATGTTGAACATACGCAGCCAGAGTTTGAGTTACCGTATGACATATATGTTAAAGTGTGCTTTTTGATGAGATTTAAAGAGGCTGACTGGCTTTCTTGCACAATCTGGGATTTTCTAGCAATAGATTGTCAGTTGTGTCGGAGGATAGCACGAGAATGGCCAGGACGGATTGCCGTGATTGACTGTATTTGGTTGGTCCGGCTTTTTTAATAATGCAAATCTCGGCCCGCATCCACAATAGAAACATACCAAATGCGCGTTCTCCATACTTTTTGATTAACGGTATATGAAAAGAACGCAAAGAAATAACGATTTGATTCGACGATTATCTTCTTCGTTTTAGTGTATACTGTCAGACACACTAATTGTCCTCCCTCACAAACTAGCACTCCCATCCGGCGCAACATAATACGCACTTGAATTCATTACGCGTCCATTTCCTTCACAAGCTCTTAAAAACTCAGGACTCACACACGGAACATTCCACTCCCTCGCTTTCTCAAATTTCGGGCCTCTACCATACACACAGACCAAATGCGTGTTCTCTGTGCTCAATTCCTCTGTGTATTTCGCGCCGATGCGAGTTAAGAGGGCGATGAGAGGTTGTGCTTCTGAAGGGTGTGCCAGGGGACCAAAGGAGATGTTTAGGCCGGTAAGGTTTTCGAGAGTGTGGGTTTGGAAGGAGAGGGTGTTTGAAGGGAAGGGGCCTGCGGTTGTGCGGAGGACTATGTGGAGGGTGTAGGGGTGGTTTACTTCGAGACCGGATAGTTTTGCGGAGAGTGCTTTAATTTTGGATGTCTAGTTTTAGTAAGGCGAAGAAGGCGTGGAGTGGCAGGGGTTTTACCAGTTAGAGGGACTTGCAGACTTATCTTTTGGCCGTTCCTGTACACGTCGATCCCCTTCAGCCCAGCACTGTGAAGCACAAGAGGTTTCCATGTAATAATAGCCGATGTTTGAGTGACAGATTTCAGCGAGATGACTGGTGGTTCAGGGTGTTTTGAGAACTGGGCGAGAATGTCGTCTTGGAGGAGCATAAAATCCTGTCTGCGTCTGCGTTCTTCGTCGTGGTTTCGTTCGATTGTCACATTGATGATTGAGCCAGTTGTGACGCCGTCCTTTGAAGGGTTGGTTGGTTTATTGATGAAGGGGGATTATTAGATTGGATTGAGGAAGGTGCTGAGAAGGCGACTCACGGGCAGAATTGTAGCTGGAAACTCAATCAAGTGGTGGTCTGGCGAGAGAAGGATGGCCATTCCGGCATCGACTTTGCCTGCGAACATATGAGGTTAGTGGCTGCCTTCACACGCATCAATGGCTCACCAACTGTGAACTCCTGCGAGACAACTTCCGTGTACTCGGTTTGAGACTGTTTTGGTGGAGCGTGTCAGTGGGTGTCCCTCCTGATTTCAATGCCATACCATTTGATTGATCTTTGTTTTCGACACAGTTTATAGATTATTCAGACGATGAGATAGAAAACTAAATAAAGTAAACTAAATAGAACAGTGATTATAGAAACAAGCACAGGTGCATGCATGGAATCAAACCAGAAGAAAAACAACTTCTTTCCCACTTCTAATATCTATCTCATCAACACTCTAATTCCTTAAGTTGACGTACTCCTCCCGACATTATTTCCAGTACTCCCCGACTCCCCCTGAAACAGAATTTTTGTAAGATATGGTAACGAAACAGCATCAGGTCCACCAATCCCTTGAGCAGCAGGTGCGTTTCGATCGGCATTATAATACAGAAACTGTTTCCCCGTCTACAGAATATCGTCATGAGTCTCCTGAAAGTCGAGACAAATGAAAAAAAAAACAACTCACCGACACACAATTCCATACATCCAACCCGAAAAACACGGACCAATAATCTTCAGTGAATGGATCCGTGTATCCTGTTATTGTAGCAAAATGTGTCGCGAGTTCTTGTTTTTGTTTGAGGAGTGACTGTTGTTGCTGTTGATAGAGTTGTTGCAAGTTTGGAAGAGGAGGTTGATGTTGACTTTGAAGTTGCGGTTTAAGTATAGAAGAAGCCGATTGTTGTAGTGGTACAGACGGATGAGGTTGTTGTAGTTGCTGATGTACGCGTGGAGAAGGATGCGAAATTGAGGTGGCAGATGAAAGTGAAGAAGAAGATGGTTTCCTGGATATTGTTGGAGGGACTACTTTCGATGGTAGTTGAATTGGAAGGATTGGAGGCACAAGGTGTTCTGACGGCACGCGTGATTTATTTGTTCCGGTCAACCTTAGAGTTTCTGAAGGTGGAGGAGACTTTTGGAGGACGTGGGTGTTGGTCGAGGTGATAGAAGGAGTAGAGGGAGAGTTGAACAAGAAGTTTGAGAGAAGATCGTGTGCTTCGTCTGGACCAGAGTCTGAGATTGTTGATGCTGAGGATATGAGGCTGTCTGTGCGTTGGATGGGACCGTGAAAGAGGACAGGGCTCTTTACGCGTTTTAGTGGTGGTGGTTGGTGTGGGATAAGGCCCATTTGAAGAAGGAACTGATTCTGTGCCAATAACTGACTCTGAAGTTGGCTTTGTTGTTGAAGTGGAAGTGAAAGTGGAAGTGCGGAAGAAAGCGGTGCCTGGGCCATCAAACTCGAGGGCGTTGCTGGAACAAGTTCGTCGCGTTTGTTTTGGTTCTGGTTTTGGTTCTGGTTCAGCGTCGCCGGTGAGGCTTTTGGCGCTGAGGGAGGCCGGCCTTTTCGCTTGACTAAATTAGGATTTGGATTTGAACTGGAATTTGAAGTTGGTTGCCGCGGCTTTCCTGGTTTGAACGTGTTTCGTGATGGTGATGTGTGTTTGAGTGGTGTCGGTGTCGTGGCGGGATTGGTGCTGGATTTGGGAAGAGATGGGTGGGACGGTGTTGGTGGTGGTGGAGGCTGCATCTTAATTGGTTGGACACAAGAATTGATGGTGTCTAATAAGTGGATCTGCTAGAAGATAATGGGATACGCGTCGATCGGGGGGCAGGCTGGGGAATTGAGGATGAAGTGATGTGGTGGACCAGATGAGTATTTGACAGCAGTTTTAAACCTCAAAAACAGATCTATCTATTAGTAATTAATAGTACCAATCAAGTCGATTCCACCTTTGTAATAATAGCTTCGAAAGCAATCTGATGTGTTATATCAATGATTTGTATGAAGCGCGCTGTAGTTGAGAAATCCACCGTGATAACCTCAAACCTAGAAACGCCATTTTCAGCGATATAATATTTAGCCGAAAGAGCTTAATGTTGTCGGAAGAAAACACGTGCATATGAACAAAAACGTGTGGAAGGGGTTTTGCTCCAAGCTCTCATCAAACAAAAATGACTGACCAAACACCAACCGCGACAGCCTTTATCCATCTCGACGATGCAAAACTCGGTTGGTTTCATTTACGTGCTGTAATTGTCTCCGGCGTCGGCTTCTTTGCAGACGCGTACGATATCTTTGTCATTTCTCAAGCTCTTCCCATGATCTACCAAGTCTACTACGGCCCATCTCTCATCTCAGGAACCTATCCACCCTTCATGCCTGGCTTCGACAACCCCAGTCCGATCCCAAAGACTCCTCAGAACACAAAAGTCGATTTCAACTCTGATTTCCCAAACGGAATCCACGTGGATGCGTGGATGAAAGCCTCGACGAATTGGGGGAACCTGATTGGACAAATTGCGTTTGGCGTGTTGGGTGACAAACTCGGGCGTAAAAAGATGTATGGCGTTGAATTGATTATCATGATCGTTTGTACACTCGGAAGCACTTTGAGCGCGAGTATGGTTAATGGATTAAGTATTCTTGAAGTCTTTTCAATGTGGAGGTTCTTTTTGGGGATTGGGATTGGTGGGGATTATCCAATGTCCGCGGTGATTACAGCTGAGTTTGCGAATGTCAGATATAGAGGCATGATGCTTGCGGCCGTCTTTGCAATGCAAGGTGTTGGAATTATGACGGGTGGTATTGTGTGTGTGGTTGCTCTCGCGGCTTTGAGAGTGCAAGTTCAGAGTGATTACTCCTATTTGGATACAGTGTGGCGTATTGCTGTTGGATTTGGAATCGTGCCTGCTCTCTGCGCCGTTTACTTTCGTTTGACAATTCCAGAAACGCCTCGCTTCACCGTCAATGGTTTGTTTCGCCTTTCGTTAACCAGTCACTCACCACCTCTATCAGTCCTCGGAGACGCCGAACAAGCAGAACATGACGTCGCAAAAGTACTGCTTATGAACGAAAACTCTCAAAACGTGACATCGAACTGGGAAAGTGACACCACCGTGACTTCAAGGAGAACCACCATTGCAGTCAAGAAAAACTCCCTTTCTGAGTTCAAAAACTACTTTGGTCAGTGGCGAAACGCAAAAACCCTCATTGGTTGCATGTACTGCTGGTTCTCGTTGGATGTGGCGTGGTACGGCCTAGCACTCAACCAATCAACGGTCTTGAACTTGATCAACTTTAACGGACCTGGAAAAATAACTGTGAATGATGCGAAAATTACGCCTCCCCTTGATGTCTGGAATTTGTTTTATCAAATCGCGGTCGGAAACGTGATTATCGCATTTGCGGGGACTGTGCCTGGGTATTGGTTCACTGTCGCGTTGATTGAGAAACTGGGAAGGAAACCAATTCAGTACGTTGGGTTTGGTGTTATTACTATATGTCTTGCAACTCTTGCTGGGGATTGGGACCGTATTTCGACGCAACAAACGAGTTTTCTTATTGTGTTCACTGTTGCGCAGTTCTTTTTTCAGTTTGGACCAAACACGACCACGTTTGTTGTTCCTGGGGAGGTGTTTCCGACACGGTTTCGGTCTACGGGTCATGGATTGTCTGCAGCGGCAGGCAAAGTCGGGGCTATTATTGGGATTCAGGTTGTAGGGCCTTATTTTTCAGGAAACGCACAGATAGTGCTTGCGGCTTTTGCGGGGATCATGTTTTCAGGGTTTGTTGCGACTTGGTTGATTCCGGAGACAGCGGGAAAGTCGTTGGAAGAGTTGTGTGGGGAAGATTCAAATGCAGAGGGTGGATCTACAGTTATTGTTTGATTCATAAAAGTTTGAATCTTGATTAAAGCAAAGAGTTAATTGAACCCCAAACCTCTCGCACCCAAACGAGAATCACTACTAAACCATAAGACCGCCGTGTTGATTACTTCCTAACAGCCTACATTTCCAGTACAAAGTTAACACGAACATTTACGGTGTTAAATTTATTTTAATTTGAATATAATTAAAGGGAAGTGTAATATATGACGATTATTCATCGATTCGTCAGTGTTCCAAGGCGACATCTGTTATTGCAAATCATAAAAAATACAAATGATTCACGTTGATACACAGCCTGAGATCATGTCTCCAGACGCGTTCTTGAAGGAAATTCCACTGCTTTTCCAACATCATCCACCATCACCATCTGAAACCTGTTCGAACGAGGGCATGGAGCGCCACCTCAACGAATCCTTTCGATCCTTTAAAGAAAGCTTGAAGATGCACTTGCAGGTTGCAGGAATCAGGGGCATTGATGCAAGGCGAAGGCTTTTACGATTGTCACGTGTCTTTCGAAAGCGCGACAAGGGGCAGTTTAATCTAATATTCTCTAAATAGATCTTCTAAGTTATATGTAACAATGGAGGATGACTTGGGTGGCACTTAAATCCATTCGAAATCATCCGTTTCTTGTGTGGAAGTTAATAAACATTTCAGCCTTCGTAATTTATAGTATATTTGATGAATTATGCAATGTTCGTGATACTTATGACATATTATTACATTTCAGGGCACTGCTTTTTGTGCTGTACGATCCCAACAACTCAAACCCTCATAAGGAGATGATACGATGATGGAGAGGTGGAAACCTCTTAAACCTGTTTTCTAGGGACTCTGGAGCAAACGGAAGAGCTCGTAGATGATACCCTAGTAAGTGTAAACCAAGCCTCAATTAGTCAATCCTCAACCAACTATATGCACTAAGTATGAGGCGTTTTATTCTTTAACAGCTCAGATACGGTGGATAAACTTAATGTTCTTATGTTATATCAGTGCTTGTGACTTCGCCCAAACTGCGGAGCCATAATATGTACAATCATACATGGACAATATGACTCTGTTTAGGAGAAAGAACAACCGTATATGCCTTTTGCTGTTGCCCTTGATCCAGGTTCGTGAACTTCCGTGCGGCTTTAAGTAACTGTCTCCTCGCGTCAATCCCAGTCGTTCCAGATCTCACCAAATACACCTGCATGCTCTCCTTAAAAGCATTGAAAGCTTGAACAAGATCCGGCTGCAAATCTTGGCTGGATGGATGTATTTCGAAATGTGAAACTGGATTGTCTGTTCGGAAAGGGCCTGTGTCTCCATCAAGAATCGTTCCGGCGTTATTGACGCTGCATCTCGAATCATGCACGGAAGTCCCGTTATAAGTGTCGGAGACGGATTGGACTGTCAACACCACAAAAAATTTGTATGTTTCCAGTCATTACTCATCACTTTAGACTCTTGGAGTTTACCCGAAGACACGCTATATGAATCAGTCAAAAAGATACATATCATAAACAGAAATGAATGGCCGCAGAATTATTATGCATTAGGATCAGCACTTGAACGGCCAAAGAAATCATGATTATTAATACGCTTAAATACGTAAATTCTTCCAACATCAGCGGCTGCAGCTGTTGAAATGGAGCGTTGCATGTATATGAAGAAATCACGGCATTGTTCGAAGGATCAAGGCAGCACAAATTTTGTTTCCATTTTCGCGACTTTCGAAGTCGCAATTGACCCTAATGCAGATTACTCCGATTTATCTAAGTTATAGAATGATGAAGGGTGACTTTAGGTTTCCAATTCCATGCAAAATCATTGATTCTTTGCGTAGATAGCTAATTCATAACTATTATGTTATGTTTGTAAATATTAATAATCATGCAACATTTACACTTTTCGTTTGCACTTAACGATGAATGAGACAGGCGGGATTACTACCCAGCAAGAAGCCGTCGATGCTGCTGCAATTCTCTTGACACAAGCACAAGAGTTAGTGAAGCTGCGACAGCTTGAGAAGGAGAGTGGTCAACCAAAGTGAGTTGCCTCTAACATGATCATTCCTCCTCACCAATGCTTCAACCTCCAGCCCAGTCTATGAATCAAAGAAACAAGACTTTCTTGCCAATGCTCCAAAGATTGCTCTTCAAATCGCCCTATCCGATATCATCGACGGAAACACAATCACAGAGGGAAGGTTGGTTGCAATTCACTTGATGAAACAGGCATTGGTCTTTGACAAGGTAACTTTCTCAATACTTTTTTGTTACATTCTGAAAACCTCTAATTCTAGGATTGCGAGCTTGTTCTGGGAACTCTCGCTGCAATTCAAACTCTTCGATCCACATTTGATATCGCCGTCCAAGACTACGCAGCGTACTTCTTGCACCCGAAAGTTAGAATGGCGAAGGATACCGCAAATCATATGGGAAATATACCTGTCGTGAGAGATAAAATGACGCTTCACGAAATGTACGAAACTTTCTCCCGTGTTGGATACTGGAGTCGATTGAGTAAGAAGAAAGTTTGGCCGGGAAAGCGGTTTGGTTCGGTGAGACTAGATGGTTATTTACTGTGTGGTTTTTTGACACTGTTTCTTTGTCAACAGCAATCAGTCACTGTCAAGAAGAATGTTTACTTTTTCTCTGGCCTTGATTTCGGCGACTTAACGCGAGGTGAACACCCAGACCTGGCTATATCTGCGTATGAAGACATGTGGTGCTTCGACACAACCTCAAAATCTTGGAATCAGATTGTGCCATCGCCAGGATCCTCATTCCCACCTGGTCGTGGAAACGGAGTCATGGTGCATTATGAAGGATACTTGTATCTCTTTGGAGGATATGCGTCTCGGAACAAGTCACTTGAATCTTTTGGAGACTTTTGGGTCACACCACTTCCTGTGGAGCGTAATGGGAAATGGGTTGTTACGTGGAAAAAGCTATGTAAACCTGGAAAGAGTTTTTTGTTCAAAGACAGTGCACGCCACGCGTTTGGTTCTGCAGTGTTTGACGGCTGGTTGTACGTGGTTAATGGTGAGCAGTATGATGGCGGACGTTGCAGCAACGAAGATGAATTTATTCGAATCAAGTTGGATCCAAACATGACTCCTGCCAAATGCGAGCGTATGCTGGCCAAAGGCAATATACCATCAAGTCGAACGAACCCAACAACATGGCTGCAAGATGGAAAGTGGTTTCTCACTGGCGGCGAGGGTGAAGAAGTTCGAACTCTTAAAGTTCCAGAAGTTTATGTTTTCAATTTTGAGACTGCAATTTGGGTGAAGGAAGTTCTACCAGTTGAGCCAACTCCAAAGTACGGTCTGGTGCCGTTCCTTCGAACCGAAATGGCTACCGGCGCTGCAACAGAAGAAGTGGCGGAACAAGGCGGTGTGTCAATTCGTCGCGCGTTTTTCGGCGGTTGGTGTTCGATGATGTATCAATCTTGGCCTTGTAGCGGAGGTCAAATTAAGAGGCTCCAAGGAACTTACTACAACAATTTCTTATTTCATGAAACTAAGCCTGGCGTCAAAAAGGGTCGTAATTGTTTCAAGGCAATTGTTCCAGACTTTGCTAGCTCAATCAATAACCCACCTCCACTCGCGCTCTCAAACTGCACGATTGTCGATGGAGCCATGTACATCTTTTTCGGTTATTCTATCTTTGACGGGGAAACAATGTTGTTGCCTGAAGGACTCGGCACAGGAATGCCGACGCGTTCTACGGACAAAGTATTTGTGTGTCACTTGGCAACTGAAGGATTGATGGAAAAGAATACGGAGGAGGCGAATATGAAGAAGCAGGAAATGTTTGGAAGTAAGGGATATGCCTTGATGCACACGACAGACACGTACATGCTTACAAGAGCGATGGAATACAAAATCTCCACAACGCCTAGTTTGCGTCTGGAAATGAGCGAGCGATGGATGCGTGACTTGAAGGCGAATGATGGAAAGAAGGGTATTTGGATCTTTGTGCACGGACCAGGCTACCTTACAAGCTTTCCACCACCATCAAAATACCTTGAAACGTTCGAATTCATGGACATGCAGGAGTTTCTTGGGAAGTGGGGCAAGTTCATCCCTGAAGATGAGAAGAAGGAGCATTGTACGTTGAACGAGCTCAAACAAATGGTATACGTTCCTATTTTGTACGATGGGCACGATGCGCGGTTTATCTGGCAGAGAAAGACTTTGACACCTGGTTATGGAACAGTGAGAGGATTCCAAATTCTTTACAACCCTGTGCTTGCCCAGTCATCTCCAGCTGAAATCGAGCGTTATAAGCAAATTATTGACGAAGATAGTCTCTGCATGAGTCTTGCAACGCGCGTGAGAATGTGTATGGGTGGAAACGGATGTCAAGGGATTGAAGGAAACGGTGTTCAACTCAAGACGTGTGCTGGCTGTAAACAAGCTTGGTATTGCTCCGGAGAATGTCAAAAGAGGCATTGGAAGGAGGAACACAAAGCAGAGTGTGGGAAATGATTGTCTCCGTTTGCCGGAGGAAGCTATAATACCACTTCACGAACAATTGTTCGAATAAATTCGTCGATTTTTTCACTTATTTTTGAAACTCCGCGAGCGCGATTCATTTCGATTTCTGAAAAGTCATTACCCCAGTTTTCACCCCTCCAAACACCAGGGGCATCAAGCGTTTAAAAGAAGGGATCCCAGAACCGTTGATCCCCTCACTAAAAAAACCAGCACACAAAATGAACTGCGTCGTTACGCTCCCTCCAAACGCCCTGAGCGCCACAGGTCTCTCCACGCCATGGACCGTGACTGGCTGCGACCAGACTGTCACTCCAACGTAAGCCACCATTCAAACAGTACCCAATCAGCAACTAACAAGTGCTTTCAAAACAAGGTTTGCCGAGTGTTCCATCCTTTCCCCAAACGGAACCCTCGCCGTGTATTCGCCGCTTCTCATCAACTTTGGATCGACAAACTTTATCGCGCCAACACGTCCGATTCTTCCTCAAAACGCAGTTGTCGGTTGTTGGTTCGGCACAAACGGCGCCACGACCGCGCTCACCGACTTGAACAACGGAAAAGACGTCGCCGCCGCAAACTGTATCGGAATCCTCAACAAGACCCTCTTTGGCCAGTTCGCGGCTTGCAACGCGGCTCAGTTCTTCCGCGCTGCGAACAAACCAAGAAACAAGATCGTGATTCCACCGCTCGGAGTTGGTCTCAACAACAAGCCCTGCTACACCACCCGCTCATTCCAGATTATCGACATGGATCCAAGCGATAACGTGGTTACATCTTTCCTCATGGACCCAGTTACCAAGAAGCTTGCCCAGAATACCGTCGCGAACAAGGCCGCGTTGCCTGGTGCTATGGAGGTCACGAATGGAAGCGACAATTTGTTGCTGGATGCTGCGTATCGTCCTGCTCTTGGCTGCACTGCATTCACGGCTAAGAATCTTGCCGACCCTGTTCTTGGTGCACCTGTTGGGGCGTTGGCATTGAACGAATTGCAGGCTGCCAGACTCCAAGGTCCACCACAAGCCCTTGTGCCTCCTGCTGACCCCTTTGTTCTCCAAGGTAACACCCATTATTCGCGTATTGAGTGGTTCTAATGCACCATTTTTACTTAGGAGTAATCCCCAACCGTTTGAAGCAAAACACTTACCGCGCCGCCGTGAATCAACCCCCAGCAATCGGAACAGCTGCAGCCGGAACCAGAGCTTACTGCAAAAATATGCTTGCAATCACGGCCCCAGGTTTCATCACAGACCTCAAGTTCCTCGTTGGTAAACCATCTCCAGACGCAGCCAACGGAAAAGACCTTCTCACATTCCTCGGGCAGCGGTTTGCAGGAAGTTGGGCCGGTTTGGGTTGCTCCGCGCTTGTGCCAGTTTTGGATGTGAATGGGAATCTTGTTGTGAGTCCGATTACGGCGAATCGGGATGCAGCGGGGGTTACGCAGAGCCTGACGTTAAATACTCCCGCGCTTGTGGCGCTCTTGATGGCGAATGGTGGTGCAACGGCTGAAGTTGGAGTTCTGGCCAAGACTGGTGTGCCTGTTGTTCCGGCTGTTCCGGCTGTTCCTACTGCAGCCTCTACAGGTTCAGTTTCTCCCGTTGCTTCTCTCCGAGCTTTGGCCGTGTCCACAAATGCAGTCAGGGACGTTGTTCCTCGTGCTTCACGTCGTCGTCGTAATGATCGTCGTGTGGTTGTTTAAGGTTCCAATCAAGTTGGACTTAATCTTTGCTGAGTCAGTTAAATAAGGATTTTGCATTTAATTTTGATATCGTGTATAACGTTATGTAACCGAACCGAATATATTTATTGCTTAACACAGAGTGTGCTATTGTAAAGTAGCTTTATTTCGCAAAGCTTGTCGGAAAACTTTGAAGTTAGGTATTTAAGGTTCTAAACATAATTAAAATGAGTGTCTTAGGAAGCAGCAGCTAGTAGAATGACCTTCCGTTTCCACGTATCTGTGTGGGATAGTTTTAGGTAAGCAGTGACGGGTGGTATCTCGATGACTGTTGTTCACAACCAAAGTCATCAGCCTCATTCGAAATTCAGTTTTGGTGCCCCCCTTAGCCATAACAAAGAATCGAGGCCGGACCCAAATACCAAGAAGGTTCTTCAAAATGACAACCAAAGCCCGCAATCCATTGTCGCCTCAGGACTTTCTCCTTGCCATCCCAGAGCTTTTCCCACAATATGGATCGCATGCCCATGTATCCAGGCCGCTGAGAGAGTCGTCTGACTTTGAACTTCAGCATGCATTCAAGAACTTCAAAGCAAGTTTGAAGTCATACCTACGTAGCCAACGGATTAGCGGCATTCACGCTAGACGGATACTGATCCGAGAAACGCGAAAGTTTCAAAACGGTAGAAAGGCAGCACACAGTTTTGAATGTCAAAAATCTGCAGCCGGCATCATGCACTTCCAGCCTCAGATAGGTCACCAAACCTTTCTCTGCAAAACTCAAAATCAGTCTCTGGCGAGATATTGATTGGTGCATAATAGTCAGAACTTTTGCCAAGCGAAGCCCTATTTAAATAAATGATGTGTACAAACATATTTCCATCACCTCTTTCTGAAAACCTCCATTCTTTGAGCAATCAGGTATCCGCTTATACAAGGTTCGAAAATTGAAACGCTTAAGCTGATGTATCATATAAGTATGTAAGATATTTGAACTATTTAATGCAATAAATTACTATTTGTGTTAGATGATATGTGGTAGTAAGAATATCCAACTTGTATGATTCCTCAACACTCACAACGTTTATATTCCTATTGCAACAAAGTTAAATTTTCATATGTTCAAGAAATAAGTAAGGAGTGCTTTTTGATGCGTCTTGGAGGCCACGAGTCAGGGTGCGTGCCTCCAAGAAAATATTCCGAACGTTATACGAGACTCATCATCACAATTTTTTTCTGTTCGCTTCCTGGCAAGCATGGACGGGAGCTACTCCCTAATCGTATCAACGCCTCAAGAGTTCCTCACCGAGATGCAATCAATATTTCAGGACCATGAATTGTCAATTCAAGAAATGCCTGAACTCACTCAAGCATATCAGAACTTCAAAGACAGTTTGCGAATATACCTATGGCGAAACGGGATTGGAGGGATTGATTCAAGGCGATTGATTATGAGGGCTGCCAGAAAGTTTAACAAGGAAGCGTTTCGAATACGTGTATCAGTCTGCAACGGATGCTCTTTGTGTAAGAACAACTGATAGATTAGTGAACATAACCGCCATGTACCAATTGAACCAATAAATATCATACTTCCATCTCGTTTTAAAATGTTGGAGCCAAAAATGTTAAACTACTAAAACAACTATAGATTAAATGTACATTCATGTCTATCAACACATTACGTTTCAAAGTTCTCCAACAATAAAGGCAAATACGGTTCCGCCCGCAAACATTGCCGCCACAGATATCAAACTTGCAAGACTCAACTGCGCCATTCCAGATATTCCATGCCCACTTGGACACCCGCCGGCAACACGCGAACCATACACTAACACCACACCTCCGAGGATAAGCCGTACAGCAACACCCACCGACACACCCAAATCCCCTCTAACAGATGAAATGCCTCCTCCATAATTTAAACCAGAAGTGACAAACGAAATCAGGCCTCCCAAAATAACCCCCACAGAAAACCGAAGTGTCTCGGACTTCCCTTTGAATTGACTGTAAAATGGGGCATTGACTTCCCAGTTCTTGTCCAAGTTACAAACAACAACGGAACCAAGGTATGGATACACAGAACTTGCACCAACAACACTTTGCGTAAACAGAACTGAGACAAGTTGCGCGAGACCTAGACCGAGTCCAGCTGTGAATGGGGACCATGCAGGATTCGCGAAGCTTGGATCCACGGTTCCGATCGTCAAAAACGGGTTTGAAGCGTTCGCCGAAAGTAGGATATGAAAATCCTTCTGGATGTCAATGAAAAAGTTGTCGCGCCATGGAATCAGTGTCGTGCCGTACCAAAGGAGTGGAAACCCGACTGCAGAAACGGCGATAGAAATAGCCAGGAACGGGACTCGTTTGTTGTCAATCACAATAACGGGTTGAGGAGAGCCGAAACTTGGAATAAGCTTCTTGACAATTATGTTATCGAGGTAGCAGTAAGTGACGGCGCCAATGAGAGTTCCAATTACAACGTATAATGAGGCTGGTACACCTGCCCCGATTTGCACCAGAACTGTTCCTGGACATGCACCGGAAAGCGCCATCCCAATACCAACTAAGGATCCTCCAATTAAGTTGTTACCAAACTTTCCAATAATTGACGATTCAAAGAGGGCCAATGGCGGCTTTGGCTTTCGCTTGTATTGACCAAAGTATTCGAGGATGGCGATGGCAAACCTTTGGTTATCGTTCAGCATTCGAAATCAAAGTTGGGTGAGTGACTTACATTCCAGTAATTGTTGCAGTCAAGAATGCGATTAACATTGTGAGTTCGGACCAACGCATTTGACGAACGATAACTGTTGGAAGGTATACTTTTGCCTTTTCGAGGGCAAAGCCGAAGGCGATGCCAGCCAACAAGTGGTTGATAAGGTTCCAAAATGGCAAGAGAGGATTTGGACGAGGAGCCAAGTCAGCCGTTGAATTGCCTGCCTCGATCTGCACGACTTTGTCTGGCTCTGGCATGAGGACTTTTGTTGGATAGATTTGGTTTCTTTCAAGCTATATCACCGAATTGAGTTGTTTCATGATCGCGCAACTGACCCGTGCTGATATGACAAAGCAAAAAAAACCATGTGCTGAATAAGCGTCTATGACTAATAAATTCACCGAACAGTAGTGTTTGTGTCCGAGTCATCGAAAGGCATACGATTAATCCCATGCTCTGAAATTGTTACTATATGATTATATTTCTGAACTCACCTGTTCGAATGAATGATATGATTCATCTTTGAGCTTAGAGAAATCAACGATCTTAATCGGCAGTTAAGCAGTGAGTATACTCCCACCTTCTCTTCCTTCACTTCTTTTCAAAAATGGAGACAATTTGGGAGTGGCTGCTTCCGCTCGTTCTTCCGCTCAGTCCGCCAACAACAAGCTCCCTCCGCATCCACCGCGTGAACAAGGCCTGGCACCGGCTTTCTTTGTCTGATTCGACGATTCGAAGTTGTGTTGTTTCGTGGCTGTCGCTTGAGCCGAACCAGCTTTTGTTTGGGAAACACCCGCGATCGCATCTTTCTGCGCTCGGCCTTTCGACGTGGAAAGAAGCGGCGATTCTGTGCTTTGGAACGGATCGCGCGATGGCGGCCGTCTTTCGCGGCGTTCCCTTTTCGATTCCGCATCGCGAGTGAGTGATTGAGGCCTTCAAGTTGAATAGGAGACGCTCGCTAATTGTGCTCTAGATTCGTTGGTCTGTGTCGCGAGATTCTTGGTGATGCGAGTATGAGGACTACCTTTGATTTAGATGCCCTTGCGATTCTGCAAGAACATACAGAGTTTGTGGTTGAGCGTGCGATTCGTCTTTCGTTAGATGACTCCAAGGAAGCTGGAGTCTCATGGCAGAAGATGATGACAGAAGTTGGAGGACTTTCGAGGTTATGGGATCCTGTAGATGAGGCGATGGATGATGATAATGATGGTAACATCTGTGACAATCGAAGACATCCTAACGACGTTAAATAGAGGATTACGATCCAGAACTAGAGCAAGAGTCTCTTCTTGGGGGCGAGGATATGGATTGTACTGATGATGATGAGTGTATTGAATCAGAAGTATATGATTCCAACAGTGACAGTGAATTCGAAGACGACATTGCTGATTGGGTTACAAGTGAGGACACTCCAGAATACAGTCCGCTCAATGCCTCTTTTCGCCAAAGGGAAGGTGAAATTCAAATATTTACGGACATGGCGCATTATGAAGATCCAGAACGGAGTGGTCATAGTGACACCCAAGTTCATTACTTGGCTCAGTTACATTCAGAGACCTCAATTGTCGATCGATGTATGCCATTGAATTCGGCGATGGAAGACGAAACTATTGAGCAGCTGCACGCATGTATTCGACAGTACTCATCACTTCAAAACGCACTTGGAACAACACCAATTCATTTGGTTAATCGGGCCAAACACCTGTTCAGAGAGTGTAATTTGTATGATATTGCAGATGGCTGCGCGAATCTCTGCCAAAGCTTAAGGCATCCTTCGCTGTGGAACAGGAAACAGGGCTTCAGAAAGATCCGTATGGAGAAGAAACAAATGATCTATTATACGAGGACTTTTTCTAGTTGCGTATTTACAAATAAATGAAAGACAATGTAGTTTTTTTAAGTTGGAGGCTTATTGTTTTTGGAGGCTGCATATGGCCCAAGTTTTGATTACAGCCGCCATTAAATTGAATCCATGACTTCCATTGCTGCGATTGCCCATTATCCCAACCCACATGCTCTGACGAAGCCGTCCGCATCAATTACTACTCCAACGTTACTTGCTCAGACCAAGCCATAGGCTGCCTCCCAAACCCAAACTACCGAGGCTGGTATACCAAGACAACCTGCCTCCCCAGCTTCAATAGCACTGCCGATGCATTTCTTGCACTTGGGGATGGAATGCAGCTGCAATACTTGTCTGCCCCAATTGTCGGCAAGCTGGGGCACCTGACGGGAGCTTCCAAATACTGATGGGAAAGTGCGTTCCGCTCTTAGCGTCCAATATCACAGTTTGGCCACAGTACTTTCAGTCGGCGTATTGGAGTCCGGCAACAAATGCCTCTGTTGTTGTGAGCTTGTACACTGATCCGATGTGCAGTCAATCAGCCAGCTCGTTTGTTCTTGACCCCATGGGGACAGCAACTTGCTATAATTACCAAGTTATTCGCAATGTTGACTATGGATGGTCTCAAGACTCAACACAGTACTGTGGTTCGGGAAATAGCGCACCTGTCATTGAACATCAAAAAACAGTGAACCGTGTGTTTCTTCGTGCTATGGAGCTGCTGGTTCTGGGCGATGGTGCTATGCGAAAGATCCCGATTCAACCACTCTCTCTTATGTGTTTAAAAACGGACCTTATGTTTCGTTGTGGAACGCTACGTGTGACAAAACTGTTTCTTTGTACTTGAACCAATGTTCTCGAAAACTCGAAGATGGCTATTTGTATGCAAAAATGACTGGATCTATAGTCACAGTTTTTGAGTATTCGGATCCGAATTGCCTTAATTCCCTTGGGATTTCATCGTATGCGGTAATCCCTTCTCGAGTAATTTGCCCCGCCGGTCATTCAAACGAAATGTTCGCCATGTATTTCGAGCCACTGCCGTCACAGAATTTATATTTGTATGTGGGCATTGGAGTTTTCATTTTTGCAGTTCTTGTTATCATTGCATATCGCAACAGGCACAAGTTTATTCAACGCCAGACACAGAACCAGCAACAACGCTCTGAAGCTATTCAGGAGGATGAACCTCCTGCTTATGATGAAGGTGAGGGAATATTCCTCTTCAAGTTCAGCCACAACGCCAAAATAGTACAATTGCCCCACCGCCTCCTGCATATTCATAATTTTTAAAACGTGCCGAATAGATTTATTAAATAAAATGGGTGGTGATTTCTTTGGAATACTTTTCGAAGTTATCTACAATCTCTTCTTCTTGGGGGAATCCAAAACATAGAATTCGAAAAATTATAATGGATTTATTTTGCAATAGGCGCATTATTGGCCACAAGTTGGAGAAACATCAATTTCCTGTGCAGTATAAAAGTCACAGGCGTAATCAACATATGTGGTACCTGGGTAACAATAATAGTCAGATGGAACATTAGGGCTCGGGTTCAATGGGTTCCATGAAGTAAAGGCGATGTTGAAGACGCCAAAGATTGACGTCAAGAAGACAACAAAACCGGTACCAGTATCTAACGCAGATCCCAAAACATAGGAATATTTCTCATAGAATCCACGGTATCTGTGGAACACAAGGACTTGAGAAATGAACGCGACAATGAAAGGAACTACGACGTAGTTTTGAACTCCCATGGAAGGTCCTCCCATTTGGAAAAAGAGAGGGAAACTAATGTAATGCCAGTACTTTGACTTGTAGACGTAACGGTTTGCCAGCCATGGAAGAACTGGAAGTATAGCTCCAACCAAGAACGTCCAGAGTAAACCTTCATAAACAGACCGACTCCAAAGAATCGCTTGGCTCCAATAGCTCCCCAAATACCACCGGCATTGTAGAAAACCTTGTGTCCAGTATACATCCAGTCTCCATGTCCGAGCAAGTCACCGGTGTTGAACATCATGAACCAACGAAAGAGTAGAAACAATCGCGTTGACCAAAGTTCCAATGCATTGAGCGGCAACCATGAAACTGGAGGAATATGCAAATAGTGACCAAGCTTAAGATCAGAGGAAAGCAGCAAAGACTGGTTGATGTTGTTGGTTCCCCATGACTTGAAGATCATCACTGCGACAGTCTCTCCTGGAATCATCAAACTGATAATCAACTGTGAAAGCACGTTTAAACCGATAGCTTGTCCAGAGATAGCCAGAATTGCGCCGAACGGGATGATGAAGATGATAACCAGGAGTAAGTTGAAGAAAATAGCCCACCAAGGCATTGAGAATGGAGTTGTGATGGAGACAACAAGACCAAGAATAGTTGTCACCCGAGGAGAACCAAGTAATACCAATCTGGACTTCCGCGTATGCTTCGTTCATTTTGGCGTGTTTGTCTAGAGCGTCGATTTCGTCTTTGACCTGCTTGAACGCGTTTTTGGCTTGACGGTAAATATCTTGGCCGTACCAAAGAGCGACGTGGACAATTGCGGCTGGGAGGGTCATGAATGTGCAGGCGTAGGCCAAGGCGTAGTAAAGAGTCAAGTGGACTGGAGCGACGTTGTTGTACTTGTCGACATCAAGGTTGTATCCGGCTGACTTGTTGTAGAAGTAGGTTGATGAAACACGTTGGCCAACTGTTGGAGAGGAAATGTTTCCATTGAATAATCCAGGTGAGTTGAGCAATGGATTGCTTGGGGCACCATTAGTACCGGCTCCGATAAGAGCGTTGAGACCGAAAACTGAACGAAGAGTGATTAGAAAATTTAGAATCCTGTTTGATATTTTGAAAAAGACTCACCATCCTTGGACCACATGATTGGAGTGATAATCCATCCAAATGTGATGGAACCAACGAGTCGGATTGCAGAAGCCCAGAAAGGAGAGGTCATATAAGACGACATGATGTACTGCCAGTCGAAAGTCAACGCGAAAACACCAGCACCATTGTACGCCGAAGAAGCAATTGCATTGGTCGTGGTCATAACTCCAGTAGCACCATTTCCGCGACCTGTAATAAGACAGAGGAGGGAAACGGCCTGAAGTCCTGGCAACAACATGTTTGGAAGCCATTCATACAAGAAGATAGCCGCCAAACGATCCAGAAGAAGCTAAAGCGAGACATTTTGAACTTGGAAGCAGCCTCGGACTCGAGACCAGTGAAGTCATGGAAGATGAAAAAGGCAATGGTGGAAAGGTTCTGTGGCCACCACATTGCAGTGGGCTTGACCAAGAATCGACGAGTTACACCAGAGAATCCGAATCCAATAATTGGGTGACGGCAATGAAGAACAAGGCGTGCCAGATGGTAATACTTGGTTGTTCATGAGTGGTGGGTAGACTTGTGCATAACGTTGTCGATTCCGTATGGATAGCCTCCACCTGATGATGAAATAACGTATGAGAGAACGTGCTCCTTCATCGAGAATGGCCTGGGTTGATCCAACCACCGGAAGGAAGGACTTTGGCAAAGAATACACCCATTGGGTATGTCAAAATGAGAGCGCAAGAAGTTGGAATGGAAATGGCGTTGGTTCGGAATGAGAGGGCTGTGTTTGCGATCGAGAGAAGCACCCCCAGAAGACTCCCAAGACAACAGCTCTCCAAGTAAAGGCGGGGGTGAAGGGTCGTCTGTTTGTGGCACGATAAATTCACTGTAGATCAAACGTTTAGAAAAATCCTGGCAAGATGATGGCTTGATCTTACATTCTCTCCAGAATGTCAGCAATGTCAGATACTTCAACGTCCTCTTCCAAGTGATTCTCTTGAATGAATTCATCGAGTTTCTTTTCTTGGTCCAGGACCTCAGCGTTGGGTGGTGCCTCGACTTTCATATTGTGAGCTGAGTTTTTTGTTGCAGCCAGGAGCATAAAACGACTCCTTTTAAAGGATTGGAGAAAATTGGAGATGGCGCAATGACACCATTTCGCACGGGTTCGTCCGGGATGTTTGAGTCGGTTGTGTGGCCAAAAAGTTTAATAGTTGCTTTGTCAGATTTGTGGTCTTTCCAGGCTTACAATCGCCCTTTGCTGTGCTGAAACGAAATAGACTGAGTTTAAAAGATCGCAGGTGTAGAATTCCTATCTAATGATTGGGTTCTACGCCAGATTCGTCTGAGATGGCGTTGATTAAATTGACCACACAACCGCCCATCACCATCCGACTTCCACATGCACCGCAAACGCCATTCCACGTGCATTTCTTATCCTTCTTTTCGCACCATTCGCCACTTTTTTCTTTTCAACCCTACCTCAAACATTCTCCCCCAAACTCAAGTCGTTTGTGAAGTATATATCAAGCAACTTTATTCAAATTTTGAGTATAATCAACAAGGAGTTATTAAGAACTGCATCACGAGTTCCCTGATTCTGAAACAACGTGAAATCATCAACAATCGCTTCCGGACCGCAATCCCTTTGAGTCCTTTCAATCGTAGGTAATGGCGAAGACTTGACTTGAAGTTATGAAATGCAACATCGAGTTGATGGTGACAAGGAGGACAATCCCGATGGGGAAAACTTGATTGTACATCCTTCAGGAAAGTCACAGCATACGAATGAACATGCATGGAAACCGTATGAGAGAGTTTAACTGTCTTTTAGTTTTACTGGATGTAGTTGTTTTAGTTTTTGAATGCTTTGTCTAAGACAGGTCTCAAACCACCTATTTCATCCATTTCCATCACCACTTCTTGATGAATTCTGCTTTTCGAGTTAATTGTATGAGTTCCTACTTGATCTTTATTTAAGCGATAGTGAACAACAAAATTGTAGTGAAAAAGCTCTTGATTTTAAACTCTTAACAAATAAACACAACAGGTTTAATTTTCCGGTGATGTAAGCCCTCAAGTCTGGCCAACAACATCTGTAAATAAGCCTTGTTCGGCTCTGGGCCAGGATGAAACCCATCTATGTACCAGTCATTCAATCCAGTTGTCAAAGAGTCCCAATCTAGAACTCCGAACCTCCTCTGCTTTGTTTCTGCAAGCTTTACTTTCGTTCCAAGTCAAAAAAGACTCCACTTCGCACAAGATTGTTCAATTTATGCAGGCGCTTGCTTTCAAATGTCTTGTCTTGCATAAAAGGCTGAACCATTGGTAAAGTTCGAAGAAATAAACGGGGATGCCACTGAACGACATCATGATTGAATTCAAAACTGTCCTTGACGACAGATCCAAACTGTTCAAGAACAGGAGATATTAGAAACCGAGAGACAGCGTTTGCCCAATTCGACAAGGCTTCATTCGAATGTTTCATGGTCTTCAGATCCCAGGCGGATGATTGAGCAACGATCATATCGGGGATGGGATACCAAAATGAAGTTTCGTTCTTCCAAAGCGGAGGCTGTATTATTGATGCCGCTAATATCGCGCTCTTGTCAATTGATGTTGAGTTAGGACAAGCCGATGCATCGATCGTAATTCCGTCATTTAATCGAGGACATAGAGCAGGATATAACTCTTTCGCAAGAGATTTGAGCATATGGGGAATCCAAGAAATGCGGTCTGGCAGATCTGTTGGGCTATCAGGTTGCCAGTGGTCTGGATATTTCTTGGCATTTATCATTGGGTCGAGAACTCCCACGTGGAATACGCTGACAAGGACAAAAGAAGCTGAGTCTTTTGTTATTGTGCAAACGTACGTTGATCCACTGTAGCCCTGGTTGTTGGCTTGCTCGAATGTTAATAACGAAGCATTACAACCAGAACAAGGAGAGCTTACTGAATAAAGTTCCATTCAGAGTTGCAGCCCGGGCTTCCCTTCCTGTGAGTTCGCAGATATCCCTGACAAGGTTTCGCTCGTATGAGTCTCCAATCAGAAGTATAAGCTTGTTTTGGAGGTGTATTGGCAGTTTCGTTTCATTGGATTTGAGGATTTCCAAGTTGTCTGAGGGTGTTTTCATTCCGCAGGGCAAGTTGAAGCTGTTGATGATAGGGCTCCACACATACGACTTGGAAAGCCCATGCGACAGTGCTGAATATACATTACATTCTATAACTGGGAGCGATGAAGCGACTGGCTGATTCGGGTGTGGCGGCTGTTTCCTGTTCGAGTTGTGCCTGGGTTGCCCCATTGGCTTTTCCAGAAAGAGAATTGTCGTCACTGCCACGACAAATACAAGACTGGCTCCGACAATCAATCGCAGATATGGTGGCATTGCGGGAGAAGGGGTGGAAGCCATGGCGAGGTGTTAATGATTGGCTTTTGCTTTTGAACAATGGATGAAATTAATTAAGAAAAGAAGGGAGATTTCTTGGCTCGCTTTCCATGTCCGATTCCATAAATACAAAAACAGCGGCGAGAAAGGTCATACATCGCGGTTCCATCGTTTCAACATATCAATGATGATAATAAACGGATTCTTGAAGCAGAGAGTGCGGAGAAAGAGTGTTAAGTCAGGATTGGTGAGTTCGAGTCTGAGTAGTAAACTTGGCGGTAGGTAGAGGAAGAGTAAAGAAATTAACAATAATATGCGTGTCCAGTGCCTTTGAAGTGAGTAGTAGGAAGAGAACCAATCATCACGTACTTGCGATGTTTTCAGGCACACCTGAGGGGCGGATAAGAAAATCAGGTGCACGTACCAAAACGATGTTGCCAGGCAGACCGGACCACTGTACGCACCATTTATTAGGATTGTCACCCCTCCTTGAAATTGTCACTGAATCCTATCAAAACTCGCAAATCATCGTCTAATACATTTATATTACTTTATCAATCGTCTTTAGTGCTTAAAAATGCTTGATTGAAGGGTAGATTGATTCGTTAAACGACCTGTTTATCACTTTGGCTCTTGATTGTCTCCTACAGAAAAGGCGTCGCAAAATCGTCGCTACAATTGCCACAAGCTTCAGGTTCAGCGCAATAGTTGATATAGTATGATTACACAACTGGAAAAATCGAGGAGATCTGAACTTTAGCGGAAAGGCGGTGACCGGCAACCTTTACTCCATCCAGAATCAAAACCCGATCGGAATCCATGATTGTATTGGAACATGTATAGTCGGTGCTGCAAAAATCCTCAGGAACATTTCAGGAGTAACAGTCTGCGAATGAACATGCATAGCAGCCATATGAGAGAGTTTAAGTGTGATATTGTTTTACTGGATGTAGTTCTGCACACGCCATTTTAGTTTTTTGACACAGATTTCCATCACCACTTCTTGATGAAGTCTACTTTTTTTGTTTATTATATGAGGTCCTACTTGATCTTTATTTAAGCGATAGTGAACAACAAAATTGTGGTAAAAAGGCCAGACCACACTGTGACCTTCTTCATACCCGTAGACCCGCTTTTTCTGTGAGAGCGAGGATTTTGCGGATGGCAGTAATCCCACTCCATCCTCATGAAAGTAACTTCTTGCATTCGAGTCTGGTGCATCACGATATGGGTTGAGGTGTTGGTTGTTGTTGGAGACTGGAGCTCTTGTGGGAGAGATGCTGGATGAAACATGGAACAGCTGTTCTTTTCAACATAGCAAAAGGATACCCGTTATGAGTTGGATTTGTACTGCAGATGATGGGGGAGAAACATTTGCAGCCTGAATTGGAGCGGGACATTAATCTGCAACGATAGTGCGTTGCTGGAGAATAATCTGAGTCTTTAATGGCCCAAGTTGCTTGTATGTAAGAGGGACTTGGGTGAGAATTGTCCTGTCAGGAATTTCGAACTTTAAGAGTACAATAATCACAAGGGATTTAATTTTCCGCTGTCATGTTCCAAGCCCTCAAGTCTGGCCAACAACATCTGTAAATAAGCCTTGTTCGACTCTGGGCCAGGATGAAACCCATCCTTATACCAATCATTCAATCCAGTAATCAACGAGTCCCAATCCAGCACACCAAACCTCCTCTGCTGCTTTGGCTGAATGCTTCAAGGTCGCCCCAATTCAAAAAAGGCCCCACTTCGCACAAGATTGTTCATTTTATGCAGTCGCTGGCTGTCAAATGTCTTGTCTTTGATAAAGGGCCGGACCATTGGTGAAGTTCGAAGAAAAACCGGGGACGCCACTGAACGACATCATGATTGAATTCAAAACTGTCTTTGACGACAGATCCAAACTGGTCAAGAACGGGAGATATCAGAAACTGAGAGACAGCATTTGCCCAATTCGACAAGGCTTCATTCGAATGTTCATGGTCTTCAGATCCCAGGCGGATGATTGAGCGACGATCATGTCGGGATGGGATACCAAAATGAAGTCTCGTTTTCCAAAGCGGAGGCTGCGTTATTGATCCTGTCAATGTGGCGTCTTATCAATTGATTTGAGTGAGGACAAGCCATGCATCGATCTGATTCCATCTTTTAATCGAGGACATAGAGCAGGATATAACTCTTTCGCAAGAATTTGAGCATATGGGGAATCCAAGAAATGCGGTCTGGCAGATCTGTTGGGCTATCAGGTTGCCAGTGGTTTGAGTGTTTCTTGGCATTTGGCATTGGGTCGAGAACTCCCAGATGAAATACACTGACGAGGACAAAAGAAGCTGAATCTTTTGTTATTGTGCAAATGTACGTTGATCCACTGTAGCCCTGGTTGTTGGCTTGCTCGAATGTTAATAACGAAGCATTGCGACCAGAACAAGGAGAACTTACTGAATAAAGTTCCATTCAGAGTTGCAGCCCGAGCTTTCCTTCCTGTGAGTTCGCAGATATCCCTGACAAGGTTTCGCTCGTATGAGTCTCCAATCAGTAGAACAAGCTTGTTTCGGAGGTGTCTTGGCAGCTGCGTTTGATTGGATTTGAGGATTGCCAAGTTGTCTGAGGGTGTTTTCATTCCGCAGGGCAAGGTAAAGTGGCCCTTGTGTTGTTCAGGATGGGACTCCACACGTATGATTTGGAAAGGCCATGTGACAGTGCTGTGTATGGATTGCATTCTACGACAGGAAACGATGATGTGATTGGTTGTGGCGGTTGTGGCGGCCGTTTCCTGTTCGAGTTGTGCCTGGGTTGCCCTATTGGCTTCCCAAGAAAGAGAATTGTTGTTGCTGCCAAGACAAATGCCAGGCTGACTCCGATGATCAATCGCAGATAGGGTGGCATTGCGGGGGAGGGCTGGAGAGTGCTGACAAGGTGTCAATGAAGCGTTTGGCTTTTGCTTTTGGACAATGGATGAAGAGAAGCCGAAAAGGACCTTAATCTCCACAATCATATTAGTCTAATTACTTTGTCTACTTTTATAACAATTCTGAAAAAACTTCCTAGAGGACATAAAATAGGATTGTCTGGCCCAAATTTCACTTAACCTCAACACGACTATATCCTCATGAAAAGGATAAGTATTTATTTTATTTTGTTATGGTAAAATCGCATTCTATAAAACTAAGCTCTTCAAAGCTGCTGCATTACTCTCTCCAGTTTGCAAAACTAAGGAGTAGAAGATTGTATCTTGATTCAACAACAGTGCACGTGGGCTATCAAACTCAGCAACCTTTCCTCCATCCAGAATCAAAACCCGATCGGAATCCATGATTGTATTCTGGAACATGTATCATCAGTAACTGTGAAATGAGAAATTCCTGATAGTTACCAAACGATGGGCAATGGTGAGCACAGTGGCCTCTTTGAAATCCTCCCTCAAACTCTTTTGGATTTTCGCATCAGTTTCAAAGTCAACATTTGCCGTTCTATGACTCAATTAGTTTGATATTCTGGAAACTATATTTCGGTAAACAACTTACGCTTCGTCCATGATGAGAACGACAGGTTTCTTGAGCATGGCCCGCGCAAGACATAGGAGCTGGCGCTCGCCAACTGACAAGTTTTCTCCACCTGCTTGAACTAGTGCGTCCAATGCGCCATCTTGTGCTGCAACTTTGGCTTTCAATCCAGCTCGTTCCAGCGACTCCCAGAGTTCAGCATCTGAATGCTCTCCAAAAGGGTCTAAATTGAAGCGGAAGGTTCCAGAAAATACAAACGGATCCTGAGGAATTACGGCAAGTGAACTTCGCAATTTGTGAAGGCCAATTGATGTGATGTCAATTCCGTCAATAGTGATGAGACCCTCGCATTGGATCATACGGAATAAAGCTTGCATAAGAGACGATTTTCCAGATCCGGTTCTAATTTGTTGTTTAGTATTAACATTAAGCGAACTTAAGCTAACCTTCCAACAATTCCAATTTTTTCCTTTTGACGAATTTTAAACGAAACGTCGTCTAAAACGACAGGGAGGTGTGGTGCATAACGCATGGTGACACCCTTGAACTCAATAGATCCTTCTGTTGGCCAATTCGTTGGAAGCTTGTGCTGGCCATTATCGTCTTCTACTTGCACTTTATGCGCATAATGCTCGACTCTTTCAGCTGAATTCATTGCAATCTCGCATTGAGTGAAATTTTCAACCACATTCGCAAGCGTTTGGGTGATCGTCAGTGAATATCTAGGGTAAATTAGCTATTTTAACTGAAGATAAGTTACATACGTCAAACAAAGACCGAACAGTGGAGCCGACAATACTGAAGTAGTGATTCCCAACAATGCAGCACCCAATACCAAAAGAGAGCCGATAAGTTGAAGGCGCACCGACAACCAGTTCCCCGCCGTCGTCAAATAATAGTTTGGAGAGTTTGAAATATCTAACGCGGTGTCGTTGCGGGACACAAAACGGGTCTGTTCCTTGTACGCACGAATGGTTGCTGTCCCACCAAACTTTCTCCGAAATTATTGAACCAAGGAGATCTCGCAGTAGACGAAATTCGCTTAATTTCTCTCGCAGTTTTGCGATATATATTCTGCACAAACCAATAGATGGCCATACATGGGACCAGAACTGCAGTTAGAATTGGAAGCGTCACGATCATGACAATGAATGTCGACAGGGTTGTTGAAACGGTTCCCACCAGAGAACGCACGTAAAAAGCGACCGTGTTGTCCCTGAAAATTTGTTAGATTAATGAGAGGAAATAGAACTTACAAAGCGTCAACGTCTGTAGTGAACCGATTAATAATTCGACCAACTGGCGTTGTATCGAAAAACACTGTTGGGCAGCGCATCACGCGTGATAAGGCCTTCTCGTGCATGATGCGAGATGCTCGCGTACCAGTGAAAGCGAAATAGTACGCGTAAATGAAAGTGATAATAGACGAAATGACTGCAATAGCGAGATAGATCAAAGAGTATCCTGCATTGCTCAAGGAAGGGAACGAGTTTTCAGTCCACCACGCGAGCCACAAATTTGTGAGAACGTTTGTTCCTTCGTTCAACAAAACCATGCCGAGGGTGCAAATACAGAACCAGATACCTCCACAAGCACGAAGATAGTTCCACCACACATCAGATGCAACTCCACCAGAAGCTTGGTCTTCTTTGCTCATAATATTCACAGCGTTTTCTTTAGGAGATGTCAACTCATCGAGCTCAGCGATGACTTTCTCAAAATCGCTCGCGTCTTGGATTTCAGGTGTACCCTCTTTCACGTTTTCATCATGACCACCATATGTTGTCATCATCTCAGAAAAGGAACCTCCGCTTGCCATTAGCTCTTTGAAGCTTCCTTGTTCCAAGATTGTCCCATCCTTCACGAAAACAATGTAGTCACATTGCGGTAAGAAGTGCAGTTGATGAGTCACAAGAACGCGGGTACGGTCGTTCAAAGATCCCAAGATGCATCGTTCAAACAAGTGTTTCCCAACATGAGCATCGACGGCAGAAAGCGGATCATCTAGCAATACTATGCTAGCAGGATTATAGAGTAATCGGGCAATGTTGATTCTCTAATCAGACGTTACAACTTTTGCAGAAAGATGGGAAATGCCACAAACCTGCTTTTGGCCACCAGACAAATTGATGCCTTTTTCTCCAATCGACGTTTGATCGCTATCTTTTAGAATCCTAAGATCTGGCAAAAGCGCTGCATCGTAAAGAGCTCGAAGGTAGCGCTCCTTCTCGTATGGTTGTCCAAACAGAATATTTTCCTTCACTGTCGCATTTTGGATCCAGGCTGTCTGGGCTGCGTACGCGATAGTTCCTGAAACCGCGACACCTCCAGAGACTCTTCGCATTTCACCAATAATGGCACTGAGGAGTGATGATTTTCCGCCGCCTACACTGCCAACTATAGCTGTCAAAGCTCCTTTTGGAATATTCAAGTTGATATTTTTGAGCGACGATACCGTCTTTTTTTCTTCCACAATAGCTAAATCGGATTGTGTTAAGGCCTTTGTTGGATTTGAGGTACTAGAATCAGTTGAGGTCTTTTTTGTGGACTTGTCTTCCTTAGAATCAGTCTTTTTGGCTTCCTTTCCTTTTGCTGGAGTAGCTGGAGCTGGCGGGGCCATGTCAGCGGGGAAAACGGGTCCTGTCCAGCTAAACTCGGCATCCGAAATCTCAATCGCGTGATTTGGATTGGCGCACGCTTCCAATCCTTCATCATCAAGCTCAATTGAGAGCAAAAATGATTCAATTCGAGTGATCGCCACATTGAATTCTGCGTATGAGGTGAACAGGTTCGGAAGCATTCGAATGGGGTTTTTGAGTTGATTGAACCAAGACATTGAGGAAAAGACTTTTGAAGAGTCCAATGGATGTTCCAAGCCATAAGCGATGAAAGCTACACAGGTACAAAGTGCGGGCAGGGCGTTTGCTTGCGTGAACACCAGACCCGTGTACACTGAACGAGTCAGAACTTGAATCAGTTCCTCGTTTCTGATTTTTTCGACAACGGAAAAGAAACTACTCTCCCATGCGAAAAACTTGATGATTCGGATTCCCGTCAAGATTTCTTCGGTCTTTTTGATACGTTTGTCGGTAATTGGAGCTTGTCGGGCACGGATAACTTTCATCTTGCCAACCAACCACTTTTGGAGTGGAAACGATAAGACCAAGACACCGATACCTGCCTATATCAAAATTAAGTGCATTAGGGAAAAAAGAGCTAGATTTCACTTCAACTTACAAGTGCAGGCCAGCCAATCGAGACAGTCAAAAACACCACATTGATCAGCAAAATAATCGGAAGAGTGAAAATTGAGATTGTTTGAGACATGAATGCCTGAATTCTGGCAGTATCCGTTGTAGCCATATTGATAATCTGCCCCGAAGAGAATTGTTGCCTTGCAGCAGGAGACAATCGCAACGCCTTTCGATAAATCTTGGTTGAAAACATACATTTCACACCCAACGATTTGATGGCCATCTCCTGTTGAAAGTAGGTGGAAAATAATGCACCAATGATCTGGAGGGCGAATAGGCCCAACGCATAACCTACACCATTTCCGATCGGTTCGGCGAATGGTGAGTCCCGCTTGATAACGAAGCGGATAATAAACTCTTGCATGTATGGGGACAATAAGTTGCACCTGAACAGAAAGTATTGAGACCGGATGGGTAATTGTAAAGTGGGAGGTACATACATATTGGACATCAAACTAATAATCGCCATAGGAAAGACTTCCTTCTTAAACAAGCGCCACAAGCAAGACCGAAGAATTGATCCATCAATGACTCTCTTGACTTGGTTCCCATCTGCATCAACCTCTACCGGCTTTCCTGCTTGTGCCTTCTCCCACAGACTCAGTTCATGCTTCCACTCCCTCTCAAACTTGTCGGCCATGGCGTTTGCTTTGATGTCGTCGCTGATGTCCCAGAGATCCATCATGGTCAATGGCTGCTTCCATCCCTTCTTGAAGAGTCTAGCCATTGAAACGTGGTTAGTGGGTGGGTGATTGAGAAGGAGGGGCATACGGATTGATGAACTGGAAGACGATCCTGCTGAATATATTGGCAGTGTCTCTGGGACAAGGTCCTGCACCAGGGAACTCTGCCCATTCATGTTGTGAGGAATCCGTCTTGTCAACCTTTGCTGACATAACTATGATTTGGAAACAACTTTCTTGGCATCATGGATCTGCTCCGGAAAATTTTCAGTAGTGGCGTCAAATCAAATTGTGGAGCAATCGATCTGTTTTATTCTTCAGGTTTTTTCATAGCCTCGCCCTCCACTTTCTTTGGCCCTTTCCTGTTATGGAAAGCGTGCTTCAACTGCTTCTCCCTCTTTGCAGCTTCCTTATTCAAGATCTTTTGAATCCGAGCTTCCACCTTCTTATCATGCATCTGATCCAACGATTGAGTGATCAAATCTTCACAAACTCGTTTTAAATGGGACGCTGATTCTGTTCCTGTGAATGTGGATGGGAAGCGGAAGCTGTTTCAAACGCGTTTTTAGACAGTCCTGAAAAGTGATTGTGGGAGGAGTTCTTACCTCAACCAGATGTAGAGGACAATGACTTTATGCCAACTTTCTAGTTCACGTAGTTTCTCTGGGCTCTTGACGGCTCCACTTGGAAGTGTGACCATGTCTTGCAATGCCAGCTCCGTACCGTCGCTGATTGCTTTCGAAAACTTGAGCATAGCTTTACTTATGAATGGATCATCTGCATTTGAAGGTGCCGCGACAAGAGTGTAACGATCTTGCAGAGACAGATCGATATGTTGAATCAAATCAGCTACATCCTTTTGAGAGCTCAAGTTGCAGAGGAAATAATCTCCATCAAGACGAGCGAGTTGTTCGAACCTGTCGAGAAGGCCTGCGAACGTCTCGTTGGGGAGTTCTGCGGCAAACTTTTCCATTTGGTCCAGAGTTGGGTAAAGCCCTGCGGATGCTAATGGCAGAGGGTTCACTGTAGCCAAGGCATCTCGAAGTCTTCTCATATCTCCGTTGTTCAATCTAGGTACCTTGTAAATCTTGTGATATATATGATATTGGTTGGCTTACGTGCATACATAACCCTCTTGATACTGAGTTTTAAATCTTCCCGCGCGGCCACCGATTTGTTTGATTTGGCTCATTGTGAGTGGAACAATTTCTTTGCCATTGAATTTCGAGATTGATTCGAAAACGACGCGACGAATATTCCTGTGAGTTGTCAACATTGAGTTTGAGAGTAGTTATGGATCTTACAGATTGAGTCCCATTCCAATAGCATCAGAGGCAACGAGAACATCATAACCACTGTGTGGGTCATTAAACAGTTTCGCTTGTTCCGCACGCGTTTCAGGCGGCAAGTTCCCGTAAATCACGGCCGCCTTCAAATTCCCATAGCTTTCGATTTTCTTTCTCAATGCAAAGATATTCTTTCGTGAAAACGTCACGACACAATCCCCTTTTTGGATATTGGAGAACGAGTTGTGGAATCCCTTCTTTTCAACGTGGAGTGGCGTAAGACGGTCGTATTTGTTGATTGTCACGGTATCACCAGTGGTTTCCGCGAGTCGTTGGATGAGTGGAATGACTGTTGCTTCACCGCACAGGTGGATTTCACGCGCACGAACGCCGAGAACGGCTTGAGTCCACGCCCAACCTCGTTGTTCGTCACCAATCATTTGAATTTCGTCAATGACGGCAACATCGACTTCACGGTTTAAGGGTGTCATTTCGACTGTACAGGCCCATTTTTCGACGCCATCAGATTCTCTGCGTTCTTCGCCTGTAAGGAGGTTGCAGGCTGCACCGGCGATATTGAGGCGTTCGTATACTTCATGGGCGAGTAGGCGGAGAGGGCCTGAGTAAACCCCTGTTTTTGCTTGTTCGAGACGTTTGAGGGCGGAATAAGTCTTTCCCGAGTTTGTTGGGCCCACATGTAATATGATTTGTCTGTGCAGGTTTATAAGAAATCTGTAGTTTGTTGCAGTGGGGGCGTACCTCTTCAGTTGTCGCGCTTCAGGGTACCATTCAGCAGGAGTTCTCAAATCCGAAAACTTCATCAATGTTTTAAAGTTTCCGACATCCGTTATTGAGTCTTTCTTTGAATCAAGAATGAATTCATAGAGGCCAGGGAGAAGGAAGCGTTCCATGTTTTCTGGTCCAAACGGGGTTAGCAGTTGAAGCAAGAACCAAGGATCAGCATACTTTTGTCTCTGATTGCTTCTGCTGCGGCATTGAGACGGATGTAAGACAGTTTGTCGGCGAGGATGGCATCGGCGTAGTTTTTCTTGATGGTCGCAGCTTCGTCTTCGTCGACGCCAATGTCCTTGCATTTGAAGTTGATGAAACTTGAATTGCGGAACTCTGAGCGCAGGTACTTTGCGAGTACTTTGATTGAAGAGTGAGTGAGTGAGTGAGTGAATCCGAAAGAAACAACTTTGAGCGACTCACGAGCAACTTCCAAGTCAATTGGCCGTGGCTGTTCGGCATCGATCACAATCTTTTGCGGAGTTGTCGCCTTCTTTTCCCTCTTTTCCTTCTTTTCCTCGTTGAATTTGAAGGCGCCAAAGTCGAACTTGGCCGCCTTCGAAGCAAATGCGCGGACCGTGGCTTGGCGGAAGTGGCTTGGTCGAAGTGGGATTCGGATTCGGAGACAGTGTGTCCGAAGTGGTTGGCTCATTTGTTGAATCGATAGAAAAAGAAAAGAAAGAAAAGAGTTTGTCACTTGCTGAGAACATGAACATGATCGCTCCTGCACATTCTCCGCACATTAAAGTGTGTGCTCCACCAGAAGATCGGAATCAGACAACTAGGTCTACTTCAAGATCCACTCACAGTCCGGCTCGTTCACGTTCACGATCTTCCTCTCATTCTCCCACACACTTGTCAACCTCACACATGGGAATATCGCAAGCACAAGAAGATATCTGGGCATATCGCGCTTATGTGCCTACTCTTCCTTGCGCCAACAAGATCATTCAAGTCAAATGGGATCAAGTTGTTTGGACAAAGCATCGAAACAAATTGAAAAGTATTGTTCAGTCAGTTGATAACAAAGAACCAACGAGGTATTCTCATTTATCGGCGGAAGAACGGGCAAGAAAAACTAGGGGAAAACTTGGTGAGCTTGTTGAAGATTCAAGATCCCAATTTCTTAATTTCACTGCAGATACGGAAACTAAAATCCAGCTGGAAAACAAGAACTTGTTGTATCGCATCAAACGACACATCACAAAAGTACCCAACCCTGCACCACCACCGAAAACAGTCACGGGAAAAATTCGTCCCAAGCCACCACAACCGGACGCTGTCGTACGGAAACTAGGTCTGAATGGACCAAGGAACCGGACCTTACGTGTCCAAACTGACCAAGCCAACGACATGTACTTGCAACGTGTTGAAAACAGTGAACCATTCTATGACACCAAGAAATTCCAAAAAGATCGCATCAACACCCTCAAATACCTCCAAAGCATCTCGCGTTTCCCAAAACGATACGTCCAAGAACTCGAAAGCTCTGGCGTTCACATCAAACGTGCTATCCCCGAAGAAGTCACTCGAAAAGTTGTTACCCCTCTACCCTCTCGTCAAGCCTCTGTCGTTGGACCCCTTCGTTCAAAATCCGTGTCTCAAAGACCGAGTAGTGCGTTGTCAAGTCCTTCTCAACGACCTAGCAGCGCCTTCTCGAGTCCCTTCCAAAATGCCGATTCTGATATCTCACCGTCTTCTCAATCTACAACACGGCCTTCATCCTCAAAGAGAATCAGTTTCGATGCGTTTTCTACGAAATCCAGGTTGGAGTACACGGGTGAACAAGGACCCCCATTCCACCCCGATACTCCCCTAAAGCCCCACTCGTACCCCGTGTCGCAAAGATTCGCCCCAAATCGGCGCCATTGACTCGAGACGAAAAACTACCGCCCAAAGAACGGAAACCTATCGTTCAACTTGAACCCCGCGCGTACCGTCGCTGGAAAGATAAACTCGAGGCGAGGCAGGAACAGATTGCGAAGGAGGAAAAGTTGAAGGTAGGCGGGAAAGATTATTCAGGGGTTTATATGATGGATGAGTTGGTTTTGCATGAGTATTTGGATGAGTTTCCTGGCGATGAGGAGTTGTTTATTCCGAATTGTGAGGGGACTGGGTGGGGGTTGACGGGGCTTGGGTGTCAGATTTCTGGGGGAAAGGGAGTTTCTGGTAGTGGTGGTGTGGCGAGGGAGAAGGTTGGAAGGAGTGGGTTGGATGAGGAGACTGTTGCGAAGGCTTTGGTAACGGGAGTTGCGTTTGGGTCGTCTTTTGTTATGAAAGAGCCTAAAAAGTATTTGTGTCGAGTTCATGTCAGTTCTGTGAAAGGATCTTTTGAAAAGGAGAGGCGAAAGTTTGTAATGGAAGAGCTTGTTGAGGTGAGTGGGAGGTAATAATTTCCTAGGATTCATCTCTCTGATCGAGGAACTTTGAAGATTCGCAACTTCTGTATGTGTCTGGGTATCGAATTTCAGTGGAATGACTTGACTCTCGGTTTATCACGCGATATGGATGACTCTAACAAGGTATTCCTTTTGAAACAATAATGGCATTAAAGCTACATATCTTAGTTTGAGAAACTCCAACGATGGAATTTGGAATCTTCAATGAAAGTAAGCTACTGTACTTCAAACTGAAAATACTCAAAACTCCGAGATAGGACTCAATTGCTTTCAATCAAATTGCATTTTTTGACCATAATTTCTATGGCGAACGTGATATTCCAACTGAAATTGATGCTGCTGTGTTTGACCAACTGGTGATTCAAGCTCATTCCATAAACAGCATTCCGCAACAGTTCACTATAGCTTCAGAAGCTTTGCTCGAGAAATGGTACGAACTTGATGAGAACTGGGTCCCGCCACGTCGGATCTTGAGACCTATTAGCTCTGTAATCCCTGAGTATTCTGATCCAACCAATGATGAAGCCCACAAGAAATGGATGTAAGCATTGTAAGATGTCATCTTAGTTTACTAATCGGCATGAAGTTATGACAACAAGATTCCCTTACAAGCTCTCATGAAAATTTCAGCAGTGAAACTAGGTCGAAACGGAATCCTCGAGCCTGCATCTGTGCAGCGATTTGTTCAATCTCAGTTTCAGAGCGAAGTACTTTATGGAATTGTGCGTCAATCTCGGAGAGGAGAGTGGAACAAAAGTTTGATGTTTACAAACAGTTCATTTGAGGATCAAGAGGTTGGGAATGCTGTGGCATCGAAAGATGACAGGCGGTTGCTGGAGAAACTGACGGAGTATCTTTATGGATCTGTGCCGAGAGATAATCGTCTTGAAGTATGTGGTATTCGTATTTACAAAGGTTGCTTACTTTGAGCAGATGAATGAAGGTCGAACTTCAATGAATTCAGACTCGAGTGGGGCACCTGTTAATCCTATTACTTCTGCGATAGAGGATGGAATCTTGCATCTCGGCGAATCACGCTTGGAACCTAACAGATTGAACGAAGAGATTCTTGTTCATATCACGCAGTTCAAACTCCGCGCAAATGATCATAAGTTAAGAGAGCATCTGATTGAAAAAGTGATTGCATACATTTTTCGAACTGATGCGGTTTCTCTTCCACCATTTATAATTTCGGGAGACTCGTCGATGGGGAAAACGGCTATCATCGGGAAAGTGATTCAAACGTGTATTCAAAGAATGGCTGAAAATCTGCAAGAACGGAAGCCTAATCCTTCTCCTACGATGAAGCGAGATGAGAGCAGTGGTTCTCTAAGTTCAAATGCGACTTCTGTTGGAACTGCGTGTACAACAAATACAGTGGAAATGCAAACTCTGGTCAAGAAGACGAAATCTATTCTTTTGAGCGGAGGATTGAGTGCGAAGAGAGGTTCTATTCAACCTGTATTTATCGCACGTATTGTTGGAATCACTCCTGACTCCAGTACATCATACGGATTGATGAAATCTATCACACATCAAATTTGTCTCGCGTACAATGTATCCACGAATATCGACGATGAAATCTCGTTGGAAATGTTTCGTGAAGCTCTCAAGTTCGCAACTGCTGAGAAACCTCTTGTCATAACGCTTGCAAAAGTTGATTCTCTAGTTTCGGGACCTATGAACTCTCGCATTTCTTGGTTGATTGACGTGGTGCCGCCATTTGTACGGATTATAGTTTCAGCTCACGATGAAGAAGTGATAACCTTTGTGACGAAACGGATTCGAGCTCGAGCACCTAGCGTTGTGTATGCTGCTTGCAAAAACGGTCCTCCTCCGAGTCAAGCCGAGTTAGACACGGCCCATGATCCGTATATTCTGAAAGTGGGCGAAATCATTGCCCCCGTTTTGAAAGCCTGTTTGAAAAAGATGAATGACGCTGCGAAGAGAAAAATTCGCGTAGAGCAAGCTGAAGCGTTGAGGAAGGCGTTTGCTGATTGCACTCCTGTGAATGGAATTGTTCCTATTCGAATGATGAAACTGTTGCACTCTATATCGAAAGAGTGGAAATCGTTTACGCCAGTGGATAGCTTGCAATTTCCAAAAACGATTCGAGAGGCTTTGGAGATGCAGCTTATCAAACTTGAAGCTGTGCATGGAAAGAAGCTTGTGTCCACGGTTTTAGGTCTTATTGCAATGAGTAGGGATGGTCTCACGCAAAATGAAATCTTAGACTTAGTATCCTTAGATTCTGAACTGCGCGACTTGGTAATATGTGTAAACTAGTCACCTTATTTCTTATTTACTGTTTCAGAATCATGATGGAGGATTAATCAATCACAAACTTCTCCCACTCATTTATGACGCCAAGAAGTATTTCATGAGAAGAACAGTATGGGGTGGTGAAGTCTTTTCGCTCTCAATGGATAAGGAACTGCTTGATGTCATTAACAACAGATATCTAAGCGATGAAGATACAAAGCAAGTACTTGCCGATTACTTGACTGAATATTTTTCTGTTGGTTTGTCGACACCATCTGGTACTTTGCTTCAAATGCCACTTCGAATGGCAGTTATTGAAAATTTAGGATTTCAATGGAATGAAAGAAAAATCCGAGAACTGCCTAATGCTCTTATCCAGAGCGGGAGATGGCACAAAATAGAGGAGTTGTTCTCGGACTTTGAGTTCTTCGCTGGTCTTGTCTGCCTTAACGTAAGAATATTGAGATTTGGAAGTTTTATAACAGCTTAAGTTCATAGCTTGCTCACAAAACTTGTGAAGAATTATACGAAATTTTGCTTTGCTCCCACACCCAAGAGATTCCGGTTGGAACTCAGCGACTACTCGAGGCGTTGTTGGATTTCATGGTTATTAATCGAGAGACACTGAACCAAACTCATCCAGGGCTCCACTTTGTCATGCTCCAGGAGCAATTGTCAAGGTTACCTAAAACTCATCCACTTTTGAAGCTTTGCGACTCAGAAGAGGTTACTGTACCTGTGAAAGGAATATTTAGAACAGCAGAGGCTTGGAAGCTTGTTACGGATGTAACTGTAGCGAGTGAAACCGTTAATAACGCAAGCGCAGAAAATCTGGAAGTCCCTTATTACCTCAAAACAGAACCCGGTGAAGCTGTAGGCAACCGCGTGACTCCATCCATGCCACTTAAACGAATGGAATGCTGTATGGATGGAACTGAGTGCCCTCCACTCCATCAAAAAAATTTCGTCAGACCGACTATCACGTTGTTTCATGACCATCATCACCATATATGTGCATCTCCAGATGGAAAGTATTTTGCTAGTGGATCTTCCGATGGAAAAGTTAAGCTGTTTGACAGCTATACTTGTACACATTTGAGTACGGCTATCAATTCTGGAAGAATCACTGGACTTCATTTTCAACCCAATACAAAGGATTGTAAGCATTTATTGATAAGCACCTCACAAGGGCACGAGCATAAAGTGATTCGGTGGTCTTTGGAAAGAGAAATATCAACAGCCATGATTTCTGGGAAGAAGAATGGTTTACGGCATGGATTAATATCATGTGGATTTGTATGCGCGCCGAAAGGAGAAACACATCATCGAGCTTTTGGGTTGAGTCTCAACAGCTTGTTGACTATTTGGGATCTTGAATCTGAGACAGTGGTTAAAAGCATTAATCCTGATCCTGAAGACGACGATATGCTACTGTCTGGAAATGCGGCTGTTAGTTCAGATGGAAAGCTTGTGGTGTTTGGTATTCGAGGAATTCGTTTGCTGAACACGCAGACACTGACGATTATCTGGACGCAACGGTTGCACCCAATCGACCCGCTCTTTGAACTCCATGGTATTTCACAGATAAGATTCATGAATGACGCCGGTTCAGTTGTTGTCGTTTCAGATAAAGGCTCCAAGATGAATAGACTCGGTGAATCGAATGTCGCTGGGGCCACATATGAGTATAGAACATGTATTCAACAATTTGAAGTTGGAAAAGGACAGCAGGGTCTTGTATCTGGATATCTAGCGGAGGATCCTATTCATTCTATTGCTCCAATTGAAGGTCACAGCTGCCTTGCCATTGGTGGACCTACCGGAATAGTAGATATTATCAATTTAAAAGACGGATCTATTATTGCGTCAGAACACGTGTCTCATTCTGTCACGGCACTCAATTACTTGTCTGATATTCAACCTTCAGTATTCGCTGAAACGAAAAAGTATCATAAACGAGCCACTAATTGGGACAGTTCTATTAAAGATTATTCCCTCGACAACCATCATTATCGTCTGGTGGCTGGATCTATTGATGGTATTATGCAAGTAATGGGATTCAGAAATCAGCCTGAAAAAATCAGACGAACCTCAGTTTCGACTGCTGCTTGTTCGAAAGATGGCGAAAAGCTACTTATAATTGGAGGCATTTCGAAAGAATATAAGCTTCAAAACCTTATTGGTCCGCAAAATACTGACCGTCGACCCTCACTCAGTAATTATCCAGTCAGCACTCCAAGCTTTGAAAATATGAATGAAATGATAGCTCGAGCCCGAAGTGGGATTGACGATTCTAATAATGATTCGGCACATCTGTTGGATGCACCTGCTAAAGCTCAGAGTCGAACGCTCAGTTCTAAAAGTCGATCTGTGTCCATATTGAAAAAGCATACAGATGCGTCGACGTCATGTACAGCACTCAAAAAGCAAGTCACTTTCTCGTCACTGCCAAAAATACATCTTCCAGAAGATACTGAAATCAGTATTTGGGATATTCCATCGGGAAAACGAATCCTTTCCATTCCGATCAGCGCTGATATTATATGGTGTGATTTTGAGTGTTCCTATAAGGGACCTGAGTGCTTTGCGACTGGTGAGCGGAATGGAATTGTGAAAATCTGGGATTGGGATATAGTTGAAGCGGCTTCGTCATCTCCTTCAAAACAAACAGGAGACATTGACTATGTGGAATTCAATGTGTGTAAAGACAGTTCCTCAAGCGTTGTCGTGGGGTACAGTTTGAATCCTGTCAATCATATTTTAGCAGTGGCGATTTCCATATTCATGCCTCAACAAATTCACACTGAAGAAGCACCTGAAAAATTTGTTGAACCCACTTCAATTGAGTTGTGGAACTTTACTACGGGCGAAAGGTTTGTTCATTACCAAGTCGGGATTTCGTCGCTACCATGCGTTCATGGACCCATGTCAAATCCATTATTGAGTCTCTCGTGGGGAAACCTATCGGATGTGTTTGCGGATTATTTCCCGTCAGGGTCTAATCGGCGCACATTACCGACTTGTCTTGTGACTGGAATCGAGAAGCTCGTTGTTATTGCGAATGAGCCTATTCCAAAGTGTGCGGGACTGAAGCGTTTTATTGAAGAGAAACTGGGTGTCAATTCTGTAATGCGATGCACGGCTTCATGCCAGAGTAGCGAAGATGCTCGAGTAATGTTACTAGGAGTCTGTGATGCTGTCTATTGGGTGAAAGAAGGCTATGATGAAGAAGTAGAGGATGTCGATAGTGTTGACAATGACGATGAGGGGAACGAACTCATCAGCAGGCAACCAAGTGTGGTTGTCACCACAGGAGAAGACCAGCAACCAGAGCAAGATATTTCACCAAGCACAGTTGGAGAATATGAAGCTAATCCGGCGGAAGATATTAATGTTACTGAAGTAGGAGACTTTGCAGTGGCTGTGGAGCCACCACCAGTTGAAATTCCCATCCCGAACTTCAGAATTCGAAAAATACCCACTCCCTCAGGAGAAACAGTTATATGTGTGTATCACTTGAAAACTATCCAAGTTGATGCCGTAATTATTGCCACGGACTTTGGAACAGTGGCGGTATACGATATTTCGCTGCCACCTCGTTATTTGAACGAGAATAGAAACGAAGTCATACGGAAGCATGCACCGTTAATTTCAATCTGGCATGCCCGTACTTCTCTTTTGGGAATGAAAGTTCTTGGCACTCATATCCCACAAACAAAGGAAGAGTTCCGGTTGGATCCAAAGAATGAATGGAGAGTTATTTTGTGGGGTAGAAATGGGTTCACGACTATATTGGATATCCGTCTTTGATGAAAATAAATATAGTTTCTTAGATTTGTCTTTCTCCGTCCACATCTTCCTCGAGTCGTTGTCTCTTTCGAACACCTACTGGCGCAAAGTTTGGATTGGATGCGTTTATATTGCTTTGGGTCTCAGCCCAATTCTGTAATCGTTCGAATTCCAGCTCTTCAGGGTCCTTTGACTCTTCGATTTCTGCTTCCCGTAGTTCTGACTTTGCAATATGCCACTGTTGAAGCATAGAGGCCATTTTACGCGACTTTGCACTGATTGAAACTGTTTCGGGTCTGGTGATTTTCTTGGTCTTTTTTGTTGGTTGATTCTGTGGTGGCGATTCGGGACAAGGGGGAGGTTCTGGGTTTGTTTCAGTTGGAGATTTGGTTTCGAGTGTTTCTGGCTGTATTGGTGGATCTCCATCAGGTAGAGGTGGCTGGGAGGGTGGTAGTGGAGGAATTGCAGGCCAAGACCAACTCACGGATCCCTATGCATCACAGTTTAGTACTAAACGATGTGTTTAATTTTAAAATAAACGCACGTTTTCGGTACACTCGAAATAATGCGATTCTGTAGCCTCGTCCCAATGAATAGTCCATCCTTTAGGATTATAGAGGGCTTCGCGAATTCAGTTTAACAAAAAAGTTGGTACAATATTTCTCTCACATTCCAGGATATCGACTTGGGCCTCAAAGTTGGTCAAGATATCAGCAAAGAAAGATTCAACCAAGCCACCACGCTTCCAGTCCGAGCAGCGCGTGTCGAAAATCAGCCGCTTATTTTCAATAATAGCGGTGTATGAAGGAGGAAGGTTCACTGGGAGGGCTGGGAGTTGGTCTACACGAGCAAGAACTCGCTCAAGACGTGAATGAAGTGGGGATGTTTTGGGAGGTGGGACAAGAGGAGATGAGGAGAATTTAGATAGTTCAGGGAGGATAAGAGGAGTTGAAAATGAAGAATCTGGTGGAATAGGAGTGGGTTCATTTGATGTTGGTTCGGGTGGGAGAGGTGGATTCAGCGATGATGTTGAAGAGTTAATATCGGCCATGAATGCAGCAAAGTCGTCTTCTTCTTGAATTGGAACTGGTTCAGCAGCAACCACTTTGGGCTCATCTGAAGATAGGTCAGTGGATGGTGTCAAGAAACCAGAAACGACTCTGCCTCTGTGATAATGTTCCCTTTCATAAGCTTAAACGTAGCAGCTGGCCTCAAACCACGCATATACATCCTTCAATTCCAAGCCGAGCTAGTTTGGTATTGGTTCAGTCTGAGTTTACCTTCGTTGTCACTCTCTGAGACATCCGAATACGCTGCAAGGCCAGACAGCGCTGTTGACGCAGTCGCTTCTTTTGCGGCGGCTTCTTGCTGCCGAATCACTGTTCGGTTCAGCGGCCATGGAATCGAGAGTGTTTGGCGGCGCATTGAAAGTGAATATTTAACAAAAACAAAGGAAAACAAACGAATTCAATGAGAAGAAGAAAGGTAACGAGGTATCTCTTTCATTCACCGTTGTTGATGAATCCGGCAACCTGTCAAGTTTATGTAAAGTATGTCGAATACCGCTGATGATTAATCTTTGAGGACTGAACTGTCAAAATACCAAAAAATGGCCTTTGGAAATTACAGGAGCCTGTCAAAGTTTTATTCGCTATAAGAAGGCGGAAGGTCGCCTTGGACATCACAAGCTGTCAAACAAGACTGTACCAACTTCCTCTTCTCCATCACGAAAAGCTGACGTAAAGTATATTCTCGTCTACATATATCATATATAGTAAGAACCTCTATTCTAGGCAGATGCTCCTCAGCCTTTCACTCCTATCGCTGGCTACCTTTGCTCTTGCCCAAAGCCCATCAACGAACGTCACCGTCCAGTGCGTCAATTTCAGTCCCCTCGCGTTAACTGAAATTGAAATCTTGCTCGCGAATGGAACAAATGTGGGGCCTCAAGGTGTTGCCAGCATGAGTTCGCAGGAAGGTGGACCAGATTCTCCTTGGCCTGCATCCAACTGTAACGACGGACTCTTCAACCAAGCCTGCTTCACGAATGAAAACAACGACCATAGCCCGTACATTCAAATTACGGTACCTGTTTCTGCTAAAACCATCAGTGTTATCAAGGTTTCTAAGGTCGGGAATATCGATATTGGGAATGGGTGTACCTTGGTTGTGACGGATTCTGTTGATGGAATCGTTCAACAACGCAACCTTTTGCAAGTTCGTGGTGACACTCCGCCAGAGTATACTTTTGTAATGAATTACGTGACTTCGACTACCGTGCGCATTTCGTGTCCTCAAGAGAAAATGATTTTCAGCAAGCTTGAGGTGTATGATTACAATGGCACCAATGTTGCCATCAGTAGTTACGCGACGTTCAGTTCTCCTTATTCCGCGTGTTGTGGAGAACCGGATTCGTATCCAGCTTCCAACTGTTTGACGGGCAGGAACTTGAACGGGAACCAGATTTACTGTATGACTGGTCTTGGAGACAATAATCCCTGGTGGCAGACTGTCATTCCGTCCGACATCAACACACTTTCATACTTGAAGGTGTTTCCACAGGACTCGTATGAAAACTTTTTCGGGTGTACACTGACTGTTGCAGGAAGTCAGTATGGTACTTCACCAGTCATGACTATTGCACTTCCGAATCCTGATGCTAATATCGACCCATTCGTCTACAACATTACTAAGCCTTCGACGAGTATCAAAGTTCAATGCATCAACTTTAGTGGGCTTGCTCTTACTGAAATTGAGGCTTTTACCGCAGATGGTACGAACGTTGCACTTCAAGGAAATGTCACCATGAGCTCCGTTCAAGCAGCTAATCTGCCATTCAACTGTAATGACGGTCTCTTTGTTAAACCTTGCTTCACAAGCGTCAACAATGATCCGAACCCTTGGATTCAGGTTGTCGTACCTGTTGCTGCAAAGAGTATTTCGACCATTAAAGTGTGGAAGAAGGGGAACATTGATATCGGAAATGGATGTGCTGTGATTGTCACTGATTCCATTGATGGAGTTGTTCAACAGCGGAACCTTCAACAGATTCGAGGTTCCAACCCACCAGCCTATGTACTGGCCATGAATTACGTTAATTATACGACTGTACAGATTTCTTGTCCTCACGCGATCCTCTGCTTTAATAAGCTTGAGGTATATGACGAGAATGGTGTTAATGTCGCGTTGAACAGTTACGCAACGCAAAGTTCCCCATATAGCGCTGGTGGAGGACAGACAGACTCATACCCTGCTGTGAATTGCCTTGACGGAAAGAACTTGAATGGGAATCTGATTTACTGCATGACTTCAAAGACAGACACAAACCCCTGGTGGAAGACTGTGATTCCAAGTGATATCAATACATTGATGAACTTGACTATTTATCCTCAGGCACAATTCGGAAATCTGTTGGCATGTACTTTGCAAGTTACTGGAAGCCAGAGTCCAACTCCGTTGATCAATATGCCACTTCCTGCTGTATTGAATGCCAGTCCAGCTGTTATCCGTTTGAAGCAGTCTAATTAATTCTTTTGGCGTTGTTCTGGTAGTTTTTCGACTTTCCAGCTTTGACTTTTGAGTTTTGTCTTTTGACCGAATAACAAATATTTCAATTTTTTGAACTTGATCGTCGTATTATTGGACGGATGATGTGGAGAGTTGAAGTTGAAGTTGAGGCAGACGGCGTCAAGTTTGATCCATACTCTCAGTATCGAGTTTATTTCGATTTTATAGACAGTCATTCTTCTTTGATACTTCTGCGATCATTTCGATGTCTGCTTGTACAGCTTTGTGTCGAGTATTTTTACGCCACACATGGCACAGATTCCATTCTTGTATGCACAGTTCTGACAATAATTTGACCCTTTTTGATGAACGCTTCCTCGGCACTCTTTGCATTTGACTGAGTATCTGTTTAGTTGTTCAGTTTATCGAACTACGATCTCATCTGTAACTCTATCGAGCACACTACTCACGGAGCAAACTTATTTTTGTTTTTACTTGAGAGAAGAGTGTTTGAAGCGCCACGTTTGACTGAGGAAGAGTCAGCTGAAGAGGAAGATGAGGAGCTTGAAGAGGCTCTAGCGCCATCCAGCCGTTTCACATCTGGAGTCACGAGAGTAGCCAGTTTCTTTTCGCACTTTGCACAGACCATATTCAAGGGTGGAGTGTAGAGTAGATTGAAAGGATAGTTTTTGAGCATGCAGTTCTTATTTATTTCTTTCCCTCAAAGAAAGAAGGAACCAACTGCGCATCAACAGCAATCGATGATGCACCACCAACCACCGCCGCCGCCGCCTTTGACGTCCGAGCGACTCGCAGACAAGTCGCGAAAGTGGGCGGCAATGAACGCGCGGCGCTTTGCCGAAAAGCGCAAACACGGCTTTGTTGCGACTCAGAAAGAACGTGCGTTTGCTCTCTTTCTTTGTGGATCCATCTAAACTCATCCTTAAACTCAAACAAACAAAACACATCCAGACATGCCCCCGGAACACATCAGAAAGATCATCAAAGACCACGGCGACATGTCCTCAAAGAAGTTCCGCCACGACAAGCGCATCTACCTGGGTGCACTCAAATACGTGCCTCATGCCGTCCTCAAACTGCTCGAGAACATGCTCATGCCGTGGGAACAGGTTTGTGCCCACCCTCAAGTTGGCAACATCACCCATCTCACTGCTTGGTTTGCATCAAACAACATAGGTCCGTGAAGTTCCTGTTCTCTACCACGTCACTGGTGCTATTACTTTTGTGAATCAAGTTCCCTTTGTCGTGGAACCTGTCTACATCGCCCAATGGGGCACAATGTGGATCATGATGCGTCGTGAAAAGAGAGACAGACGACACTTTAAGCGAATGCGTTTCCCTCCTTTCGATGATGAAGAGCCACCTCTTGATTATGGTGACAACATCATTGATGTCGATCCTCTCGAAGCGATTCAGATGGAGCTGGACGAAGAAGAAGATTCTGCAGTGTATGACTGGTTCTATGATCATCAACCGTTGTTAGGTACGTGTTTTGAATAAGCGCAGCGAATGATGTGGAGCCTCATGCTTACCTCAATCCAACAACGTTATTAGGAACAAAATTCATCAACGGAACAACATACCGCAAATGGAAGTTAGATCTGCCAATCATGTCAACTTTGCATCGTCTGGCGCATCAACTTCTCTCTGATCTGATGGACCGAAACTATTTCTATCTGTTTGACGTCAAAGACTTCTTCACCTCCAAAGCCCTCAATATGGCTATTCCTGGAGGACCTAAATTCGAACCATTGTTCCGTGATACTGAAGCTGCTGATGAAGACTGGAACGAATTCAACGACATCAACAAGATTATTATTCGTCAACCGATCAGAACAGAGTACAAAGTCGCATTCCCATTCCTGTACAACTCGCTTCCACGATCTGTGCACGTGTCATGGTACCATTATCCTCCAGTCGTATACATTAAGTCAGACGACCCAGACTTGCCAGCGTTCTACTTTGACCCACTTATCAACCCAATTTCGTCGCGTACACTTGGAACAACAGCGAAAGTCTCGTTTGAAGATGAATTGTTTGATGGAAAAGACGAAGATGATTCATTCATGTTGCCTGAAGGCGTTGAGCCATTCTTGGGAGAACAAATGTTATACACGGATACAACCGCGTCCGGAATTCAGCTTTATTGGGCTCCTCATCCATTCAACAAGCGACAGGGCAGAACTAGACGTGCTCAGGATGTTCCATTGGTGAAGAGCTGGTACTTGGAGCACTGTCCTTCAGGGCAGCCTGTGAAAGTGCGCGTGTCTTATCAGAAGCTGTTGAGTAAGTTCTTTTACATAAGGCATTGTTTCCTATCGATTCTTTGTTCTAATGGTTTGTTACAGAATGCTATGTCTTGAATGCCATCAAGCACCGTCATCCAAAACCTCAATCGAAGAAGTATCTCTTCCGTCAACTTCAAAGCACCAAATTCTTCCAATCTACAGAACTTGACTGGGTTGAAGCTGGACTCCAAGTTTGTCGCCAAGGATACAATATGCTCAACTTGCTCATCCATCGTAAAAACTTGAACTATCTGCACTTGGACTACAACTTCAACTTGAAGCCTGTAAAGACTTTGACAACCAAGGAACGAAAGAAGTCAAGATTTGGAAATGCGTTCCACTTGCAGCGTGAAATCCTTCGTTTGACGAAATTGATTGTGGATTCACATGTTCAGTATCGGTTGGGTAACGTAGATGCGTTCCAACTTGCGGATGGATTGCAGTATACATTTGCTCACGTTGGTCAGCTGACTGGAATGTATCGTTACAAGTACAGATTGATGAGGCAGGTCCGTATGTGTAAGGATTTGAAGCACTTGATTTACTGTAAGTTTACACTTATGGCTTCCAGCAAAAGTACTAACATGAAACTTCAGACCGTTTCAACACCGGAGCTGTCGGTAAGGGTCCTGGATGTGGTTTCTGGGCTCCTGGATGGCGCGTATGGTTGTTCTTCATGCGAGGAATTGTTCCTTTGTTGGAGCGATGGCTTGGAAACTTGCTTGCTCGTCAGTTCGAAGGCCGTGCTTCGAAGGGTATGGCCAAGACGGTAACAAAGCAGCGTGTCGAGTCTCACTATGATCTGGAACTTCGTGCTGCTGTGATGCACGATATTCTTGATATGATGCCAGAAGGTATCAAGGCCAACAAGTCTCGTACCATCTTGCAGCACTTGTCTGAAGCGTGGAGATGTTGGAAGGCAAACATTCCTTGGAAAGTTCCTGGATTGCCTACTCCAATCGAGAATATGATTCTTCGTTATGTCAAGAGTAAGGCGGATTGGTGGACATCTGTGGCCCATTACAACCGTGAACGTATCCGTCGTGGAGCTACTGTTGACAAGACTGTTTGTAAAAAGAACCTTGGACGCTTGACACGTTTGTACTTGAAGGCTGAACAAGAGCGTCAACACAACTATTTGAAGGATGGTCCTTACATTACTGCCGAAGAAGCTGTGGCAATTTATACCTCTACTGTGCACTGGCTTGAGTCTCGAAAGTTTGCACCTATTCCCTTCCCTCCGCTCTCGTACAAGCATGATACCAAGCTGCTCATTCTTGCGTTAGAGAAGCTGAAGGAGGCGTACAGTGTTCAAGGACGACTGAATCAGAGTCAACGTGAAGAACTTGGATTGATTGAGAATGCTTATGATAACCCACACGAATGTTTGAGTCGTATTAAGAGATTGTTGTTGACGCAACGTGCTTTCAAGGAAGTTGGTATTGAGTTCATGGATATGTATTCTCATTTGATTCCTGTTTATGATGTCGAGCCTGTAAGTTTTAACTTGGACTTAAAAGTGAATTGCTAACCCGCCATTTAGTTGGAGAAAATTACAGACGCGTACTTGGACCAGTACCTCTGGTATGAAGGAGATAAGAGACACTTGTTCCCAGCTTGGATCAAGCCTGGAGACTCTGAACCTCCTCCATTGTTGACTTACAAGTGGTGTCAAGGAATCAACAACTTGACCGAAGT